>OX465098.1:63971547-64426547 GCA_949987625.1 Chalcis sispes
AACTTTACAGCGCCATATGGCGCACAAAAAATGAGAAAGAGAGAGCACGAGCAGCGAAAAAAAAAAAACAAATAAAAAAGATAAAGGGGATCAACGAGGAAATAAAAGCGTCGATCAATCACCGATTCGATTTTCCCCATCTCTCTTTGAACACCGATGCGCGAGTCGGCGGACGACCTTTTGAAGTCGCGGCGTGTGTACAGTGCGTGCACGAGAATCCTTCGGCGCCGGGCGGCGACGCACACGTTACTGCGTAAACATCGATAGGACTCGGTATAGATATACGCTACGAGCAGCTACCGGCGGACTAAGGCACTACTCCTACTACTGTTACTACTGTTACTACTCCGGCGTGTATTTTACGCGCGCATTAACCTGACCTACGTCTTCGCCTCCTATTCTCGAGGAAATATGTGTATAGGGTGATGTTGGAGTTATGAAAAGGTGTTTTGATTGGAATTTATGAGTGTCGAGGCTTTTACCCCCGTTAAAATTTTGAATTGGAGTGAATTTTTGTTTGCTTTCCAATATTTTTCTACTTGAATTTTATATTTACTAATATCTATGATGATATGCAAGCTTGTAAGTAATTAATTATACAAAAAATTTATATCATCCACTTTCATATGCGATTATTATTTGGTATTTAAATAATAGTTTAATCTCTTGTAAACACCTCCACTTAATTATGCCATATCGACCTCGGCTATACTTTCTTGCATCTCGTGGCGTTTAAATTCATCTCACGCAGGATCGACGCCCAAGTTCAAAAGTCACTTACACCAAAGCACACGGGGCGATTCGATAAGAGAAAGAGAGAGAGAGAGAGAGAAAGAGAGAGAGGGCTGTCTCACTCGCACGTTACTGGATCATGAGTGGAGAAGAGGGAGAGGAGGAAGGTGTCTCGTCCCTTTATAATCGCGAAGCGTTAGTCGTTGTTACGATGCGAAATGCGCCACACACCGAGAAGAGATTAGAGCTTCACGAGGGCCTGACGGCTGAATGCGTAAACCGTCAACTGTTAATTGACGCGTTATGCCTCGAGCCGCTAGCTTGAATATACATATTTACCTCTGTATGGATATATGTTAAACGTGCAGCGTGTTTCTATTGCTCAAGTTTTGATAGGCGTGCGGGATTAAAGCGGGAGTGAATTTGTTGTTTTGTTGTTGAAAAAAAAAAAAAAAAAAAATTCATTAATTAAATAAATATACAAAAGCGCTAATTTTTTTTTTACATTTATACGCGATAAAGAAACTTGTCAAATCAATATTTCAATTTATCAAAGTTATGTAAATATTCGAAACAATCGTTCTTGTCAACGAAAACTTAATACTGACAAATGCACAGTTCAAGTAGTAGTACAAGTAGATGTACGAGCAGACATTTTTCCCAGCTTAACAGCTCACACACCAGATACGCTTTTATTTATATATATATATATATATATATATATATATATATATATATATATATATATATTTGACGGAATAGTACGAGTCCTTCGTTGCAGATTAATCTCGAGGGGCCATTAAATTCCACCGTTAAGCTTGCAGCGACGGTGCAGAAGCTCCGGGAAGGTGAAGCGTTTTATAGCAAACGAAAAAATAAAGGAAATATCCTCTTTCACTCACCTAATGTCCTTCCCGTGAATCCGTAGCAGCTCGTAAAACAATAACCTCCTCCATTATTGCCTCGCGCGGGAGGGAGAAAGGAGAATCAATCAAAGATAGAAAGAATCCCCCCATGTAAAATATATATACTATATAGCTTTCTACAAACGAAATCCTGGACGACTTTTATATATGTGTACGAGTCGAGAAGAAAAATCGACGATACGTATAAAGTCGTTGCATTCACGTTCCGTCCGGACAACGAAGGTGATACACCACATGTTGTGGAATTTTGACAAATTGTACATCGGGTTATTGGATTGTGCGTTTATGTTATATTATAAATGCAATCTTGGAAAAAGGAAAGGAGAAAACAAACTTTTCTCGTTGGTGTATTTTATTAAAGAAATTTATCATTGTAACGTGATGCATTATTTAACGTAACGAAAGGAATATAAATGTATTTATTAAATTTTTTTACGATTTATGTAGGGATAAAGATTTAGATTTAGTATTTTAGACGAATTCGAGTTATGAGATTAAAAAAATTAAACCGTGCGTTAACTAACGTATAATTCAAAGTAATGTTCGACGATATTTATTTTATGTTTACCTTTTTAGTTAAAAAATTTTATCGTTCGAAAGTACCGTACATTTGCGATAAAATAAATTTTCCATTTTGTAAAATATAATAATAATAATAATAATAATAATCTGCTTTTAAAATAAATTTTACTTTAATTTTGAATTTTAGTACCTTGTTTACAATAAAGATAAATTTATTTTTGCATAAAAATTGCCTCTTCAGCTTTGTGTGATTCTTTTTGTAAAATGAAAAAAAAAAAAAAAAAAAAAAAAAAAAAAAAATAAATTACGGTATAAAAGAAAATTCGAGCAATAAAGTTAAATTTTATATTATCTTACTTAAATTTAAAAGTTGTCGTAAGTTTAAGATAAAAGTTGCTATAAATTTTGAATAAAATGAGAATTTTTTATTGAATAAGTCATTGTAAGTAGAATGTTAAGCATTTGAACAATTTAAACTTTTTTTCCAAAAAAAAATCTAAATTGCTTCATCGTTAAAATACAGCATTGAATCGTCTATTCTCGTCTCTTGTCTTTCCTTTGAAAAAAAAAAAAAAAAAGAAGAAAATAAAAATCGAAAATTCTTCGGCAATGCTCCGTAAATTTCCGACGTGTAACAAACTCACATTCGCACATAGCCACGCGCGCGCGTTTCTCTTCATTTATTTCTCCTCGTAAAACTATAGGGCGTTAGGCCTTTTTATATATTTTTTTTTACACGCGAATTCCCCAAAGGCAGAACAGCCGTCGCTATTTTCCGAAAGCGCATCTCGACGTGCGCCCGCGGCTATTCTGGCAGTGACAGTGGCGCGTCGCGAGGGCAGATATTGCGATATGGAGAGAAGCTCGAGAGCGCGAATCCGACTCGTAAAGAATCGAGTCGAGCTGCTTCGTACGCCCCCGTGTTCCCCGGGGCTGCTCCCGTTGCTCCGGGCTTAGACCGTGCGTAAGCGCGTGTGCGTTTAGTTATACGGATGCAGGCAAATACCCCGACGATAGATGGAAATACCTGGATAAACTATCGCGATGCTCGGCTTTAGTCTATATATATGTGGAGTTTTAACGTTCATATTTAGTTTGTCGGTGTTGGTAAGAAATTGCTTTAGTTATCCGAATTTTTTTTTAGAAAACAGAGGGAAAGTTTAGTCATCTTTTTTTTTTTTTTTTTTTTTTTTTTTAAATTAAATAACGAATTTTGAAAATTTAAATAACAATTTTTTTATCAGAGTTACTATAATGCCTTTATCAATTGATAATTTATAAGTATAACTTTAAAATCTATTAAAAAAATAAAATATATCGTACAACTGAATATTATGTGATTGCAAATGATCTTATCGAGTACACGATCGAATTTAAATCGATTTCATAATAATCTCAATACTCATGGACACTTATCCAAACCTCGATAACCATCGAGATAATTTCGAAGGAAGTTGTTCGAATACAAAGCAAAAATTCTCGAAATAGGAAACAAGAAAGCCTAGTAGAATATAACGAAAAACTAACCGAGGACAAAAGTGCCTTTCATAGTATTACTACTATTATTACTACTACCGCAGTTACTACAACTACGAAGGGGAGAATACATCGAAAGACGCGCAGGACCTCCGTCTTCATCGTGAATTTCCAAAGTCCAGCGGTGCAAGTAAAGGAGGCGCTCATGCCTCGTCTGCTTCCACCTAGCTTTGACTCTCTCTATCTCTCTCTCTTTCTTTCTCTCTCTCTCTCTCTCTCTCTGTCTCTCTCTTCTCCGGGCATGTTAGCTCACTCGTTCCTTTCCTTCCGCTCACGTATTCCGTCCTCGTCATCGTCGCGCGTCCCCGGAAAATCGACTACTCCACCGGCGTTCTCCGTGGCTTTTCGCCGTCGATGCCGCTATTACCGCCCTTCTGTCTTCCCTCTTCTCCCTTTTTCCCCCTGACTATTTTCTTCCCAAACGCCTTTCGTATACACACGAGAAGCCTTCTCTCTCTCTCTCTCTCGTTCTCTCTGTCTCTCACTTTCTTCCTTCCGTTCCCCTTAAACGTCTCGAAAGCTCGTCTGTGTAAACGGCGTCCTCGTCTTCTTATTCGTCCCTTTCCCTCATTTTACCTTACTACTGCTGCTATTGCTCTGTTACTTTTTCCTTTTCTTTTTTTCTCTTCTTTCTTCACGTTTTCTCGTACTGTCGTTTATTTTTTTTTTTTCCTCTTTCTCTCGCTTCTTTTTTTTTTGGTTTGTTTTATTCGCTGTTTCGTTCCTTTTCCCTTTTATCGTTACGTTTAGAATGCCCCAACTGAGCTTTCTAGGGAGGAACGGTATTAACTTATTGTATCCGTAAGTAAAGTACAGATATATACGTATATTGTTCGTAAAAAAGCTCAAGATTTACATAGCAGTGATTTAGCGTGCGCTTAAAAGGGGGAACAAAACACAGCGTTACGATATTCTTCAATAAGCTACCTTTTAGTAAAAAAAGTTCTTTGAGTAAAAAAACGCGTTCACTTGCTCAACTTTTGTATTCGAATGCGTGAGTGACAAATTTTAGCAAATGAAAAAGGCACTCCTCCTCTAGTGTAAATAATTTTTTGTTAATAACCCTCATTTATTTTTATTGAAATTGAAAAATTGTATCTATCTGAATTCGTATATTACAAATAATTATTAGGAAAATATTTTGATACATTTTATTTCATTGTAAAGCCATAAAATATAGCAAATTTTATTAAAGAACAACAAATTTACAAAAGGAAGTAAATATATTATAAATAAGCATTGTAGATTTTCATTAAATATTGATTCCATTTCATTTGTCTTGAAAGAAAAACACACTTATCCGTGCAATAAATCAAAACTTTGTAAATACGAGAAAACTTTTTCATCCACAGATTAAGTAGACTTGATTTATATGTTTATCTTACAACTTAATATGAATAGGTTAGGAATATAAATTAAGAAATTAAAATACAACATTAGGTAAAAAGGTTATAAAGATAAACATCGTTGAATATATTTTATCACGAATCTTATAAATTAACTTCCGTTTTTATCACATTAAAAGTACCAAAAAATTGCATCGTTAAGAACGAAGATAGCTTGTGTTAAACGTATCGATATAACGATATCGCGCGAGCGATAATCTTATTGCTATAAAAATGAAATTCTATGTAATAATATCTCTACTTGACCACTTGGAAGAAAAAAGAAAAGAAAAAAAAAAAAAAAAAAGGCGATATCAAAAATGGAAAATATAGCTGGAACGGTTCTCTATCTCACGGATAGCCGTTCGTACAAATAATCGAGAGAATATATACACGCCGTCATACACATACACGGGTCTCGATAAAACGAATATTCAACCTTTACTCCCGTCCTCGTATCGCGCAGCTTCCAATTCCAATCTAAAACTAAATTCCGAGCCGATCCGCACGCTCGCGCTATTTCGCAATTTCAATTTGTAGGGAGGGGGAGGAGGAGAGAAAGTAACGGTCGAGCGCACTTTGACGCGATTTGAACTTTGGCAGGCGCTGCGTGCCCATAGATAAACTTGCTAATCCTCTCCTACCTAACCTTTCGCTCTCTCTCTCTCTCTCTCTCTGTCTCTCGACTCGAACTCCTTCTTCTTCTATTACTCCGGCGTAGTGAAATGTAGAGAGAACTCCATAGTGATCGGGAATTGCCGAAATTGATTTCTCTTTGCGCTCGAGAAATACGTATGTACGTATGTAACATTCGACTTTTGGGATGTTAGACTTTCCCGTAGGAGCTCTTTATGGGATCGGACGCTGCGCGAACTTTGTTGTTTGCTGGGTGATATTCACGTTGTAGTGGTTAGTCTACGCGTGGGTTGTTGTATGGTAGGGCCGGCCTTTGCAATTTACGGCCGGCGGTCCCTTAAGGGTTACTAATTTTCTTTACCTCTGTGTATTTATCCCCATAAATGTAGTTTCTTTTTGCGATTTTTTATTTTATTTTATAAACAGTTTCATTATTATTATTAAAAATGAAAAATTATCAAACGACGCGTGAAAAAATCTTATATTTTTCTTATTTAATGTTAAAAATACATAAGAGTCGATAATATTAGAAGAAGCCTGTATGTAAAATACAATCTACCGAGCAAAGTTTTCCCGTAATCGAATAACTGCAGAAATTGAATATTAAATTTTCTTGAGCGTGCGTGCATATACGACTTGGTCTTGCTCTTTCTCTCTTGGTGCAAAGTCGCGAAAATTATATTACCCCGATGGAAGGAAAAGTGAGAGGGCGAATTTCGGGGAGCGGGGAAACGGAAAAGTATTCGCTTAGTTAATCCCAAGAACCAAAGTTTAATTAGCCCCGAAATTAAATTATTATGTAATAACGTTATACAAGCTCGTATAAATTTTCCTCGGAATGTCAGAGAGTACGAGGACGACGACAAGTTACACGCCGGACAAGCCGGAAGAGGAACAAGTGCCTCGCGTGTGTGTACACGTTCTACTCTATGTGTATATATATATACACAGGTATGTACGGTTGAAATAGTTCCGGTATCCTAAACGTGGAATAGTTTAGCCGGAGTTCATTAAGGATCGGAGGCTTTCGTGCTCGAGACATCGCGTTCTCCTCCTCGTCATCCTCTTTCCTTTTCCGTATTTCCGTCTCGTCCCCTTCTACTTCTTCTTCTTCTTCTTCTTCTTCTTCTTCTTCGTTGCTTGCTGCTTCGATCGAAACTTAAGAAGGTCGGCTTGCGTGTGCTCACAAGTGCCACTTTGAGCGAACTCGCTCCGTTTCTCTCTCTCTCTCTCTCTCTTTCTCTTTTCGCGGTATATGGACGCACATACACACACAAGCACTTCGTTTACCCTCGTGACTCGTTTCTCTCGTGTCTCGCTTAGTTAAATGGATAGATGGGTGGATGGATTCATAATGATGAATTAGCTAACGAGATGTACGAATTACTTAATAGAGACGATGCCTTTTATTAATATTATATCAAGGCAAATCATACTTTTTCTCATCAAAATAAGAGCAAACATTAA
Organism: Chalcis sispes; assembly: GCA_949987625.1. Lineage (NCBI taxonomy): Eukaryota > Metazoa > Arthropoda > Insecta > Hymenoptera > Chalcididae > Chalcis > Chalcis sispes. Next base: position 63,978,752 of record OX465098.1, read on the forward strand.
ATAAATTATTTAATGAAACTTTTAAATTTTAAAGATGACTGTCACTTGCTCGTTAAATTATAACTAAAACATACGTAGATTGTATAAAAATTAATATTTTTTTTTTAATATTACAACTTGTTCATTTAATTTTCCAAAATTCAAAAACTCGTCTTAACCCACTCCCCTCCCCACACATAATTATCAAATTTTTTTATTGATATATTACGCAACTGTCAACAATCCGTAACAATCGAACGACTTTTCAGGTCGATCTACGCCACGTACAAAAGTAATAACAAAAGAAAAAAAAAAAAAAGGAGAACAAGCTCAGATCAGCATGCAAGAGAAATGTTATTCCGGCACGTCGCAAAATCCAATCACGGATAATCTGGTTTACGAGAGACGCACACGCACGAAAGGAAGGAAGAAGGCGACACGAAGAGAAAATAAAACTGAAAGGAAGAGGAACGTCGTTGTCCTTTCACAAATAAGAGCTGCCATTAACTCGGATATATATGACTATTTAACAAAGGGAGCATTAAATCAAAATTGATTGACGTGCGTCATCTACTGCGCGCGCTTCGCGAATTTTTCAATAGATGCACGGCTCTTCTCTCTCTCTCTCTCTTTCGCGTTCAGTCTGACACTTGCGAGGCTTTCTTTTTATGCGAAAAAGACAAGAAGTTTTATAGAATGGAGATTCGATAGTTTTATTTTAGAGAGTTAAAATTAAAAGAGTAAATACAGGTTTGATACGATGTGTACAACCAATGTTTTGTAGAATATCAATTTAAAGAATAAAAATTTACTGACGAAGAACGAGAATTTACACTGATTAAAAATAATGACTTTTGGTAATATTTACAATTAAAAAAATTAATTTCGGCTATTTTTCGTTTTAAATATAATAAAATTAAAATTTTCGATTTTTTTTTTTTTTTATGACAGTAATTTATTGTCAAAATTTGTGTAGTAATAAAACGTAAAAAGAAAATAGGAAAAAAAAAAAAATAAAAGACTATTTTGAAATTTTGTAGGCAAACGTTCACGTAGTATAAATCTTTTCTTCCATCGCGAAACCTTACACATACACACGAAGCCCTTGCGCGTTGCCGATGACAAATTGATCGACTTCGATTAAAACGTCGAATACCCACATACACACTGGCCGAGCAAACCCGAAGCAATAACACTGTCAATCAAAGCGGAAGCCACGGCGAAACTGTCCATCAAAAGCAGCCGGTGAGTTGCGAAGAAATGTTCAAGTACGAACGGCTTCACAAATATATATAAATATATCCTACGTTTCTTTGTGTGAGTTGATCTTTGAAAATCAATCATCGGACCTTTTAAAATCATGTCAAAGAATAAATAAATTTATAACACAATTATATTTGATAATGTTTATTATTATATTAAAAACAATTCAAAGAAAAATTTTTATTTATTGCAACTATTTTAAAATTTTAAATATAAATTTTTTTTTTATGACATTGTTAACTACACATCATTACACGAACGATGTCATGAAAAAAAAATTTTTCTTATTCAGACGGAACGAACGGAAACGAAAAGAAAAAAAAAGCGCAGCAAAAAAACTGTTCGTACAGAAAGATGAAAAAGCTTTATACATATACACCTAAAAATGCAGCAACGAGAGTGAGAAAACAGAGAAGAAAGCCACTCGACTCCCTCAAAATTTTCAGGCTTACGCTCCAGTTGCCAATTTATTTTTATAGCAAAGCGCCCATTAAATCACCGGAGGTATACAAGCGCCCTTTTTCTCGCGCGCATATATACGTACGTGTATGTACATATGTATATAAACACTCGTTAGATACGCGCGAGCTAGTTTTCAAACCGCGCTTACCTTCGACGCAGTTTCAAATTTTCCCGCTACTCCATATTTCTCGCTCTTTGGTTTATTTACCCGGAGCGATAAGTGAGCGCGAATCTGACTTACTTTAACGCGTTTCTCGATATCGTTGCAGCCGATTAAATTTAACGTTTTGAAATAATTTTAACGAGGGAAATATTATTTATCGCGTATTTTATTCAGTATCAGGAATGATATTCTTAAAATATCAGGCGCGTATTCTCTGTAAAATTTTATCCCAATGAAATTGTGAATATACTCCCTTTTTATAATCGAAAAAATATATCGCTAGCTAGCGAAGATTCAATCGTGACGAAAAAGAAAGCCGAACGAACGGAACAATTGTAGCTTCCGTAAACACTGCGCAGTTTTAAAAGACAGACAAGCGTAAAACTTTGTTATAATCGGTCGCGCGGCCAAATGCTAAATTCGCCACGAACGCACCCACAACTGTCGTTGTGCCGGACGACATGAATTTCGAGCGAACATATGGTACATAAATACCTATACATATATACATATGGACTAGTAGCTGGAGTCAGCAGCTCATTAAACAGCGGTTGCCGAGTTGCGAGTCGAGATGAGGAGGGGAGCGAGCGGTACACCCAGACCGGACCCAGCGAAAGCTTTAGGACACGCGATACTCCTTAACTTTTGCTCCTGACCGCTGCTGATGTTGCCGCGATTCGACCCACATGTTAGTTCACGCAAGGTATTTGTACATACTTTTTAAATGTGAGCGTGTGTGTTATGAATATTCGAACAAGATAAACTATGGGATATAAGACTTTGTTGTTTAACTCGTTAACGAGGTTTACGTAGAGAATATACGCGACGTGCTGCTTTTTGATCTATGCGATATGACTATAATTGCCGATGGTACGTTTAAAGTTGTCGTTAAAGCTTTGAAAAATATTTGATACTCATTTATTTACTGCGATAAGAAATATGATAGCATAAATTGCACAAATATTGTATTTGTTGCTTTATGTCATTTATTAAACGCACATTACTCACCCTGAGACGTCTACACAAACATATCGTTATAATATACAGCTCTTAAATACCGTGAACTCACCTGAAACAAGAAAAAAATTTCTTTATTAATATATAAATTCAACATTTTTATTTTATTTGAAAATTATTTAAATCTTATAAAATTCGTTTTATATTTATATGTAAATTCGAGAACGTTTTAACCGAAAGTTATAATGCTGAAATGGACGTGTCACATTTTACAAGTTAGCACGTTTCCGTTAACTTGAATCAGTTACAGGGAAATGTGGATAACTTTTACAGTAATTCGAATATCTGACGAATCTACATGATAAATTTTATCAGGTATATAGTTACGAACAATTTTGTCAAACTAATAGGCGCGTGGTTATATTTTACAAATAAATCGTATAGCTATAAAATTTAAATTCAACAATAGCGCAAAGAAATTATTCGAATTAAATTATTCAAAATTAGCGCGGCTTAAATTTTTAATTTATTCACAATTCGCTAAAGATATACACGCTGTGCGAACGGGAAGAGGCGAGGTAGTTCTGGTATCTAAAGCATGGGGTAGTTTCCTCAAAGTTCATTAAGGATCGGAAAGCTTTCTTGTTCTCCTTGTCGTCTTCGTTGAACTTGAGAAGTTGGCTTGCGTGCTTACGAGAGCCACTTTAAAAGATTTACACGCTTAGTTTACCCGCTTCCTTTCCTTCTTTTATTATTATTATTTTTTTTTATTTTTTTTATTTTTTTTTTTACTTTTCCTTTGCTGTCTCTTTAAATTAAGGCGTTTAGTTGGGGAAAAATTTATCGTATAATCAAATGCGTTCGTTAAAAGTGAAATTTTTTAAAATGTTTTTCATTCAAATAATATCTCGACTCGTTGAAAATATTTTTAATGCAATTTATCGCGACACGAATTAATTCATTCGTTATCAAAATTAGGTAATTATAATTTATAATAATTGAAAAAATTTTATAATTATGTAGGGATATGCGGAATTAATTTTAGATAAACCGTAAATTTACTTCAAATGATAATGTTTGCGCTCACGCGAGCGTTCTAATAAATTACGACGCGTTATAATAATAATAATAATAATAATAATAATAATAATAATAATAATAATAATAATAATAATAATAATAATAATAATAATAATAATAATAATAATAATAATAATAATAATAATAATAATAATAATAATAATAATAATAATAATAATAATAATAATAATATTCAACTTCAATTTCGTGCATAATTTTCTCTGATAATTTACTCATTAGTATAGAATTATGAATATTTATATACATATTAGCATGGGCATCAACAAAAGGAAAATGCAATTGATCAATCCACTAATTCAATAAATTATTCAATTCAAATGCACAACAGAATTTCAATTCGTCAGCCTCGTAGCAGTAAATCGAATAAATAACTGACGCGTTTAACCTACGAACAGTACTTTAATGCATCGACGCGATATCATTTGGCAATTTATCATTCTTCAAAGCTAGAAAAGAAAAACAATGTATGTTCTGGCATTTCGCATCTTTACGTGGCGCGTAAAGTTAACGAGCGCTAGAGTCACGCTTCGAAAATTTTTTTTTTTTTTTTTTTTTTTTTATCGTAGATTTGGGTAAAAACAAGCGTCTGCAGCTTAAACGTTCCGCTCGTAAATGAGGACCGAACGCAAATACGTGACACCTAACAATGGAAGAGTATATAAAATAAAAATTGATTGACGTTGCGCGACGTTATCGCAAACGTTATTATTCCGTGTGATTTTTCATTGGGCGCGGAGTCTCGTTGTGTCGTAGTTTATTTGCTTTGTTACGCGAACTGCTTTTACGTTCGTTGAAAAAAGCGCGGCGAAACGAATTTGCTCTCGTTAAAAGCTATGCATAGGCGGTGAAAGAAAATTATGCACATCGTTTCGTTATAATGCTGAGCATTGAGAATTTTTATAGGTATGAAGATTTGAATAAACGTATGTGCATAGAATGAGATAATTGAAAATTTTTGAAGAAACAAAATAAAGAATATTGGTTTTATTATTATTATTATTATTATTATTATTATTATGTAATTTTTATGTACAAAAATAACTTAACTCTTACAGCAACTATCATCCGTTACTTATAAATTAACGTTCGTCCTGATTTTAAAATCAGCAAACTAAAAAGTTTACCTAACTCGAGTGCGGGACAAATCGATCGTTTCCAATTGAAATCATTCGAGCTATTCAACTCGCATACGATCTACAGCCAGTTTACGCTGAGATCGACACAACGAAGCTTATAAGCCAACGAACCGAAACACCGAGAGACAGAGAGATAGAAAAAGACTTTCCGTCAAAAGCGGTGAACCACACGAAACAGTGCTAACGGTATATCTTCTCTCCATCTCCATCTCTCTTTCTCCCTCTCGTGGGTAAAGAGAAGAGTCGGAGGATTAACGAGCGCAGCGCCGGTGCACTTCTTGCTAAAGAGAGAGAGAGAGAGAGAGAGAGAGAGCGAGCGTCGTTGACTTTGAAAAGGAATGATCGTCGGGTACGCCGATAAACTTGCTCGCTTCCGTTATCGCGAATTAACGTTCCTCAAAGACTCGTATACGATTTATGTACGTGTGCGCGTACACACTCATCGGTGAATATTAGGCTTTTACGTGTTAAAGGATGGAGCCCAAGTGGGAGGGGGGGGGGCAAAGAAGGGCGCGGGAAATTTTAAGCGGCGCTGATCGGCTTACGTCGTTGCCAGTAGCGGTAAGTCGAAGAGAGATCGCCGCCATCGGCGTCGAGAGTTTCAAGGCTTTACCTTCGCTGATGCCTCTAAATGGGTAATTAGTACTCGTTCCTTTTTACGCTCGTTGTTATTATTATTCTTATCATTATCGTTATTAATAAATTCGATAATTAGCGTAATTAGCTTTAATGGGCTCGTGAATTTATTAAATACAGGCACAGATTGCCTTTTTATTTACCTTTTTTATTTCACGAAAAATTTTTACTAAAATTTTTACTAAAATTTTTACGAATTCGAAAAAATAAACTTATAGGAAATTTTCGCTTATTTGTAGCAATATGTGAATTATTTGTTTTTTTAGATTGGAAACATTCGGTATCGTAACATTTTTTTTTATTTTTTTTTTTTTTATGTGAAATATATATTGTAAAAATGTGTTTAACAATACTAAAATTTAAAAGAATTTTTAGCATAGAGATAAATAAGTAGTAATCGATGAGCTTCGGTAAGGCATAAAACAAATAATCTTTAATTTTCTTTTATTCCGTTAAAATGTCGAAACAATAGATAACAGACTCGAACGTCAATCAGAATCACGACTAAAAAGCCTCTCTCTCATATTGGTTTACAAAAATTTTTCAGAACAAAGAAGAGCATCGGCTGAGTAGCCTATAAAAACAAGTCGATAGCGAGTAAAAGGAGAAAAAAAGATAAAATATGAGGAAACAGAAACTCGCTTTCTGTTCTTCCTCCATTAGCCACGCAGACGAGCCTCAAAGCCTCAAAGACTCTCCCGCTAAACTTTTTTCCTTCGTATTTTCTGCACATAAGTGCACACACACACATACACACACGTGCGCACGCGTACATACACAACGGAGAGGGGAATCGAGAACAGGCAATTGACTGTGTTTACAAGCCATCGCGAATTCTCGTTTCATCGTATACAGAGAGAAAAGAGATGTACATAGAGAGACACACACAGGCCGCTACCAATTCTCCTCCGGAAATTCGCATCTCTGTTGCGGACACAGAATGCGCCCGACACGCTGCACACCCGAGGAGATGGAGGAGAGGAAGAAAGAGGAGACGATCGATAGTCGCGCGACGTATTCTCTGCTATAGGCAGCAGCACTGACCCGTAAGAATACGCGTTATGTTTCTGCGTATGTGAACTCTCGATTGTTTGTTGTTCTCTCTCTCTCTCTCTCTCTCTCTCTCTCTCTTTCTTTCTCTTTTCCTCTTCCCGTGGGCATAAGAGAGAGAAAGAGAGAGAGAGAGAGAGAGAGAGAGAGAGAGAGAGAGAGAGAGAGAAAGCAAGTCGAGGTTTATAATCTCGCGCGATCGTACGGTTATGCCTGTCTGTGCCGCGACGAGTATCTGCCTTTTAATGCTTCGCTGCACCGATAAATAGGCAAACTGTGCACGGTAATTTACACGAGTGGAGTTAGGTTAGAAAAAGAGCGAATTGCAAAGAGCTCGCTCGGATTTCGGTGATTTTTTTTTTTGCGGTTTATTATTCCGTTCTATTGTTTTTTTATTCGCGTATCGCGTTGCGCATGAGCCGTAGTTTACGAAAGTGAATACACGCGTTGTACATTATTTTAGCAACGCGAATTTTTTTAATTCTAAAATACGCACAATGGATAAAAAAGCATCTCGTCGATGCTTTTTCAACGAGGAATTTTTAAATTCTTTCGGAAAAAATAAATTCCAGTTTTTAATGAAAAAATTGATGCATTTTAATTTTTATAAATATCGATGAACTACGAAGAAAAACCTTTTTTTGCCATTAAGTTACAATTTTCTTTTTTTTTTTATGTCAAAATGTAAAAAATTTCTTTTAATTGAATTGAATCTCTTTGTTCAGAGGGATATTTAAAATAAAAAGAAATGTATATATTTTCACGTTCTCTTTGAAATGTATAAGATGATATGTGGAATAGAGACCCAAGCTCATTAAACGAATATGAAAATTGATACCATAGTCCTTAATCTCCCTTAGCGATGACAGCTAAAATTTTCTGTCAGTCATTTTTTTCTCGACGTTTATGTGTAAAATTAATTCTTTTGAAAATTCTTCAGCAAGGTTTAATGTATTGTACAAAATATTAAAAATAATTCATTAAAATTACACAATGCTTTTTTAATTATAAAATACGCAATAAATAAGTTTGAATGTAATGAAATTATAATTAACGTAAGATTGCATGACATTAATTAACGGAAAAAATATTGACTTTTATGATTTTTTTTAATGCAATTAATATGTAAGAATACGTAATTAAACTTTCAAGGGTCTTCTGTATTTATTGTTTTTAGCGCATTTTTGTAGAAATTTTATCCATTTTCAGCTCTCGCTTATAATAAAAGCTTAACAATTAATTGCGCCAATTATCTAGCATTAAGAAACTCACCGAAAGCAAACGCTAATTATTTTGCTTGCAGTCAACTTTTCGCTTTCTCTCAATCATTTTATTCTAACAAAGTATGTATAAGATATAAGAAATTGCAGCTATCACAATTAAAGCAAACGCAAAAAGATCGAGTTAAGTTCAACGTGTCAATAGAATTACGATTTCAAAGAGAATTTTAAATTTCATAATAAAGCATTCAAATAAATTACCTTAGAATACTAAAAATTAAATATTAACGAGTGGACAAAAGTTATATATATTTATATTTGCGATGTAAAGTACAGAGGGTAAAAGTTCTATTTCCAACTGCGACATTACGCACGTCGCGAAAGAAAAAAGAAGAAGAAAAAAACGTAAGAGGAAAAAGAAATGAAAAGAGAAGCAGGCGGACGCATATTATTATTATTTATTATGCGGTCGCAAGTCGAAGACGCCGTCGACTTTTCTCTCTCTCTCTCTTTCTCTCTCTTTCTCTCTCTCTCTCTCTCTCTCTCTCTCTCTCTCTCTCTCTACACACACACGCGCGCATACACACACATACACGAGAAAATAAAAATCAAGCAACGATACCATACAGTTACTTGCCACGGCTCGTTGCCGTTTCTCTTTCTCTCCTTTTTCTCGGCCGATACGAATACGTATGTGCGCGTCGTACACATAAACGTCCACCGTCTTTATTCGCTGCAAAGAGATAAGTCGACGTTGTCGTCGTCGTCGCGTCGATGGGGGAAAAAAGCGCGTCTCGACGTCGCGAGATTTTATCCTATAGCGAGAAGTCGAAGAGAAGTTTATTTTTGGTTAAAGGGGAGTTAATCGCCGAGGATTAGTTAATCGGGCGAATATGGGATTCTAAAATGTGCATAAGGGCTTAAAAGAGAGAAGCTTTGCGGTTTCTCGAATTTTATTTTTGGTTTCGTGATGGGAGAGTTGTAACGTATGGTTGATTGCATATGCGGTGAGCGATTTTAAGGCTTTTACCGATATGATTCAGGTTTATGGCGGTTTTTAAATTTAGTGTCGCGTAAAAAATTTTGCATAAATGTAATTTATTGTTGAGTGTATATTAATATTAATATTGAAAAAAATAATACATATATATATAATTGTTGTCAATTCTGAACAACACTTGTTTATCGATAAAGACATCAACGATATCAAAACAATATCGCTCTGATTAACTTTCGTACACTCAAATATTTTCATGTTAACCGTTCTCCGCGGGAAAAATAAACGGCTGGCAAATGTAGCGATGTATATAAAACGAACGGAATGAAGAAAGAGAAAAGAAGCAATGAAAATCCAATGTTTTTCCTTGTATCGGTCGATATAAAAATTGTTTTCCGGTAGCTCCCATATAATCGGCGCTCGTTTCGTCTCGATGAATCTTAGATACCTTTTCTTTTGCCTCGATACTTATACACACACACACACACGCGCGCGGTAAAGTCTCCCGACAATTTTCTTCTTTTGGCGAGAGATACTAGCGAGAAGTGTAGTCTTCGTTTTTTCCACTTCCTTTCTTTTTCGGCCCAATCGACCCGATAAAATCGAACGGCGCTCTTCCGCTATACTATACCAGTAGCTTCTCTCATCGAGTCTTGCTTGTCTCCTTCTCTCTAGTTTTCTTATTTTCTCTCCTTTTCTTCCCCGAGAACCGCTGACCCCTTTTCTTTTTCGTATGCGGCGAGCTATCGAAAAATCGGAATAATTTATTACTTCGAGGGTACTTTTACTCTTTTCGTTTTCCTTCGTGCTCTTTCTTCCTCGGACTGAATTCTTTTTTTTTTTTTTTCTCAATTTATTTATTTATTTATTTTTTTTTTGTAGATCGACCAATAGACAAGCGAGTTTCTCCAAGAACTGATGGTCGTTGAATTTTTTCTTCGCTTTCGAAAAGTTAAATTGAACTTTAACCGCGCATATGGATAATACGCGCAAACTGTCACTGCCGACGTTTTTGTGGCTATGACCTTCCACAGGATTCAATGGGGAATGAAAAATATTCTGAGTGTGTATATATATTTGAGTTTTTTTGTAGCATTCTCCGTCTACTCGGTTTCTGAAGTTTGTCGTATTTTATGTGAAAATTCAAAAAAGAATTTGTTTTATATCTACGTATTTTTTGAAAAACTTTGTAACTTTTTAATGAAGCGTTTGTTTCAATAATGAGCTTTTGAAATTCCTTTATAAAAGTTTTTAATTCAGAACGTTTCGCTTCATTAATGTTTATTTCATTTACTACATATTTAGAGACGAAAATTTTATTATATTTATTAAATTAAACCGTTATTATTTTATAAATGTTATAAGCATTAAATTAAAAAAAAGAATAAATAATAAAACGTGTTAATTAAGTACACGTTGTAATCGATATTCAATAATCTACCTCCACTTTCAGCTCTCTTTATCTTTCTCTTTAATTGACCGTCTTCCCTATCCTCGTAAAAATATTTTCGCCCATTATTACGACCATATCCACTACGCACAATCGTAAAAGGGTATGATAACCCGTGCAGAAGAAAAGAAAATAAAAGAAAAAAAAAAATAAAGAAACAAAAGAAAGACCCACAGCGACGCAGTGTATATAGGGTGAGGAGAAAGAAAGCGCAAGAAACTCTCCTTCTTTCTCTCTCGGCGCTCGTCTCCCCCTCGTATATATACGTTTGCTTGTACATAGTTGCCAATTTATTTTTTTTTTCAAGCGGCCGTTAAATATCCACGCCCTCCCCCCTTCCCTTTTGCAAGTGCGTGGTGTACGCGTGCGCTCTTCTCACTCTACCGTATGATGCATTTTTTGCGCTCGTAGGAGAGATTTTTTTTTCTTTTTTCTTTCTTCTTTTTTTTTTTTTTTTCATCGTGCAGCTCTGGTTTAAATTTCTTTGTGATGGTGTTTGCAAGAGAAAAACGAATGCATATGCCAAGTGGAAGAATTGTTTGGAACAATGTTATTTCGATATGACGGTAGATTGTAGTATGGCGTTATTAGGTGCCTTGTTTATAAATGGTTTTTATCGGATGTATTTTTTAAGTCAATAAAATTTTATCGTTCAATCCATAAAACAGAACATTAATAACTATACTAAAAATACATGTAGAATAACAACCATTAAGCGATTTTCAACAAATGTACCCCAACTACTTCGACTATTTTATACCTCAAGCGATCAAATCAACATAAACGGTCGCTGCGCGAATAAGGCACCTAAAAGCATTGCAATATATCCAGCCGGTTTAACGCTGGAACGTGCAACGATCTCGTATGCGGCTTAAGCCTCAACGACGCTCTTCTCACCTTACGCGGCTTACATTATGTCGCTCGTCGAAGCGCGGCGAGCTTTATTCCGTCCACGCTTTCGAATTTTGAGACTTTAATTCGCCATCTACCGCACGCGACTTGTCTGCCGAGAGAGGTCAGGATTCAGCCGTTTTGTTCGCGCGTTTTTATCGTTTGCGAAAGCCTTTGAATCCGTATACAAATTGATGTTTATGAGTATGTGTGCGCTAAAGGGATAAAGTTTGCACGTACGAAAGCGTTTTGGAAGGTAAGGAGTGGGAGCAAGTGTTTTTGGACGAGCGGCGTCGAAGCGGGTTGCTGCAATCGAGATTTTGACCGAGTAAGTTCGAGCGCTCGTTTAACCGTTGAGAGATTTGGCGAGAAAATGTTTCGAAAGTTTTCGCGGTAAATTCCGATGTAGATACAGAGCAAATATTAACAAGCGTTTCGATTGTTCATTGCTTGTTTGTTTTTTGAATAATATATATATATATATATATATATATATATATATATATATATATATATATATATATATATATATATATATATCGTTTGCAGGTATATAAATCTTTCTTTTGCTTCAATATTTGAAGAAAATATATTCGAGCGACATTATGTTTTCAAGATGCGTTCAACTTTTTAATTGAGCATTATAGTTTGAAAATAATACTAATTATAAGTACAATGTAAAAAACTCGTTAAAAAGTTGCATCGGACGTTAAAAGTTGAAACACGAATTAAACTTGTCAAAAGTTAAAACGTGCACACGCGTGCTACGGTTACGAAAGTCAATTCCCCAATGAGCATTAAAAAATCCTCGAAAACTTTCGAGCAGTCCACATGTAGTAGTCACACACCGAACACATCAGCCGATCCGTGGTTCTATGCATGTGTGGGTGTGTGTGAGTGTATATATATATATCTTTTCGAACAACTGCTGTTAAAACTAAAAATAGTCCCCGTAAACGCTTATAATTAAGGTCGAGAAAACATTCACGAGGTGGATGGGTTAGTGGGAGAAAGTAGGGGTGGGATGAGTATAAAAGTAGGCGTCCACGTAGACTTGCTTATTATAAGCATCCGGCGCCTCATTAACCGGGACACGCGCGAGCGGCCAAAAGTCCATTTAAAGTTCTCGGATGTGAAATTTCAGCGTTGAGTTGCGATATCTAACGCCTAATATGTGTGCGTAACTCGTTTAACGATACCCGAGAGGGAGGGTCCCGGAGTATGGAGCAACGGCAGCGGTTTCGGACATGCGATACTCTTTAACTCGTACCGTATCCTACCTCCCGTGGTTGCTACGTTTACGGCCCGCGGTGCGCCCGTTTTATGCCCGTGGGTTTTAGGGCCGATGAGATGATGAATTATGAGGATGAGGGATTTATAATCAGGGAAGGCTTGCTTAATGTCCGCTGCTGGCTTAATGTTCGATGGAAGCTTTTGTTTACGTTTATTCTCGGAATTCGATAATCCGGCGATTAATTTATTTTCGCTTTTATTTTTCGATATTTTATGAAAACGATTCGCATAAAATAAACGGTATAATTTTGTACATGTATTTTCCCCCATATTATTTTATCGTATCGATGCTATTAATTTATTAAAATTAAAATTTGAATGGGCAAATCGGGCTAGCCCAAAAACAGAAATTTTTCATTTATTCATTTTAGATCATTTTTCTATTCATTTATAATGCATTTTACATGTTTTAAATAAATAAGAAAACATTTTAAAAGTAAAAATATCAATAAGATAAAAAAAAATATCGTTATAACGATAACAGCAGATAAAGTTACCGCCACAAAAACTATCGTCTCTTCTCAATCTAAAAATCAGTCATTCAAGTGATAAAGTGCAAAGTTAAGCCGAACTAGGAGAAAAATTTACGTCACCCTACCCATTTGCTTTTTAAAAAAACCTTTCGAAGACGGTGAACAAAACTCAAACTCGCTCATTCACCCGCCGGCATAACTCGTTTTCTCCACGTGTGCGGAAAAAAAAAGAAGAAGGAAAAAAACGGTAACATCGTCCTCGTCGTCAAAAGCCTATACCAAAGATCGAAGCAGGTAAAACCCATCGTCGAAGTGACGTAAAATTTAACGCGAGTCTTTTCACGAGCAAGACAGAAAGAGTAAAAGAGAGAGAGAGAGAGAGAGAGAGAGAGAAAGTCTCGAGGGGATCCCCCGGAGGTTTATAGAGCCCTCCGGGGTCAGAAGAAGAGCGCGCCAGGGCTCGAAAGTTCCTACCCAGCGCTTAGCATGCACTCGACGTTTCCTCCCGAGTGCCTCTTGATGTACTTCCTTCTTTCCTCTTGCCGAAGGCTTCTCCTTTTCCCTTTTCTTTCTTCACCCTTCCCTCCCTCCCCCCTCGCCTTTTGGATATGCTTTTGGCACGTGCCGCGGGCCGTTATGCCTCGTTAGGCATACAAGGAAGTCTATACGACGACGTGGAGATATTTCTAGGTTTCGTTGTTTCGGTTTCGATAAACCTTGTATGGTAAAATGTTGTTGGCGGCGATGAACTAGTTACGACCTGAGTTTATGGTAATCGATAAGAGAGTCGATCGCACATTCGCGGAGTGAAAAGCTTTATAGGCGGCTAAAGGAGGTTTTTATTTTTCGAGGAGAGAGAGAAATCTTTGTGTTCGGTTATTTTACGAGGATAATTTCGTTTGATTTACCGTATCGTACACCGGATGCCGAGAGGTCAAGGGGATGCTTATCGGCGCAGGTAATTGATTGTTCGGTGGAGAAAAAAAGTTCCGGTGAATTTAGTAAGCGAGAGATTTATGCATTTGGTTTAGTTCGCTCGAAGCTATGAATGTCCGATGAATAAGTAGTGAGCGGTTTGAATAAATCGATCGCTCGCAAATACTCTCGAAAGATCTTTTAATCATTCGAAAGTATGCTTGTGTATCAAAGGTATTTGTGAAAGTGTATAAGTACATGCAAATATTTAATAGTATAGTAGATATTCGAATTTGAATTTTTAAAAGACTACGTTAAAGTTTTTAAATGGTAATTAAACATTTTTTTAAATAAATTATAAATACATATAAAGTATGTTATATATAACTTACTTATTGCTTATATAGCAAGATTTTAATCAATATTTTAAATGCAACTAATAACAAATTTTCGAACATTAAAAATTTATCGTATGATCGTTTTTTTAAGTTGCATTCGTCATTTCTTTGAAAATAAAAATTTTCGAATGTACCAATAAAATATGGAAAGAAGCGCATGTATTACACGCCCTCTTTTAAAAAGCGCGAACCTTTTCCTCTGAAAAAAGGTCGAGTTCGTCGACGATCCCCGCGCACTTTTACAGTCGAGCACACCGTAGTCTAACGACAGCGATAAGCACGAAGTGAGCTTGGGTTCCTCTCTCTCTCTCTCTCTTTCTCCCAATAATTTAAGTAATAGGCGTCGAGCGCGCTTGATCGATGTGAGCGAGCCGAGAAAGAGGAGGGGCGGGGGGAATGGGAAGCGCATATATAACGTATATCGCGTGACTTCAGAAATGCAGAGAGGGACGTTGGGCACGTGACGTCGTGCACACGCCTCGGAAATATCAATTTTTGTCTGAGGCTCTATCTCTCTCTCTCTCTCTCTCTCTCTCTCTTTCTCTCTCTTACTCTCTCTTTGACACAAGCTGTGTGTGTGGTTGCCGCATGAATTATGCGCGTGGGAGAATAGTGTCGAGGCGCAGATACAAAGGGAGAGACAGAGAGAAAAGGAAAAAATGGAGAAAAGCACACAGGGACAGGGAGAGATGCCGTTACACGTCATTAACGATTCCCGTCGACGAATTCATTATGTAGGTTATGTGTGCAGTAACGCCGCTTGTAACTGGGTTTATAGGGGCTAACTACGCGATGAATTTTTAATTTCTTTGTATCGGTATTTTAGACGCACAAGTTTAAATTTTGTATATGGGAATAAAAATAAACAAGAACTCTATAATTTGGAATATCTGTCCGCTTAAACATTTTTGATAGTGTTACATTTAAGAATCTAGGTATTTTTATTAATTAAACAAAAAAAAAAGATTTCAGTTTGCATTTACAATCTTTTCCACCGCCACAAAATAGAAAAAAAAATGCATAATACATAATGGATGAAAGCAAAGCTACGCAAGCCTGCCCGAGTGCAAAGAAAATTCGTGTACCGCATACACCATCCTCGCAATGTTCCAATCCACGACTACACCGCGCCAGTGTCGTCGTAGTCGTCTCTCACGCGCACTCGGTGAAATCTTCCTCGTCATCGTCGTCGTCGTCGTCGTCGTCGTCGTCGTCGTCAAGGAAGGGTAACATTTTCCAATTCTCTTTTAGCCTTCCTGTGTCACATCCAAAAAAGTCGACCTCGAGTTCCCGAAATAATAATTTTGCTCGAATAAAAGCTAAAAATGAAGGGAAATAAAAGGAAAGAGAGACGAAAAGAACAGTAATCGCACGGCTCGCAAATGAGTACAAGGCGCTCCTAACATTTTACCCGTTTTCTCTATTTTATATTTTCAAATATGTATATGTACGTGTGTCTGCACAGATATATGCGGCCCGCGTATACACACATCGACGATTGCATTGTTAAAGTAAATAAAAAAAAAAAAAGGGAGAAAGAGAGAAAGAGAGAAAGAAAAAGCGGATGCGCTCGAGGCTCTTACTTGTTAAACCCTTCATTCTTCTATATCGGTGTACAATCCAAGAGTATACGAGGAAAAGAAGAAGGACGTGTCTTTTCATTCATTACTAGCGAGAAAGATGAAGAACGAGAGAGAGAGAGAGAGAGAGATGGGGGCTGAAAGGGGGATATAGAGAGAAAGAGGATGCAAAATAAATTCGGATTTCAATGGTTTTGCGAGTCGCCGTCGAGGCTACCGTTGTGCTTATTTAATTACGCTTCCGACTTGCTGCTCCTTTGAACTTCTGCGCTGTACAGAGAAAGGAAGAAGAGAAAGAGAGGAAGAGAAAAGATATCGATGAGTTAAATTTATATATATATATATATATATTTACGCGCGATTCTTTGAAAACGGCAAGAGTTTGAAGTTTTCATGCGGTAATGCCAGGCGCCGTAGAACTAATTATTATACTTGATGGAGTCGTAGACGCGCTGTATTATGAAAACCCTCGTGGAAGTAGAATTTATGGATGGGCGGAAAGTTTCGAGTTTTGCGTTGCACGGCTAGTGCTTTGAGAACGTAAGATTTTTGAGGGCCGTGTATTTTTACGCGTTTATTGAAATTAGCAGCGCGATCCCCTTTACCTCTTTCCTTCTTCATTCTCCCTGTCGTTAGGTATACAATGACGTTCTGCGAGTTTTGCATCGGGTTGTGATATTGAATGTCGATCGCTGCACAGTCGATTTAAAATAATGCGCGCCGAACGCGTTGAATTATTCATTTTGTTAATTATTTTGCGATTTACGCAAGTCTGCCGTTTTCACCTTTTGTATTACGTTCACAATTATATAAGCGTTGCGTTTATAAACCGTCCGTGTATAATTGATATTTAAGCCGAAATGTTATTATCTTGTAATTTTGCACCTCGTGAAATGACGATACGCGATATAATTTTAAAATGTTGATTTTATTTAAAATACGATTTTCTGGCGGACTTCGACGTACAGCAATTCAAGTTTTAATTATAATTTGATACCGAACAAAGGTAAATGTTTTTGAATTTATGTTTACGTACATATGCATAAGTATACGTTTACAAGAATAATGAGTATAAAATACAAGAAAATACAAAAAATAAACAATAACTGATATATTTTTTACATACATGTTTGAACGATTACTTAAATATGAAAAAATTTTCTCCGTATGATTATTTAATAATCCAAAAGCAAGCGCGGAAGAATCCTACAAACAAGGAAAAAATTTCAATTCCACCCTCAATGCTACTTTAATTCAAACAAAGTTCACACGTATCCCATAACCGAACCGCAAAAAGGGAGAGGGAGAGAAAGAGAGAAAAAAAGGGGGAAAGAACGACGTCGAAAAATTCATTTAGCTCGCGGCTTTTTTTGCGACCGCAACTCTCTCTTTCATTCTTCCTGGCTTGCAAATTGTTAAATTTCAAATTAATCCTCAACCACCGGTTTTCTTCCCACCGCCGAATTATCGCGCGGGCACGGGTTTTTAATTTCGGTGTCGCGGTGTGCGTACACGCGCTTCAATTACTCGCCGGTACTTTTATTTAGCGCCAACCGAAGAATATTTGAATTCTCGCGTCTGTAGAGAGAGAGAGAGAGAGAGAGAGAGAAAAAAGGAATAGAGAGTCGATCTCCGATTTTCTCCACGTGTATTTTTACAAACGTGTAATTTTGCTATTCGCGGCCCGCGACGAGTGAAAAGTAAAAAAAGGAAAAGAATTTTTTTTTTTTAATCGCGTATAGTTGCAATGAGAAATTAAAACACGCGAATGAAAATGCATGATTTTTTCCACGGATTAGTTTTGTTTATATTTTTTTCAAATTTTTTCAATCGAATGTTATTTAATCGTTTCACAAAGAACGAATGTTTCAAACGCTGTACGAGCCATAATATATTTCTATTCTTTAGGAGATTCACAATTTATTCTATGTTTAATTAAAGTTCTACGATTCATAAAACTAATGTTATTTTTAGAAAGAACAAATAAAAAAAAAAATAAATAAATAAATAAAAAAAAGAAAGAAACAAAAAACAAAAAATTTAGGATGAATTCAAAAAGTTTTACCTCAAATGTTAAAACTTGGCTAATGGTAAATTGAAAAATCTAGTATTTCGTTTTAAAAAAATTGAATTTCACAATAGACGTTTACACATGAGCCATTTCTGCATATGCGTGATTCAATAACAAAGGATGAAATAGAGAAAAACAATTTTCCTTTGGTTGTTGAATTTTTTTCATTTGTATATAAATTTTTTAATGAAAATGAAAAATGAAAAGGTCTAGTTAAAATTTAATTTTTTTCTTTTAAATTTCTTTTAATGTTTTAAACATTTAATTGCGATTAAACCAAGTTTGTTTTAAATTCTTTGGAAAATAACTACAATCGATGTATTTGTCAAAATTAAAGGAAAATAAAACGCGATTTAAAAGACCAACCGCCAAAAGCTTACACATATGTATCCGCGTAGCGTATCAAAAACTTGGCAAAACGAAGAATTTCCCTATTTTCCGGCAAAGGAAAGCAAAATAAAGCGGTTAAAAAGACCGGGAAACATAAACGTTTTTTTACACACATACGCGTATAAACAAGCACACACAGAGAAAGCAAGCGCTTGAACGACGAGCGAGGGAAAAAGCTCGGCTCTAATTAAAATTTTCCACTATTCCTCCTGGCGCCTAGTGGCGGAAATTCAATTAAACACCCCAGAAGAAGGAGAAAAGTCTCGCCGTGCATTTTACCCTTTCTATTTCTCTCTTTTTCTTTCTTTCTCTCTCTCTCTCTCTCTCTCTCTATTTTTCTTTCTTTCTTACGCTTCTATCACAGTCCATCCGTAGCTCTGTCTTTCGTAACACTCGCGAGCGAACTTTCCTCGTACCGCTTTAGTACCGCGTCGTTCGAAAAGAGCGGAAGCCGTTCCTGTAATACTACGCGTACATGCGTGAGTTACATGTACGTTACTTCACCCCCTCCCCCTCTTTTCCCCGCGGATCGAAAGGAAGGAAGGAAGGATGCGGGAGGAAAGGATAGAGGGAGTAGGATGGCAACGGAGGAGAAAACAGACAGCTCAATAACGCGAGAGAGAAGCGAGTGATGAACGAGCTGCTGCCGCAGCTTTCCTCTCTCCCTCTGCACTGTATAAGCGTTATGCCAGTAACTCGAGTGGAAAATTCGTGGCTTATGGGAGCGAGTGTGCAGTAACGGCGTTGAGCTGGTTTAACGTGTCTCTGCCGAATGAGTAGATGGGCTATTAGCTTCTCCCATACTGATTTCTGTACCATCGACTCGCTATTTTCAAACTCGTAAATTGCGCATTTTTATCTTTCAATACTATTGATCCTCGTATTTTTGCAAGTTTGAAATATTAGAATTACTTGCTTTAGCAAGAAAGCGAAAAAATTGCGTTTTTGCGAGTGAGAGAAAAGAAGAGGAAAATATGAGAGAGGAAATTTTGACACATGAA
The DNA here is from genome assembly GCA_949987625.1 of Chalcis sispes. NCBI lineage: Eukaryota > Metazoa > Arthropoda > Insecta > Hymenoptera > Chalcididae > Chalcis > Chalcis sispes. The sequence goes on from OX465098.1 coordinate 63,998,178, forward strand.
ACTGATAAAATAGCTTTTGTGATCGAACGTTAAACCTATTTCTTTCCTATCAATGAAGTAGAGTAAATCAAATACGTGACCTTACCTACTAATTCTGCAACGGAGACAACCGACGGTTCAATTTTCGAGCTTTTGTCAGTTTAACGGCAGCTTTAATTATTGTCTCGCGTGCATTATTTTAAAATTGAACATTGTCGAATCGAAGAGTTTGTTCAATAAATTGCAGATTTAACGATTGGTTTTGATATAACTTGAAATTGAATGATTTTATGCGAGAGTCAATTTTGGTAAATAATTAAAATTTCAAAGCGAAGTTAATAAAGTTATCGAATCAATAAATATGAACGATACTGGAGATAAAAATTCGAAAATGATAAAGATACTGCCCTAGACTTGCACTGAATAAAAAAATTTTTAATTAATCACTCATTTATCGCATAATACATCAAAACACTTAATCCCTTCAACTTGCTAGAGTGAAAACACGGGTTCATGAACAAAACAAAGAGAGAGAGAGATAGAGAGAGAGAGAGAGAGAATAAGAGAAAGAGATAGAAAATCAGTAAAGAGTTTAAATCTTCCAAAATTTGTTCACAAACTAACGCATACATGTACACACAGTTAGCGAGGGTTATATAGGCGCGGCTGGTCTTACACGCTCTCGGCAACGACGCCGGCACGCACACACGTGACGCGCGGATAACGACATTGATTTTTGCACGCGCTCCTCCCGCAAGGGGTTGCGCTGTACGCTCTCCCTCTGTCTGTCTCTCTCTCTCTCTCTCTCTCTCTCTCTCTCTCTCTTTTACCGCGTGGAATAGATCCGGCAACTAGCATACATGAATACTGATACGATGGAGAGGGTAGGGGAAGGTTCTTGCGTTTCTCCATTTGCAAGTGTAGAAAGGGAGATAACGCGGTATGGTTGTGAGTTTTTTTGAATTAAGACGGAGGCAATGGCGGCGTACGGTGCTGGAGCGATAGTTGTAGTGGTGGTAGTGCGGTAAGTGGCTTTTAAAAGTGATTTTTGACGGCTTGTATAATGCGACGCGCCCGCTTGTTGGAAAAAGGGGGAAAAAGGAGAACGGATGGCTTGAGAATTTGATTTTAAAGCTTTGCATGACCCTTTGAAGTCGCGTGCGCTCCGTGTCAGTGCGCTACTCCTGATGCTACGGGAGATTTTATATTGTTTGATCGTTGATTTTATAGTTCGTGACTTATTCATAAGGCTGCGGACTTGTCTACTTTACTAGTAAACGTTTTTGTATGCAATTGTTTACGTTATTGGCTTATGAATATTGATGCGAAATTGTTTGATATCTTTATTAAAAACTTTAGTTGCGCTATGTGATTGAATGTTTTTTTAATAAATAAATTAAATTTTCGCCTTTTTTGTGGGTTTAGTAAATGTTGTAGTATTTTTTTTTTTTTTTTATGAACGCATTAATTGATAAAAATTATATCGTTTAAGCTTCTATATATAGAATAACAAAACACTTAAAATTGACAAGAATTAATAAACATTGATTCAGTCGACAAAATTACACTGATTATAAAATACGAGCACACAACTAACCATATTGGAGCAATAAAACCATTAAAAAATCAAATGAAACCAATAAAATTCCTCGATAAAAAATTTTCCGCTTGTCGAGCGTAAAAACAAGCGAGGCTACGAGTGTCGAGAAATCGGTAAAAAATAGATCCTCCCTCGGTGTTGATGAAAAAAAAAGAGAGAGAGAGAGAGAGAGAAAGAGAGAAAAAGAAAGAAAAAACTAGCAGCGATCGAGGAGGATAACGAAGGAAGGAAGAAAAGGAAATGACCGAGGGAGGTAAACCCAATCAACGAAAGTAAATGCGATATTAACAGCGAATATTATCGGCGCCGGGGGAAAGAGTAGAGGAGGCTTCGGGAGGAAGGAGATTCAATTTTCTCAACTGCGCGATGGTACCTACGTTTGTTAGCTATATATACCTGTGTATATATATCTGTATACACATCGTAGGAGAGCGAAAGCTACTTCGTCGCTCATCGTTTTGAAGTAAAGAGTAGTCTGCTGCAATTCCCGAATCTACTTTAACCACCTGTCTCTTTCTCTCTTCGTTGAGTTTACCGATGTAATTAAATTACCGAGATGAAAATGTCAGCGTTTCGCAGCCGATGCGTGTCCTTTTTGCTTGCGTATATATGAATACACATATACACAATAATTGGGTTATATTTTCGGCTTTCCGCGTTAACATCAGCGGTATCGTTATTATTGCTGATTTACATAATCGAGCGAGAAAACGGTGGGGCTAAAGCGAAAAATCTTTGAAAACTGACTATTGCGCGCTTGGCTTTCTTCGTCGGATCGCGTTTTCATTGTGAGAATAATAACAAAACGAGAGAAAGAGAGAGGGATAATTCAAGGAGATGAATTTAATCGAGTGAGATTTCCTTTCTACTGCGGTTTTGGCTTTTATTTACCGATCATTTTATAGAAAGTTTATTAAATAACAAATAGAAGAAGTCTTGTAGAATAATGAAATGCGCTGCCGTTGCTTATATATGTTAATTAATGTAAAAATATGTTTAAAATAATTTTGTATTAATTAAGAGCTGTATAGGGGCAAACATATTAAATTAATAATAACTTTAACGAAATACATCATTGAAAAAATATACACTAGATATATTCACAAATTGGAATTTGAATGATGATTTACAGTTAGGTTAATAAATTATAATTCAAATCCAATCAACGCAATTAATGGATGTTACGGACATAGCTAATATCAGCGTTGATGGATTGAAGAATAATTCAAAATTCCATAATTCATTTTGCCTATCTATATACACAAGTAAGCGTGCATGACTAATGAATTTCTGTCAAATAAATTTACGCTGTATGCGGCGCGTTTGTTAAATCAGTTAAATAACAAGTCTTTTAAACATTAGTTTCGCAGTGAATATTGTAAATTAAATTTAAAATCAACATATCGCTTTTTATCGTTGACAATGTATTTTCCATTGAAAAAAAAATTATGATAATTAAAATAATTAACAACTGTCCTCTATAAATAGTTTATTTTACGTGACAATAATATAATACTATTATAAATAAGATAAAGAATACCGCACACATGTAGTTTCACAATGTATAAACACCGCATCCGACAATATTATGAAACAGCGAAACTCGAAAGATCCTCGAGAAATTATTTACTCTACGCTCGAGTACTTTTTCTACCGAGTTATTTTTACAACGCGTCATCTTTTTCCTCTTCTTAACCCCTCCATCTTCTACTTTTCCAATAGCGCTCGCGTGAAAACACACTCGCATACACAAGCGGTAGGGAATAAAAATACAAGGAAGACGACACCTACATCCGCGAGAAAGCGAGAGTAATGCTGGTTAAAGTTCGCCTCGCAAAAGGCGGGCGCGCGCGCGCGCGCGACGTTGGGCACGCGTCCCAACGCGAGAGAATATTATTAGTCGCGGTATAACCGGCTTATTTATATGTTTATAAATAGCTTAACCGGCGCTAGTTTATTCGCTTACTCTTTGCGCAAACTGTGTTACATGTGCGAGAGGTTAATGTGGATGTTGGGATGTTCGTCGTCGTTGTTGATGTTTTTTTTTTTACGCTAAATTGGTTTAGTTTTCGGTATTGAAATTATAGTTTTCTTAGCGATTATTTTTAATTTTATTTTTATTAAACGATTAGAAGTTTAAACGAAAATTTATAATTTTTTTAAAATAATCCTTTTTTTTTTTTTAAGGAACATAGGTTGATTTATAAGCGCGTGTTAAAAATTTTAATTACAAAATGCTTTTATAAATATGTTAAATAATAGATGCATTGTTATGATGAAAAAATTATTTAAATCAAACTTTAATTCTAATAAAATTATCGTGAATTTTATTCGCTATTTTTAATAAAAATAAAAGAAATCAATCAACAAAAATATTTTTGATTATTTTGCACTCACCAAAAAAAAAAAAAAAAAAAAAAAAGTATTACCCTACACCGTTCTCCAAAAAAGCTCTTAGTCTCTCCTAGCAGTTAGACTTACAGTATGACAGTTATACATCCATTATTTTTGCGACTGCTCGGGGCGCAACGTGAGCGCGAGCGAGGAATCCAAATTTAGCCTTGAAAAGGGATACACGAGCGGAGCCACGCGCGCGCGCGCTTAAAGTCAGCTGCTACCGTCGTCGCTTCTTTATATACGAGCGAGTTTCAAAACTCGGCGGATAGATCGGCAAGCGTTCAAAGATGCAGAAGGAGAAAAGTATGCACGGAGACGTGAAAAGGAAGTAAAGAGTTGACGAGTGCGAGGGAAAAGTTGCCACGGTTTCTTGTATGGTGATTTTGCTCAACTAGAATAGACAAAAGAAGAAGCTTGTACGCGTGTAGTATACATTTACGATTGCAGGATGAGACACGCATATCTTTTCCTTTCGCGATGTATCTTTTTTTTTTTTTTTTTTTTTTTTCTTTTATCTCGTTTAAAGTCTTTTAAGGCTTTTATACGACTGCGGCGATATTACGAAGAGTTACGACAAAGCTCGTTATTAGCGAGATTTTTATCCTTTTGAGACTTTAGCTTTTATACTCTTTATATCGATCGGTCATAGTTGGCGTTGTTTAAAGGTTGCGCGGCGAGAGGATGTGATCGTATTTGGAAGTGATCCAATCTATAAAACTTAAGCGATTGCTTTTCGCATGGAAGGATAAAATGCTTACTCAATTTTATCGGATTATTTAACGGTAAATTTTTTAAAAATAATAAAGATATTTCTTTTGCTATTTCACATCTTTCATTATCTCATCTCACAATAACAAAGTAGACATAATGCTTCCATTTACTTTTTAAAAAGTAAACAGCGATAAAAGTTAACAAGATCGCGGTAAGAACTTGAAAAGAATATAAATTTTCAATAAAACGTCTTTTGACCCGGAAATACGTTCGATACGTCGTTGAAAAATTTCAAACAGTTCGTACCCTCTCGACAGCTCGACAGTTCTGGGTCAAAGAGCATTTTACTGAAAATCTTTATTCCTTTTAATATTTATACCGATTTGTCTCAATTCATATTATCAACAACTTCTTTGAGATACCAAAGATGAAATATCGATTGCTTTTATATTGTGTTATTATTATTCAATTCAATTTGTAAAGAATTATTCGAGAAAATTCATTCACAAGAGATATTCAAAAGCTTTGCTATAACATCGTATATAATAGGATTAATTATTTTATTTATGTGCAAATTCTAAAGAAAGGTAACAAATGAGAACAAGAGAGAAAGGTTAAAACTATTCCTTTTGGCGTGCACGAGAACATAGGCCAGACGCCGGGGATTATAAACGAAAACGCGAGAAAAGTGCTTGGGATGCCTGGACGCTTATTCGCGCGTGCGAGCGTCTGGAAATGAAGATATTTTCACTTCCCAACCAATTCTCCTTATACATCGTATGAGAATGTAGAGCACGCGCGCTTTTGTCACTTGGCTTTTTCAAAATAGAATCGACGAGAAAGCGCAAAATACGTTTCTTCTCTTTTCGCGAGCATTGTACCAGAGGATGGGGGGAAACTTGAAGCTGCTTTTATATTGGAGCTTTTGTAATTTAATAGGCTTGTGAATTTCGTTGTTTTTATTTTAATTTAATCCTTTTCAATGAGTTTGAGAGCGCGCTGCTTGTTGTAAAATAACAAGAGAGCTTCCAATAATAATTTTGAATAATTTAATAAGACAGGAGATAACTTGTTTCAATCACAAATTATTCTCTTTTAAACTGCAATATAATTTGAATCATCGATAATTAGAGCGATATTTTATATAACATGCTATTGAAATGTTATAATACGTGCATACTATTATTGAAAAGTACTAAATAGATGGGAGCTTAAATAATCGCAGTATTTTACAAAGATAAAATAAAGCGCCAGTTTCATCAAACGGATAAAATTATTCATGGTCTCAAGATCAATTCAATCGAAGCCGAAATCGTAACCAAAGCCAGCAAAGATCTCACAGCTCCCGCCCATAAATGCCAACGAGGTCAAAATCGCTATCGAGAGCCGTATTCCCCCTCTCTCCCAATCTCCCGCACTCAACAACGCGACTTGCAGTCTCCTAAAACTCTCCCGCGCGAGCTTCCATTCTCTCGTCAAAGTTCGGCTCGCGCTCTCTCATCGAGAGCGAGAGAGAGAGAGAGAGAGAGAAATCGAACGTCATTCAATCGAGGGGCAAAAGCGCGCGTACTTATTAAACCGTGAAATTCGAGAGAGCGCGAGAGACGGGACAGGGCCGCTCGCTTCGAGAACGAACGGATCGTCGCTCTGGGAAAAAGTATCGAGGAATACTTACGCTGCGCACTGCCTGTAACACCAGTAGCCTCGGTAAAAGGGATGCCGTGGGGATTTTATCTGAAAAAGCCCGCGTATATATATATATATATATATATATATACACGGTGTGAAACAAGCAAAACGGAGGACTGATTGGATTCGTCGCCGTTGACTCAACGGGCTATATCTAGCTGGCGGGAATGGATCATCGTAGGGATCATCCGTCGGGCAGAGTAAACGCTCGATATAGTGCGCGCAAGCGGATGAAGGGATGGAAAGGGCGTACGAGCGAAAAAAAAGTAAGTGGCGAAAGCGGAAGAATAAGAGAGAGGGATAAAGTTACGATGTCGATGGCAAAAGAGAAAGAGAGAAAGGAAGAGAGGTGGTGAATAAAAAACGACGTTCCGCTATTTCCTCGCATTTTCTCGTCATTTTCCAGATCCCTTGTGGGCGACATGTACGATTATTATTTTTTTTCGACTTTTTATTTGCCTTTTCCTCGATCGACGTTGAAATAAAATTTTTTTTTTCGAAGAACGTTCTGTGTAATTTTTCTTTTTATTTTTGTTCCTTTCGAGGTTTTGTTATTTAGAGCATAACGTATGTATTCGAAATTGAGTGGATGCATAAAAATGAAATAGTATTGAATTTTAACAAAATTGAAAACTTTTCAAATAAATTACACAGTTGAAGCATACTTTTTTTTTTTTTAAATAAAAGCATTGCATCACGTTTTCTACAGTTTTAGTAAATAAATTTTACTTTTGTAACATGTTTGCGGTAATACGTTTTGTATGCAATACTAAAATGTTACTATATAACATATTTTATATTCAGTTAAATAGTTTACAATAACATGAGAATAATAATTAACGTAGCTTTATTAATTAAAAGACTCGTCGACATGCAATAATAGCCAGTATAACAACGAATTTGTAATTTAAAACGGGAAAATAAAGAAAAACTCCGTACAAGATCCTCGACCCTCATTAACCAAAACTAAAAACCTCATTCCACGTTGAAATGCCCCTTAGCACTTCGCAATATCACAGGGTAGGTGGAAAAACATTTTGCCACCGTCGGTGTCTCAGCAGAGAGAGAGAGAGAGAGAGCGATCTTGACGGACGTAGAAAGAGATAGAGAGAGGGAGGAACTGGAGGGATTCTGTTTGCGCGAATGTCGGACGCTTTGCACTAGCTGTGACGACGACGATGGCGCGACAACGCCGACGAATACATCAAAGCTGCAATGCTACTAGTCGTTTCTCTCTCTCTCTCTCTTTCTCTATCTCTTGAAGGCCCCGCGGCGATCGTCAAAACGCTGCGAGTCCTCGGCTGCAAACTCAAAGGCGCCTCGCGCGCCGATTAAACGGCAACTCCCGTTTCTACCAGTGCGCTACTGTCGTCATCCAACTACGGCGATTACGAGCTTCTGTCTCTTGGTTCTCTCATAAACGCCGGCTAAGCAATGGGCGAGAGCGAGATAGAGAATTGCTCTGGGCATCCACTTTAGGTCTTTCATTAAAACGCTCGTGTTGTTTTTTTTCATTCTTATTTTTTTTTTTTTTTTTTTTTTTTTTCTTATTATGACGAGCCCTTTTTCACATTGTTTAGAAGGAACTCTTAAAAAAAGAAATTGAAAAAGAGAACGCACACGCGGTTTAAGAATTAATTTTTCTGATGTGCTTTGATACGAGAAAAATGTTTTAATTGTCAAAAAAAAAATAAGATGGAGAAAGGGCCACGTCGAGCGGAATTTTTTAATTCGCTCGGCGAACACGTGGCATCGCGGGTGCGTTATTTTGGCACATCGATGTATAAAAGAGAGGTTTATGTGAAGATTTAAGAGGGGAAAAATCCAACGTGGGTTGTATATCTAAGGTTCTTGTTAACTGCTGAAATTAGCCGGAATGACGAGATATATCGGTGCGGTTGTACAGCGAGTGATGGATCGTTCGTTTGATGAGAATTATTTATTATCGTAGTTTGCACGCTTTACCAGGGTGGATATTTACGGGTGACAAAGAGAGCTTTTTTTATCAAAATATTTCAAGACAGTAGGTGTCCGAATAAATGTTTAATTTAATATCTTCATTCATATTAACTCCTATAATTTTTGGCATGAAAATTCCAACTGTGTCAAATACATAAATTAACGTCAATATGCAACGTTAAGAAAAAAAAAAAAAAAAAAAAAAAAAAAAAAAAAAAAAAAAATAGCCTTTAAATAACTAATTAAGACATACATTACATCGAAGTCCGTAAAGAACTCCGAAATCGGAATCTAGAATCATCACCGAGGAAGATTAATATATGCTATTAACACGCATAGACAAAACAGCTCGTGTTTACGCACCAAAAAAAAAAACCACATACCCTCCCATTTATCAAGCTTGTACTTCAACACATGCACATACAACGAACGGCAAAACCGAGTAAAAGCGCGCATTGTACCAATGGTAGCGATGATGGGGCGCCCGGCTCAATTAATATAATAACATCTCGGTCGCGTGCACGAGATTTCTCGGAAAGACTTCGTTAAAATTTTCGAGAGCCAAGTGAGGTGGAGGAGAGTACGGGAGGGGGGGGGGAGGGGATAGTTGAGCCCTTTCGCGACGATGCAACAGCAGCAGCCGATTCTTTCGCTCGGAGTTATTCTTGGAAAGATGAAAGGGAAACCGGCGACGAGGGTCGCGATCTCTTTTCCCCGCGATATATGTCCCTCGGGGGAAGTCGCTCTCTCCTCTCTCCGCGCGTCTAGGGAAAGAAGAATGAAAACGCGGGGTGAAAGGAGGGAGGGGGGGGGGGAAACGCCAGCGCCAGTTTGGAGGATGTATTATTGGCGCTGATGCCGTGTATGCCGCGTGCACTCGCATGCGTGTGTGTTCGCGTGTGCGTGTGCGTGTGTACGGTATGGAAAGAACGGCCGATGTTGAGAACGAGGGGGTGGGTGAATCGACGAACGAGAGCACATATCGCTTTTGATATTTTAAGAACGCTTCGCGGACGCGGGGATAAAAGTATTATTATTTTTTTTTTTTTTATATTTTTCTCCGTCGTTATATTTGCCGTTGGATTTTTGTCCGCTGGCAAAGGAGGAATGGAAAGATAGATACTCGTGCGGTGATGTTAGTTGGAATTTTGCGTGATTCGTAATTTAGGGGGGGAGAGAGAGGAAGCCATCGTTGTGTTAATAATGTATCGATCGTTAAAGTTTCTGATTTTGCATAATAAATCATAACGTCGAATAAATAATGAATTTTACGATATGTTTGATTAATTCATCAGCGCGTAATATTAATTAAGAAAACAATCATTTTTTTTCAATTCATCACAAATTCCAGAGAGAATTTCGCACGAAAGCATTCGATTGGATAAACGAATACGGCAAATTCACGAAAAGAGATCGCTCTCTTCGTTATTCGAGAAATTGTAAAATAGCGTTCTATAAATAGTTAATAAAATGCATCGCGATCCCGGCAACAGAGCCGCGTTGGTGCGAGAGAGCGAACCGCATTCTTAAAACAACGGGGCAAAAGCGCGCGCGCATTCGTTGTCGTGCCTATTTTCCTCGTTTCTAAATCGAGCTTTGTAAGAGCGAACGGAGGAGGCGAAATCGAAAACGGCTGTACAAGAAAATTCGAGATAATTTATTAGCGCGGGAACCATTCTCGCTTATACTACTAAGTATATATCGCGACCGCAATCACGCGCTCGATTACTCTTTCGCGCTCCTGATAAGAAAAGCGGAATAGGAGAGTAAGATAAAGAGAACGAGAGTGTGAGCAAAAAATCGGAAAAATTTGCGAGGTGAGAAACGCTTTGCGTGTCGAGTGTCAAGGGAAGAAAAGAAGCGACTGGAGCCTGCATTTTTTTATTTTTTCCTTTGTTGTATAGGTGGAAGAATCAACACTCGTGCGTTCCCATGTTTTTTTTTTTTTTTTTTTTTTGTTTTTACATTTCTCGTTTCTTCGCACCTGCGTTGAAAAAATACGTGTCGATTGTTTGAGCTCGCGCGTAGATTCAAACGTTCAAAGTGCTTTTTGCGATCTATTTACTTTTTTTCTCCTTTTTTTTTTTTTGTTTATGTAAAATTGGGAATGGCTTTCGCGTATCGGAAATTTTTTTTCTTCTATCCATATACGAAACGAGAACACGGCCTATAAATTCTTATATTTTTGTTTTTTTAATTTCTTGATTTGATGGATGCATTATTTTGCTTTAAACGACTGTATTTTTCAAGATAAATGGGTCACGATCTGAGAACGTAGATTGTTATTTTCATCTAATTGATCTCATCTGGGAATAATGAATATATTATCAAATAATTAATCCACTTTTTAATGACTAAAATTGAATAAATAAAGATTGTACAATAATTTTTTTTTTATATTTATATACTTAAAATTATAATTCCAATTATCTACGATTATTTATTAAAATATAAATAATTAAAAATATTTTTAATATCGTGCATTAACGCGAAAAGCTTCCATTAGAATAGCTCGTTCTACTTTATCGTTGCCATAAATATCAGCCAAAATTCATTTCACCATTCAATTTTTCACGCAATAAAAGTTTCTCTCTCTCTCTCTATCTTTCTCTGTCTCTCTCTTTTTTACACTCGACTGTTCTCATATCCCGGTCTAATTAAAAGAACAGTATCGCGATATTTGGGCGAGTCTTGGCGCCGGCGTGCTCAAGATAAATTAGATGCTCTTCGTCAGCGTCGTAAAAAGTAATCAGGCCTACGCAAGACGTTGACGACAAAACGCGCGGCGTCAAAAAACCTATTATCCGCAAGTACGTGTATGTGTAAGTGTATATATATATACACACATTTATACGAGTATATATAGAGAAGTGTATTAATCATCCACACGCGCCTCTGCAAGTTAGACGATTTCTCTTCTCTCGTAGCGGATTAAACAAAAAAAACCTTTTCTTTGTTATTTCTTTTTTTCTTTTTCTTTTTCTTTTTTTCTTCCTTTCCTTTCAAACAGACGACGATAAGGACACGCCACGTATAATTGAATTTCGCAATGCGCGCGTCGATTGCGGAGAATTGTAATTAATTTGTTATAATTAGAATATATGATGGGAAATTAATTAATTATAGTGACTCGTGTGGATATTTTGTGATTATTTTGAAAATGGGTAATGACGAATGGATATTAATAATTTGGATGCAAAAGACGCAGTATGTTAAATTTAGTGTAAATTACACTCATTGATTTTGGTAAATGCAAATATACAAATTCAAACTGTAAATAATTTCGTAAATATTGTTTTGTTACGTTAATAATATTAAATTTGTTGATTTAACTTATGCATAATAAATTTTTTCGCATTAAATTAATACCAATGATAACTAAGTTGGACATTCATAATATAATAGTAAAATATGTTTATTTTCGGTTAAATTCAATAATCTAAAAAATAAAACTTACAATTTTATTACGAATAAACTAAAAATAATTTTCAATCAATAACTCAGAATCTTTTTACACCGCATCATATTTACGAAGCTATATTTTACAAGTTAACAATATTTTCAAACGAAGCAAAACATCCTTTGCTATAAGATTTTCCGTCGTCACCGACCAAGTCTACAACGATGCATCTGTAATATAATACAATTTCGATTAAGGACTTGTCGATATTTTTCCGCGAGACATACGGACCCGCGAAGAAAAAAAGAGGGAGAAAAAACGATAAAACGAGAAAAATGCATAGAGAAAAAGAACGAGACAAAAAAGGAAAAGTGCAACGGCGTCGAGAGGACACGTAATGTATCTATTTCCGTGTCCTGACTCCGACATGATCGATTTCTCATGTCCGTTGCCTGTCCCTTGACTGGGAATGCAAGTTTGCGCGCGCACGTGTTTGTGCATAAATGCTCCAAGCACTGCGAATAGTCTGGACTAGGGTGAATATGTATCGATCTATGCGTTGACAAATTGGAAAATGTATTCACGTATACATATGCGTGTATACGCATTTATAGAAATTACAATAAAGTTTTATGTAATCAGTGCTTAATTGTTTTATTTAACTATAGCTTTAACATTCTTGGTTTTCTTTTGAAGTATGCTACACATTTACTTATATTCCTTATGTTTATTTCCGTTAATTTCACCGTGAAGTTTGTTAATTTACGCAATTTATGTAGCTGCGAATAGAACGGAATAACAAACTGCCCTGTGCTTTTGCATGCGTTTTAGATATTTACAAGAATAATTATTATCAGATTACATAATGTTGTTATTTTTTTTAATTAGATTTTCACAATCTTCATCGAATAAAACTAATGCTTAAAAACAAACAAGAAAAAAAACGCTATTGCATTATTAAAAAATGTCATTAACTGGCATCGATATATATCAAAGCGAAAAGCTAAACCATCTCCAAAATATACACATAAACAAGGACAAACGTCTCGGGTAAAAAGTTCAAGCAACGACAAACAAAGAAGAGAAAAAGGAGGCAACGAGAACGGTAGCAAGTATAGCTGTGGAAGGTTAGTCCACACGAGGCCATACATTTTGAGCGAGTCAGCCGCGCTTAATAGATAAAGCAAACAAGGTAGTATAACGAAACAGAGAGAGAGAAAGAGAGAGAGAGAGAGAGAGCGACGACCTCCCATCCCTTGAAAAAAGAAAATACGTCACGAAACATGTCGTGAGCTACGGCAGTACGTAACGCGTCGTCCCTCTCTTTCTCTCTCACTCCACATCGTAATCGCGCGACGTGTCGCCTAGCCGTAAATACGCCCCCGCGATTAAGGCTCGCCGGTATATATTTCTCTGTTTATGTGTACGCATGCGACCGTGTGAATGTACGAACGGATGGACACGGACGGGCGTGTTATGCGCGTTCTCGTTTCGCGTTCGTTCGCGCGGAGATTGCGCGCGGCTCTTTGTTAGCTTGCGAGCTCACGCTCGCAACATCGGTTGTCGCGGTTCTGTGGATCCGCTGCTGATGAATCGCTAAGAGGAGGACGGTGGGCTTCCTGAAAGGAGATTTTAGTTTTGAATGGCTCTGGGATTTTGAAGGGAATCTAACGATGTGATTATTGCACTCGAGAGAGAGAGAGAGAGAGAGAGAGAGAGAGAGAAAGAGAGAGAGAAAATTATTGAGCTAAGTTCTCGGGAATATTGGACACTTTGATTTATTTTATACATATTATGAAGAGACATTTAGGTAAGAGATAAAAAATCGTCCTGTCCGTACATTAGAATACTGGTTGTTGCATTATCTAAATCTCCTCCAAAATAACACATTACATATGCATTTTGATCAAATTTCGTAACGAATACAGCCATTAATTCCATGCGATAAACATCAAGTAATTGCGTTTAATTTCATTAAAAATAAACAAATCATTAAAAATTCACATTGCAAATCAAAAGTTTTTTCTTACCCTCGTGACTGCGTTCTTCTTTCTCAAAGTATACCAAAAGATGGAAAGCAACGCACGCACGAAACGCGTGATTTTTTTCCCTCGGCGTCGTTGCTGGCACGCGCGATAAATAAAACCATCGTCGATGTATCTTCGTGCGCTGCTTGAAAAGAATTCCCCGTTTCCTCCCTTCTTCCCGCCAAAGTACCACGCGTCTGTACCAAAGAGCTACAGCCTGCGGCATTCTCAGATATTCGCTAGTGTTGAGTGCACATATGTATACGTATGGTTAAGCTCATACGCATATATAAGCAACGCACGTAGAAAAAGAGAGAGAGAGAGATAGAGAGAGAGAGAGAGAGAGAGAAAGAGCGACGAACGAGCGACAGGTGAATTTACATCGGGCGTCAGCGCGAGAGAGGCGCTGAAAAGACGAGCGCGAGTGCTTTGAACGCAATACATTTCGCGTGGCGGTCTGTACATACATGTACACAATCACGCATTCGGTCGAAAGTCACGCGTTGTGAATGTTACCCAAAGTGAATTACCATCCCCTGTGCGTGTGCGTGTATACGCTATTTTCGGCTGCCGCGTGACTGCAGATGTACGATGATGGACGAGGATGTATTTCGTGGCGGCATTAAAACCGTGAGAGATTTTTGTATTTCTCGATGGAAGGTATGAAAATATTATTCGGTTTAATAAACAATGAATTTCTTCGGTTTTCCATTTTAATATAAAATCGCGTTCTCTTAAACTTAAGCGAGAGATATTTGAATATCGATTTGTTGGCATAAGCGAAATACTTAGCTTTATTTATAAAATGTCAAAAGACTTATTTTTTCCGGGCGTAAATTTGAAATAATGGTTCGTTTAATTAAATGAAAACACATAAAAGTAAATTTATCCAACGCACGCCTAACAAAAGCATCGATACTCTTTAATCATATCCTTATCTTACCAACGTATATACGAACATTATCTTTGTATTATAGTTATAACCAATAAATAAACCCATAACCAGGAAGCATCCAAACTAGACCCATACAATTTAGCTTCCTATCCTCGCCAAAAAAAAGACACATGCGCGTTACGCACGCGATTGCTTAATGCACGAGGTGATATAAAAGACCGTAGTCATAAAAGATTATCAGTTGATTATACGACGACGAGGAGTTTTCGTTTCGTTCCTCGGTATAACCGCCGCGCGGGGGGTGAGTTTACCATTCCGTTCGCCGTAGCATAAAAACCATCGCACCTTACATCTCCAGTGTTCCCGTGAGACTGCGCCAATGCTTTCTTACCCCGCGAAAACTTTTATCTTCCGGTGAAAATTACCTACGACGGTGACAGTCTGCAATCCGGTTATGCGCGGTGTACATACGTATGCAGGCATATACGATGTACATAGATTAAACAGAGGAAAAGAGAGCAGGATATATGTATATATATTTTCAGCCTACTAACCCGTACGGCGACTCTTACCTACGGAGCATCGTCAGCGTGTAAATGGTTTCCATACGCGCAAGCGCCTTCTCGATCGTATTAACATTTTTCTATACGTCCTCCTAGGCTGTATGTCATTCTATACGTCCTCCTAGGCTGTATACGTGCCAGGAGAAAAAAAAGTTAACAGCGCCACTGCTATGTATTTGTCGCTTCATATAGCCTAGCATGTGAGTCTTCATCGAAACTTATATTTTCGAAACGCGTAATAAGACTTATGTATGTTGAGCGAAGGAGAGAGAACGAGATAGCGATAAGAGCGCGCGCACCATTGCTCCCACGTGACCACCCTATCTCTGTCTCGCTCTCTCCTTCGCTCAGTATGTACATTCAAGCGACCACGGGGCTCTGCTTTTCTTTGGTTTTCTTTCAGTATAGTGTATCGTGTGTCGGTAATATTCGTTCTTAATATGTGAGAAGAAGAATAAAAATGGACAATTTATTAAATAATAAAAAAAAAAAACGAGTGATAGTGACAGTGATGAAGAATGCAAACGTGAATTAAATAAACTAATAGAAAAAGCAAAGTCTAATATAATCCCGCAAAATTAAAAAATTTAATAATAAGTGATTTTAAAGTGATAATTTTTTAGTTTATAATTTTGTTTGTGATTTAGATAAATGATTTAAAAGTTTTTTGTGTGAAGAAATTAAATTTAAAATATTTAAAAAAGTTACTGTTTTTTCATGTTAAATAAGAGACTAAAATTCATTGATTATACAAAAAATGTGTTAAACAAATATAGTATTGTTATGATAAAAATAACATAAGAAAGTATTTATATTAATTATAATAGTATTAATATTATTAATAAGCCTTCAAATCTTATAAAAAAAACTTTTGTTAAAAATATTATTCTGTATAAATATTTAATAAATATACTCAAGAAATTTATATTTTTTAATAAATAATAATTGTTCAAGAATTAATTTTATTTTTAAATATTAATCCATTTACTATTTTTTTCAATTTCATAATTTATATTTATATTTACATTATGTTGTCTGTCACTTTTTGACACTACTACACATGTACATGTACGCGTGTGTGTACAAAATGCGCATGCGTTAGCAGACGATATCTGTAGTTTACGAACTGTCAGTATGGGTTCGAAATTGCATTTAATTGATATGCAACAAAATAAAATTAATTATTCTGTTAACTAAGTAAGAGTCTTCGTACGGGTTACAAGGCTGAAAAATTTTTTAAGCACCATGAGTGAACCTCGCGTCATTAAAGCTTTCGGCTCATATTTTGTGGATGGATAGAGGCGCCTTAGTCGCTCGCTGCGCTCGCGACTGCGGCCCTACTATCCATCCACAACATATTTTGCCTCAAGCTGTAATGACGCGAGGCTCGCACAAGGTACATAAATAACTAATACGTGCCGTCGCTCGAGTGTTTTATTTGCGCGACGATTCCGTCTCGGAAATGTGCGCGATCATTGATTTATCGATGGGAGTTAGAGAGGAGGGGGGCGGACGCGTTTTATTTTTGTGCACGCGTTGACATCGGGACGAACGTGGAGAGATTGGAGGATAGATTTTTGTTTTTTGCGTCCGGTATTACGAGGTGCGCGGTAGGAACAAATTTTTTTTTTTTTTTTTTTTTTTTTTTTTTTCGGATAGAATTGATTTACGAAAGCCAAAAATTTTGGTTATTTTGGTTACAGATTTTTTATATGCGCTCCCGATGAAATCGAACGAGTCACGGAATCTTTTAAAACTCGGACAGAGTATATTGAATTTTTGATTTTTTACGATTGAATTTTTTTCTTTTTTTCGCGATCCATAGATGAAACCAAGTTTAATTTTAAATTTACATCCTTTTTTTATTTCCAATAAATTTTATTTTATTTAAAAATTATATGTTGTTTGATTACACAATAATCGAGTTATAAAATATTGACATTTTTATATGCATGTTTCGAAAATAAAAATAATAACGATATTTTGTTATATTTTTTATTATGCGGATAAATAAATAAAAACAGATAACAAATATTCGTTTATAAGAATTCTCATAGTACTAATCTATAAAATTAATACATTCACAATAAATTGGCTATTGTTGAACATCGCAATAAATGCATCTTCCAATAATTTAATTAATCTATGGCAAAATAAAAGTTCAACGTTAAAAGCTTATTGTATTCCAGATTCGAGTGCATAGAAACGAGTCGTTGACGTTGACATCGTCGCATTCGCATAGTCGTCGGGTTACGTTTGTTTGAACGGTATAAAATTGGCGATGGCTGGGGTACAAGCGAACCGAAAATTCCATATTTACGTACGCATATACCTGCTTGTATGTGTGTACGTACATGTGCGCGTACACGTAAAATTTAATATAAGCTCATAATTATACATATTTCTATGCATATATATATATATATGGAAAAAAACGAATCGAGCTGTGTATAACCAACCGCCGTGTTGAGCTTTGCGCGTACAAAGGCATATTTCATACGTGATATTCATAATATAGTCACGGCGTCGAGTTTCACATAACTGAAAACCCCTAAGGGGCTTTTTTACGTTAATGTATGTTTTTATACATATATACGTCTATGTGTATCTGCGAGTGTATTCCTATATGCAAACGCGAACGCATGTGCGTACAAACGTATCCACTCGTATTATTAAAGTCATTGTTTATTCGCAATCGAGGCTCTGTTTATCCAGAGAGGGAGAGAATAAAAGAGAGAGTGAGAGAGTGAGAGAGAGAGAGAGAGAGAGAGAAAACTAGAAAAAGAGTAAAAAAGAGTGAAAGAGAGGGAAAGAGAGGGAAAAAACGAATATCTCGAGCGTTCATCTGTGCAGTGCAGCTTTTCGAATCTACAAAATTTGAGTGGCCAAAAATAAAAAAAATGAAACGAAATAAACTCGGAAAGGGTATGTATGCTAGAGAAAGTCTCTCTCTCTCTCTTTTTTTTTTTTTTTTTTGTTAACGGACGTCGCGCCAGCGTGAATTGCAGTTTCAGGCCTCGACGGGCAATACGACACGCGTGGATACCACGAGCAGGTAAACAAATACTCGACACAGCAATGTCGACGACGTGGGGGCTTGCGAACGTAAAAATAAATATTGAGAGAAAAGTGATAACTCCTTTTTCTATACTCGCGTAAGCGTTTTTCTTTATTCCCATACCGGATTGGAAGGAATTTATCGTCAAAGTAGATGTAGGTTTATGAACTTTCTGGAAATTTTTAGTCTTCTGATATTTCGTTAAATTTTTAAATAAAATTACTTTTAAATTAAAGTTTTATTATTTATAAAATATTAAATAATGTATTTTTAACGTAGAAAAAAATATATTTCTTATTTAGAATAATTATCAGGAAGAAAAAAAAAACAAAAAGCCAAATCTTTCGTCAACAATCGTTGCATTCCCATCCAAAGTTTATCTCTCCCTCTCTCGCTCTCTCCGTAAACAATGTGAAGTTGTCTTAAATCACTAGAAGCATGGCAGACGGCCTGTTTGCGTTTAGTTTCCTTCCACGTCTATATATATATTTCTCCAACTCTCTCTTCTCGGCGTTTTAGGTCTCTCTCGTATACAAACTCTATATCTCTCTCTCTCTCTCTTTCTCTCTCTCACACACATATACGCGCGCGCATGAACACATACAGAGAAATTCACGTTGCCCGCACGTTTGTCGTTTTCTATCCTCGTTCTTTTATCATCGGAGGCGGTCTGCTTTCTTTCCGAAGCAAAAGCTCGCGGCCGAAAGAGGAAAATACGATAAGAGGCTTCTTTTATGCGCGCTTATATAGGTATATACTTCGGGCGATTACACGTCGGAGAAAGGGCCGCGCGAAAACGAAGCGGCGCGAGGGAAAAGAGGCAAATCCATTTGGTACTTCCGTAATTTTAATTAGTCAGGGAGTCGGTAGCACAGCTGTGAGCTCGCCCGCGCACACAGACGCTTCTGTTATTCTCTCTCAGCGCTGACCATCGGCAAAGCACTACTGGTTCGCTTTCTCTTACCGCCCGCGCGATTTTAGATATGCAAACTGCATTCGGTGCAAAGAGATATAGAGAGAAGGAGAGAAGATTGAATTGTGCCGAGCACGCCGCGATTTTTCTTTGTGGCTTCGCTCTAGTCTTTCTAGGAGGAGAAGGTGGAGGTGGAGGAAGAGAAGGAGGGGATAAAAAGGAGCTTGGTAATTCACGTAAACGCTCTTGGTTTTGCGGAAATCGAAATTTTCAGTCTGCTTGAAGCTCTTAGGACTCTCGGGAAGTTATCTGCGGAGCTTTTTAGAGTAGATAGGGATACTGCGCTTGAGAGAAAAATGTAGCGCCGTTGTTGTTGTTGTTGTTGTTTGCCGAGGAGATAGTACTTTTACTACGGCGGTGAATTTAATTAATATTAAAGTCAATTTTTTTTATCATGCATACATAGTTTTAAGGAATATATGTATGCATATCAAGAACGTCATTATTTCAACAAAATTCATCATATAAAGTAGTCGAATGTCAGGCATTAGCGAAAGAATGAAAAAAAAGTCGATGACATGATCGTTAAAATCAAAATATGACGCGAGTACAAGAGGCTTGTAAATATCGCGCAAGGCAATGCTCCACCGTATTTCACTTGTCAAATTATTGCCGATAAGAGCACTTGAATTACACGCAAAGGGAGACAAGAACTTTTGTTCCTTTCTATTTTTGTTACGTTATTTTGGGTTCGAATTTTTTCATCGTATACATTTGTCAGAGGGCTAACACTTTAATGGATATATATTGTTTCCTTAGTAATCAGTATTAATCGATATTAAAGATATATTCAGTTGTAATATTTTTAAGAGCTGAAATGCTAAATATATATAATTTATCAAGCTAATCACTAAATTACAAATATTATTATAGAAAAACTTAATAAAAATTTACGAACTCGTCGATTCAACTATCTCAAAAAATTTTATGGTTTGACACATCGGCAATATTTAATATTATATACATCACCGTTTTCCGGCATTCAAGCCGACAAAAAAGAGTCATTCAAGCATCTTATACATCAAACATCAATCCAATAGCCATCCCATAAATCGCCATTCCAAAATCCAGTCTCCCTCTTATCAAGCAAACCGGACGCACAAATTTCGAAAAGCCGCGTTCGCCCTATATTGCAAACTACAACCGGGGCAAATATTCAATAAGAAACACGCGCATACATATACCCAAAGGACAGCCGCGTCGAATCTTCCTCTCGTACATGTATACAGATTACCAAGACGGAAGCCCAAAGCCCACCCTCCCAATTTCTGCGCTCGGAAGAAGAGGAGTGCGGAAGAAAATATATCTATATGTATATATGTATATATCTCGTCGGGGCCATTCGGGATTATTAAGCTCCTTTGTTATACGCCGATGGAAAAATGAAAATACATTAGGGCGAATCAACAACGGGAGCAGCCACTTGGCTTATCGGCTTGTGGCTAGAGTATTTCTCTCCCTTGTGCTTGTGTTTAACATTGCGGGAGAGAGAGAAAGAGAGAAAGAGAGAGAGAGAGAGAGAGAGAGAGAGAGAGAGAAAGAGAGAGTAAGCGGCGACCCTCTTTAATATATTACATGGCGCTTTAATTTATTTGAGATTCGTATATAGTCTCTTGGTTCGGCATCCCTCTAGCTTCTCGTGTTTAACGCCCATTTTTCGTACATAATTATGTCGTGGTTTTGCTTTTTCGAGACATCACTCGCTCTATCTCTCGCTTTCTTCTCCTTTTTACTTCCTGCCTGTGAATTTGAATTTTATGATGGAAAAATAGAAATTCGTCGTAGCGATTTGCAAGAATGAATTATACGCGTAATCGATAGTTTTTCTTTTGGCTTTTTAAGTATTTTTCATATGAAATTTTTTGTTTTAAATTAACTTTGGATTATTAAAATTTTAATTTTTATTCCAAAAAAAAAAGAAGCAAAAAATTATATATGTACTATTAATATTAAACGAAAAGGAAATAAATTATGAAATAATTATTGGAATTAAATTTTTATTAAAAGAGAAATAATATTTTGGTAGAAAGGCTAGTATGAAATATATTAGTCACGTCGTAAAATGAGCGCTTTGATATCACTGCAATGGAATAATTGAGTTTGTCGCTTTACCTATTGCGCGAACATTCTCTTTCTTTCAGTGGACAAAATATAGAATTTCGCGGGGATTATTTTAAAGTACTTCATTATTAATGGCGAGTTTTAGTTAAACGATTATTGATGATATATAATTCCATTTCAAGCATCGGAATATACTACCTTAAAGAGGATTTTCAATTTAAATCTCCGTGCACGTCAGAATTTAATCTGAAATATCATTAGCGAATTCATAGCCAAGCTACGTCCGGCGCTATACTCACCCCCTATCCCCCCCTTCCATTAACTCCGTCACGTACAAATGTGTTACAGGAATTAATAACTACGGCTAAATGTATATATGCAAATTCATATTTATAATTGTACCTCAGGTAAAATTTAATATTGTGACATTTATTATTAACGTGGGGGGGGAGGAGGGTGTTACATTTTTAGTATTCATCGCGATGCGCGCGCGCGAACCGTGTGATTTTATTACAATTTTTCTTCCTTACCATTTTGTATATTAATATTTTTTTTTTCCTTTTTTTTCACGCACGTTTTGTCCTTGTTTCTAATTAAAAATATGGAATATTGCACTTTATGTTAAAATGCAAGCTTTAAAGTTAAAATTATAAAAAACAATTGGTCGTTTAAGTTTCTTTAAACGATAAAATAATCTTTGGCTATACATTGACCATTCCTTCGAGATACTAAATTTAATTTAAAAAAAAAATATAACAGACATTCACGACTCTCAATCTCAACAAACTCTTGGTAATATTAAGCCTTTTATCTCGAAAAATAAAATATTCGTGGGGAGCAGAGTGAGTGAGTGAGTGAGTGAGAGAGAGAGAGAGAGAGAGAGAGAGAGAGAGAGAGAGAGAGAGAAAGCGAAGGGAGGTATAGGAGGCGATCGAAAAGCATCGAGAGAATATGTGCGCCCGAGTTTATGCATTTCCTCTCTCGAGAGCGTGCGGGGAAAATAAAAGTTCGAGCAACGTCTATCAACGGGGCCGAGGTTGCAAAAACGAAGCGTTCGACCGAGTTTGTCGATCTTCTTTTTTCTTCTTACTCTCCCTTGCGGCATACAGCTGCGGTGACAAGCTTTAACGGCAAAACGAAAAATGGATCGTTTCTTTGCCTCTATTTTGCTTTATCAGGGATTGCCGTGAATTCCACCTGTCTTGTGTCGATAATCTTGTGCAATTTCGCCATCTCTTATTTATGCGTCGTCGCAATGCGTCGAATCGAGGTTTTCGTTAAAAATTGGAAAAATTATGAATTCCGATTAAATGAGTTCTTACCGGTGTGTTTGCATAATGAGAAATCTGATTATAATAGAGACTAGATTTTGTGTTGATTATTTAAATTTGATGCGGCATTGTATATAAATAAGATTTTAACTGAGTGTAATGGAAAAAAATTTGAAAAAAAAAAAAAAATATTTATCGTGTACGTTATCTCATAAATATTTTTTAAAATTTTAATAATTTTAAAGCAACGATTTTTCTTTTCAATTCAAAATGAACTATATTTCCAATATCAATAAATTTCTTCTTTATAAAAAATTTTAATTCGTCAAAGTTTATAATGAATTTAAATTACCACGTGTATTTCTTACGTATTTTAGAAAAAATTGTAACAAATTTTTTGCTTTTTTTTTTTTATTGGAAATTACACGAACCATTAGTTTTTAATTTATTAACATAGACCGCTTTTTTTTTTGAAAGCAAAGGTTACCGAAGCATCGATAAATTAAGAATTCCGTAATAAAAAGAAAAGTTCGATCGCTCACTCAAACCCATACTACGAACAAACTAACGATATATGTTATAGCTAGAGTGAATCAAGGCGCAAGAATACATCGCTATCCCAGCTTAGAAATAAATTTCCTAGCCTCGTTGCTCGTTCTCTTTCTCCGCGGCCAAAAAAAAGCCTTCTCTCTCTCTCTCTCTCTCTTTCTCTCTTTCTCTCTTGCGTTCGTGCGTTGAATGGACTACCGGCACAGAGGACCGATTTATTTTTAATACCATGACGATTAATAACGCGATTTAACGGTCGTATTTTCTCTTCCTCTTTTTCTTTCTCTCTCTTTCTACCTCAGAGGACTCATCTCTCTCTCCCTGTATCCAAAGACAAATACGCGCCAAGCCCTTTAACTTTTTTTCTTCTCTTACGCACGAGAAGTTGGTACTACTGCACGCTTGTATATATACCGTGACACGTGCGTTTATTTACAAACGCGACTTCGTTTCTTCTTCTCCGTCTTTTTTTTTGTTTTTTTTTTGCGCAACCCACCGTGTACGACTGGCAGGCGTTCAAGTCTTATTTTCATTTTGAAAAGTGCCTTCGCGGAAGGAGCCGAACGTAGAGAGTGGGGGAGGAGTATGAGCTTCCGAAAGTCATAGGCCCTTACGACTCGGCCGAACAATGCAAGCTCCGCGTTGCTCCCTTTAAGCGTCCAGTACATAAAAGAGACCGAGAGATTGTTAACATGTCCGAGACCTGCTTTTACTGTAGTTTGAATTCATTGTGTCGCGAATATATGTATATATAACAAAGCGGTAGAGGTCGAATTTAATGAGGTTGCTACCGTTAAAGATCTCTGTCACTCTTTGTTTGAATATTGCGAATAATAATAATTTAGTCTTTCTACGAATAAATAAGCATTGCGATATATTATCACATTTTATATGAGTTCCTTTTAAGTTTTATACTAATTATTATTCAAATTTAAGTAAAGAATGCCAATGAAAATAAAATATTTAGTAAAAATCGATTTAAATATTGCGAAAAAACTTTTACACATTTTAATATACATTTTTAAAAATGTGACATGTGACGTGTGGTTGTTAAAATATATAGTATGAATCAATTTGCTGAAGTTTTGACAAGCGTTATTTCAATTTCGCAATAGCTTTTTATATTTCTATTTATTTTGAAAATCTTTTTCCTGTTCGAGCATAAGCTCTTTAAAAAATGGTGTGGCTTCGTTTTATTTCGATCGCTAATAATCATATTAAGTTATTAATCGTTAAAATTTATATGAATTTTATTTTACATCTTAAAGTTTTTTATGAAAATTATTTATTTTTGTAAACGTAAGGAAAATAGTATTTACTTACGAAATCAAGTTGAATATTTGTTTTATGGAAAATTGTTTTTACCTAAAACAAAAAAAAAATACATAAATGTTTATTGGTTTTGTAAAATAAATTTTTATTATAAATTAAAAATTATTATTGAAATTTTATGTTTACGATTAAACATTTTGTACATTTATTCTAATTAAAGATTATATAAATTTTAAATATTATTTAAAATAATAACAATAGTAATGTTTAAAATTTATGTAAAAAAAAGACAATGAAAATACAACCATAAATCTACGCCTTTCTAAACCGAAATACCGAATTCCAAAAACTCATATACTGCGGTTTTCTCAAACAAAACATACGCACTTATACACTCAACGTTCCGCACACCCACGCCACCGTCATCTCCTCTATCTTCTCCTGTACTAAAAATCAAGAATAGCATAGGCATAGCGTACACGAAAATAGCGCGCGTAGGGCCGCGCCAGCCGAAATAAAAGCCTCGTTCTGCTGCTGCCGCCGCTGTCAAGGGTCTCGCTGTCATTAACGTCACACAGAGGCGAAACTCATCCGCGCGCGATAGCGAACTCCTGTGTATAAAGAGAACGAGAGGACGAGATGCAAACACGCGCTCGAGAAGAGGATGTAGAAAAGTAGAGAGAGAGAGACAGACAGAGAGAGAGAAAGAGAGAGAGAGAGAAAGAGAGAGAGAGAGAGAGAGAGAGAAGAGGGAAAAAGCAAGGAAACGAGCGAGTCCGAGTGTACTCGCGTATACATCCCAATGTGTGAGAGACGGGAAGAGAGGGAGAGAGAAACAGGTAAAAAGGGGAAATTGGCGCGAGGGTACCACGAACAGCTCTGAAGCTTGCCTTTGGATTTCACCGGTGTGTCTCTTTTTTTTTTTTACAAGTATCCTCTCTCGTTTGTCCGTTGTTTTATATCGCTTGCCGTTGTATAAGCTTTTTGAATCGATGTTTTCTTCTTTTTCGTTTGTTAATATACGAATTTTTGTTTTATCTACATTTTAACGTCACTTTTAATTTATTTTTCGACAGTTTAAAATTTAAGTAAAATTTGTATCAGAAATTTCCTTATTGTATCAGTTTATTTAAATTATCGACACCTGAATGTATAAAAAGGAAAATTCAGAATAATTAAGAACGATTTCAAAATGCGCAATCACAGTGCAGTACCCGGAAACATTTATGCCGGAACTCGGAAAGACCACCAAAAGATGTCGAGAAGTGGCAAAAGAAAATGAAGCACAAAAAGTATAAGAGAAAAAATTTTTTATCCCTCGGAAAGAAAGAGAGTAAAATTCAAAACTAAGAAGTTGCATAAATCGCGGCTAATTGCCCGGCACTCGGCGCGCGTGTTTTTACCTAGTATTAGTAACGTCCACGATATCTCAGGAAGCATATTATATGTGTATATACGAGTATATATATGTATGCATAGACTAGAGCGCAAGAAAGTTTTCGCGCGACGCGGTAAGAACATTGCGGGTAATACTCGTGCCTTTCTCCTTTCTCCCCTCCCCTCTCTCTCTCTCTCTCTCTCTTTTCCTCTCTCTTTCTCTCTCGTCGATTATCATTTATGCAAGAGTTTCGAAGATTTTCGAGCTGAAATCCCAACGAGATTTTCCGTACGGTAATTCCATGGACTTGCGGTCGGTATTTTTATTTCTTTTTCCGCTCGTTAATCGCGGATGAGCCTTGTTAGAGATGGCGAAGTTTCCGAGAACATAGGCGCGAGCTCGAAGATGTAAAATGGGAATCGTTGAATAATTGCTTATTGGCTACCTTTATTGTAATTAGATTCGTTAAGTCTGAATAAATAACTTTAATAATTTTGCATACGATGAGAAGAAACGAATCGAACTATATCTTTTAAATGATTAAAGTATAGAAGGCGCATAATTTAAACGTAAACCATCATCCGTTTATTGTATTAATTTTTCCTAATTAAATGAATGTATGCAACTCCATGAAAGAGTTTCATCATTTATTTTGTTAATTATCTAATGCAGTAGCAAATCGTATAAAAAATTTCATCCGAGCTTTCTCACCGATTCGCGCGAATCCAATCGCAAACGCGCGGCGTCGACGCGAAACCGCAGATATTTCCAAAAGTATTTGCCGATATTTCCTAATAAACGAGAAAAGAGAGAGAGAGAAAGAGAGATAGTTAAAATATATGAAATGAAGCGATCACAACTACATCGATTAAAACAAGCCCACTAATGCATGAACATGTGCAGCTGCATACCCGACAGTACGATAAACATTTCATATACATACGAGTATATACATATATATACGAGGGAGGGTGAATGCCGCACACAAATAGCGCGCGAGTCGCAGCGTTATACGAAGTCTCTGTGTACCGAGCGTATGTTGTACAGGGACGCTCTTTACCGCGTGTGTCCTGTTGACAATGGGACCTAATATGAGAGTTTCCCTTTCCTCTATCTTTCGCTTTTCCCTTTCCCTTTCTACGTAGTGTTCTCTTCCCGAGTGCTTCGAATGTACGCTTACTCGTATGTGTAAGTATGCGTGAATATAATGTATATATGTATATATGTATATATGTATATATATGCAGTCGGATATAAAGCACTTACGCGTCTGCGACGATGAATGGATCTAATGGATGGTCGACAATTTTTTCCTTTTTTTTTTACTCGGTAAATAAATATCGTTTCTGTTGTTTGTAAAATGTAATATATTATAGAATTTATACATTTTTTTTTTTTTTCTATTTTGAATGCGGATAACGCATAGAATTAATTTTAGTTGTGTAATGTTGCCTTTTTTTGCTTTTCTAAAATGTCATTGGTATAAAGTTGCATATTTAATGACTCGATTTACAAAAAATTTACCAAACAAGAACATCTCATCGATAGTAAGAAAAACCATTAACAATTATTTTAATTTTAACTAATCGAATGCGTAAAATTATTCGAAAAATCAAAGTATTTTTTTAATTCAAATCAACCTTTTCGATTGTAATCAACTACAAAACGACAATTTAACTCTTCCTATTTTTTTTTTTTTTTTTTGAAGAGAGAAAAAAATGGAAAAAGGAAGCGAAGGTCACGCCAACGCTACAATCTTTTCGTGATCGTGAAAAACGTTTTTTTCATGATGAAAAATACACGCACACGGCCCATCAACGTACCGTAAAAGTCATCATTACCATATGTGCTTGCTCAAGGGAACCCATGCAAATGCATTACGAAAAATCCAAGTGGCTCGAAGCCTCATTATTCAGAAATCTATTAAATATACAAAATGGTATTCTTAACAAGCTCGTACTTACCGTGGGTCGTTTCTAATGCACGAGATGGAACAGTCGGCGTCGGAGGAAGGATGAGGGGAGAGAAAAAACACGCACGTCGCGCTTTAAAAATGAGGAAAAAAAAGAAACACTAATAACGTCATGTGCATGCAACGAAAATTACACTTCGAAAAGAGCGAGAGAGAGAGAGAGAGAGAGAGACGTTATTGCTTTGGCACATGTGACTACTACTTCCTACTTCTTGCTAGCTACGTTTACCGTTTACGCGTCTATACGACGATCACGGGTCCGCCAAAGAATCGACGACGACAACGTCGGCTTCGAGTCTTACTCTTTGTGTGCGCTTCTTTAGAGATTATTCATGATAAAAATATCAGCGGTATGTAGAGAGGAAGAGAGAATTGAAGAGATGGGATTGGACGAGCATAGCGCGCACGAAGAGTGTGTGTTTGCTCTCTCGTCGACGTCGTCGTCTTCCTTTTCCGCAGCTGCGTTTCATACCCTCTCTCATCTTTCTTCTCTTCCTTGCTTCTCTGCTGTAGTTTTCTTTTTTTCTTCATTTATTTCGTATGAATCGTTTTTTTTTTTCGTGGTATTTTTTTTTTTTTTTGTGTTTTTTTCTTTTCGTTCCCTACGTTTTTTCTTACTTCACTTTGGCTTTATTTGTCTTTATGTTTCGCTTCCATTTCCGCTCGCGCTATTTTTCGTGGTAGGATTTTCGACTTTTTCTTTCGTTCTTAAAATGCTACTGCACTCGGAAACATAATTTATAAATTTATACATAGGTAATTTATAAATATAATTAATAAATTCTGAATTTAATGATCACGAGTACATTTTAAAATGCGTTATTAATATTTAATATTAATTAATACATTTTAAAGTGTTTTTTAATATTTTTAAAATTTTTTCATCATGTTAAACATAAATAAAAAAGACACTTAAATATTTTCATAACTACGAAATAAAATTGCTAAACTAACAAGATCGACGGTGACTACATTGATAGATAAGTATATTTTTTTTTCCTTTGTTATGACGACAGATGTAAAAACAATACAAATGAAACATATGGTACATATTGAAAAATATCATTGCTTCATCAATAATTGCAACCCATCGCGTTAATTAAACTTATTTTTCTTTTCCACAAGCATCAACCAACTTTGCCCTTTGCATTTCCGCAGTGTCTTTCCTTAAAAGTCCAGCACTCTTTATCC
Source organism: Chalcis sispes (assembly GCA_949987625.1). Taxonomy (NCBI): domain Eukaryota; kingdom Metazoa; phylum Arthropoda; class Insecta; order Hymenoptera; family Chalcididae; genus Chalcis; species Chalcis sispes. Next base: position 64,027,123 of record OX465098.1, read on the forward strand.
ATCCTCGTTTCTTCCACTCTTAGATACTCATTGCGCAATTCGCATAGCCGTGGTCGAGAGAGAAAGAGAGAGAGAGAGAGAGAGAGAGAGAGAGAGAGAGAGAGAGAGAGAACGAGAGGAGCGACGGGCGCGTCGACCTCGAGGGCTGCGGGGCAAACTAATTTTACTAATTCAACGGAGTGCGACGCGTCGTCTCTCGCGAAGGGATGAAAAAATGACGCGCGCGCGCGCGCGGACACACGGAAGAGTAGAGACGCAACGCGACCTTCGCTCTTTTCGCTCGTAATATACGCTTCCTTTTGCGCGCTCTTGAATATTGTAGACTCGCCGGTTACTTTGCTTATGATGCGCAGAGATATGCATGCGTTGAGTGTTCTATGCTTGCTTTTTACTTTTTAGAAGTAACGAAAATTGAAATTTCGAATACGGAAAAAATTGACGAGCTTCGGATTTATTGAGAAGAAAAAAAAAATAATGATGAAAACGTTTTGTTTTCATATCGCTGAAAAATTTTGCATGAAAATAATATATTATATCTTTCAAAAATATTTTTTTCGCGTTGATGTTTTCACGAGAATAATATACAAATATTTCACGTATATTGATACAATGTACGAAGCGAAAATTCAACGATAAAAAATGTTACTTTCAATGGAAAAAAAAAGGTCTTTAGAAACGACATGTAAAAAATTCTTCACAAGTAAAGGTATATATACCTTTCGCATATGCTTATAAAAACCTGAAACGCGTCTCTCCCATCGCGTCCGGTCTCGCAGGCGAGAGAGCGCAGCTGTTCCGAAAGCGCGATCGCTATTTGTCCGTTCGCGGTTTCTTTCCCAACCTTCATCAAACGCTTCCGCATTGAGCCTCATCCGTATATATATATATATACATACGGGGGGTCGAAAACCCATCCTCGTCGTGTATGTATATATAAAAAGGAAGGGAGGAAGAAAAAAAGAAGTACGCGCGGGTATACACACACATAAACGAGAGAGAGAGAGAGAGAGAGAGAGAGAAAGAGAGAGAGAGGGTGAAGCGATGGGAATGCTTAATCGCCGGCGCGTTCATGCATTATTCAGCCAAGGAAACTTCTCGCGTACGTAAAAAGAGAAAGAGAGTTTCGTCCCATCGAAGGAATGGACTACCGTTAAACGCGCGACCCGCTGAAAGTCGCGTTTCTGTGGGGAAAACATTGCCGACTACGACCTTCGAAATTTAGTTTTTCCAACGTCCTACCGATTTCCTTTGGTGTCGTCGGAATCGCGTTAGGCTTTTTGAAAGGCTTCGTGGCTTCACCCATTGATTGTTGCATTTCAATTGGTACTTTGTGTGTGTGTGTGTGTATCTTTTTCTGCTTTTTTCTTTTTTTTTTTACTATAAGCGATTCATGCTCTAAAAATGTGCCTGAATATTGTTATCGATGCGTATAATAATGTAAGTTACATTTATGATTGATTACTTTTTTTACACGATCAAACAATAATTTTTTTGTTATTGCTATATCGTCAGCTTAAATAATGCATTTTTTTTTTAATCGTTGCAATTAAGTTTATTTAAACAAATATCAAAAAATGAAAAAACAAAAGGTTTAAATTAATGTACGCTGAATATTCTCAAAAAAATAAAATGCTTTGATTATTGCGTTTACGAAAGGTACAAAAATAACTTTTGTTTTTAATTCGTATAAAAGTGTAAATGCACTTAATCATCGGAAATTCTGTTATCGATTAAACTAATTAATATCTTATTTTGAAGTCTTTCATATTCATATGAATTATCAGAAAATTTTTTTCACACGAATTTTATTTTAATCCAATCAAATATTCATTACATAAATTCGAGATTAAAGTTTACATAATCGTCTCAATTTTTCACTATAAATCTCAAAATAATTTAGATTTTCTCGTTCATCAGTTCAGTCGGCGTTAGATCCAACCAAAAAGTTGTAAAAAATAATAAAAAATAATAAAAAATCAAATGAATAAATAAAAATACTGAATTGAGAAAAGCTACGCGAATTCGTATAAATTCCTATGAAGAAACATATACATTCGCGGATACATATACTTCGCGCTGTCGATCGCAAGCAAATCCTCGCATAGCTTTATACATAACCCGTGTCTTTCCGAGAACGAAAGAGGCAAATAGACGAAGTAATAAAAATCGAGGGTGATAGAAGGACTGGGGGAGGAAGAGAGCTGGAAAGGCGGGACGTTCTCTCTCTCTCTCTCTCTTTCTCTCTCTCGCTCTCTCTCTCTCTTTCTCTCTCTCGCTCTCTCTCTCTCTCTCTTTCTCTTTTTTTCTCACGCGGAAATGAAAGTTACGGTGAAACATATTCGATTTGGCAGGGTATTTCGCAACGGGTGGCTTCTCTGCTCTCCCCTTCCACCTCCCCCTGCTCTCTCTCTCTCTCTCTCTCTTTTACTCACTTTCCGCCGACAGCCGTCAACATCACCGGGGAACTCAATTTTTTTCTCTTTCACCTCTTCTTTGCTGTACCTGTATTTCCGCCTACCCTTCCACCTCTTGCTAAGCTATACGATCATTTTTGTTTCTTTCGGTTCGTTCTTCCATATGCGAGTTTATCATGGATCTAGGTGACGTTTTTCGGTGTTTTTATGCGTATATTTGTCAGGATCAGGTGATTGAGATATTTTATTTTTTTAATTTTTTTGTATACGTTCTTTATTTTTGTGCTTCTTCATTCCGTTGCTTGGATAAATTTTATGATATTAAATGTGATTAAACAAGTAAAATCTTAAAAATTTTGAAAGATATATTATATTGATTAGTTTGCCAACAAAATCTCTATGAAATCGGTTAAAATAAAACTGTAATACTAATATTGTGAACGACTTTTTAAATCCAAGCGGCACTAAAATAGCGATTTATCCTTTAGTGATATTAAATTAAATATTTTTATCCGTTTTAAGAAAACATAGTGTGAAATTTGAAACGTATTTCTATCATCATAAATTATTAGGTGAGTTTTTATAAGCAGTATTCAATATGTCAAAGAAAAATTATATTTATCAACGTTTATACGATTAAATTTATTTTTATTTTATTTCATTATTAAACACCGTGAAAACAAAAAATAAATCGCCCTTATCATGAAAAAAAAAAAAAAAGATTTTATCGTCCTAAGAAATAACAACGCACACAGTATACGTGTAACCACGAATTAAAGCGTTTGTTGGTATAAGATCTTGCTTCCGATTCCATATCCCAAAAATTCCTTAAACTTTTTTCTTCTCGGTCTTTTCCTTTCCTCTCATGATTCGCGATCATCGCGCAGTTCGTCCTTGCTCCCATCCTTCGCTCCTTCTCGCATCTCTTGCGAATTCGCGGCTCATCTTCCGGATAGCTAAGTCGAGACGACGCGCCAAACTTCATCCTCCTCACGTTTCCCATGAATTCTTAAGGGTAATACCGCGCCGAGACGCCGAGAGCTTTCGCTCCGCATAAGAGCTACGGAAGAAAAGGAAAAGAAGCTACTTTCTTTTTTTCTTCTTTTTCTCTCTCTCTCTCTCTCTCTCTCTCTCTCTTTCTCTCTCTCTCTTTCTTTCTCTTTCTTTCTCACTCGTTTACTCTCTCATTCTTGAACGTCGAGCGAATCGCCGCTGTCGAGCGCCCAAGTTTTTTTTTTGCTTCCTTACTCGCTTGCTTCTTCGATTTTTCTTTCTTTTCTTTCTAGCTAGCTTTTTCTCTTCAGGTGTTATGTGCATGCCCGTATGTGTATATATATATATTTATGTATTTATGTATACGTATATGTATAGGCATACAAACATATGTATGTGTGGTTGAAAGGAAGGATCAAAAGAATGGAATTTCCTTTGGTTAGACTTTAATTATTTTTTCTTAGCAAATGTTTGGAATTTTTACTTTCCTTTAAAGTCGACGCAGTTTTTATTTTAGGTTTCAGAATTACGTATAGGAATTTTATAATTTTAGTAGCATAATAACCGTTATTACTTTTATTTTTGCTGCTGTATTTAGATATTCACCATGATTCAGTTAATGATCGTAAGGCGCAGATCCAAATGATTAAAAACACGCGATCTAATTTCAGTACGCAGTCTTCTGCTAGAAGTTAAACTCTTGAAAAACTTTAAGCAGCATAGAACATTTCTTTTTCGAATGATTTAGCAATCTTTATTAGGTGGGAAAGAGTGATTTATCGCCACGCCGATTCGTAAAGTTCTGAGCATGTCGTAAAAAAAAGCACGAACCGGAAAGAATATAAAGCTGAAAAGAAGGGGAAACTTTTTCTTTCGCAAAAATCTATTATCCAGTAACATCCAAAGTCGAAATTACGCGCGATTCCGAAAACGTGGCAAACGCACGCTCGAGCCGTATGCGCAAGCTTTTTAACACGCTCTTCTCTCTCTCTCTCTCTCTCTCGCTCTCTCCTGTCGTTTCTATTCATTAGAAAGCCGAGCACTTTGCGACTCTTACTTCTACGAGTATGCTTTTATATATATATATATACACACGCGAGGTACATATTAGGAAGGTGAGTTTGCAAAGCCGAGCTTGACGCAAATTGCTTGAGAGAAGGAGAGAGAGAGAGAGAGAGTGAGGATAAGGGAGTCATTCCGTAAAGTCTAGGTGTGTCAAGGTACTAGGAGCCGCGAAACGCGCGCGGCACACCAAAGTTGCCTCGCGAGTTTGGCGCAGTTCGACTTTCCATTTACAGGCGCGAACGGCTCGATTAGACTATTAGGCAGCGTCTCTCACCCTTCTCTCTTCTTCACGGCTACAGCGATGTGGGCGCTTGCACGCGCGCGCGCGCGCGTGTGTATACGTATATATGTGTGAGGGTATATTTGCCGTGTTGTTTGGATTAATGTTTGAATTAAGTTTTCGAGGGTATTTAGAAAGCTTGGGAGCTCTTGAAGCTTTCTCGATACTAAGTGTGCCTTCCGGCAAAACTTCAAATGAGTTGTTTTGTGTAAGACTTTCTAAGTGAAATGAATTTATACGATTTAATTCAATTACGATGAATTAATGATTGCGTAAATATAAGCGTGCATGATTGAGAGACGGCTTTTTACAAAATTTAAAAAAAATAACACGTTGAAAAACTTATCTTAAATAATGTGAAAAAAATTTTAATATTAAAAATAAATTTTTAAATTATTTGATATTTAAATTGGCGTGAATTAAAGAAATTTATCGAACAGAAAATTGATAAAAAGCCTCGTGTCAGCGCCAATTCCAAAGCCATTACGCGATTTTATACGCTCCTCATACCTACATTCAACAAGATTACACATCGCGTTATCAAATTTTTGCTTCGGCTGCAAATTAAACTGCAAACGGAACCTCAGCTATTACTATATCGTATTCGAGTAGCATCGAATAAAAACCGTGTTCATCTCGAGTTCTTGGGACGCGTGGAATTTCAAGATCACGAGCCATCTCTTTGCGGAGACTTTTCAATGGGAGAGAAAGAACGAGGGTTCGAGTACACGGATTCTCCCGTGTTGTGCACGTGCCGTCCAAGTTGGGTCAAGACGAAGAGAGAGAGAGAGAGAGAGAGAGAGAGAGAGAGAGAGAGAGAGAGAGAGAGAGAAAGAGAAATCACGAAGGACTGTCATTTCATTCGCTAGTGGAACCGTTATATACCGTGGATGTAAAAAATGAGACTACATGTATAAGCGATTGGATCTCACGTAAAACGCGTGGGTAGAATCCAAGAAAGGCGGAGGAATATCGAGAGAAGATGCAATTCGTATTGGATTTTTTGGCGGAGAATTCGTGCTGCGCACCTGCGTAGGAGGATTTTGCGTCTATAAGGATTTCCAGCAGAAATTCCCACTTTGAGGGACGGACGCAGAAAATTTTTTGAATTTTCGAGAGAGAGAGAGAGAGAGAGAGCGGTAGCAGTGCATGGATTCGTCGCAAAGCTATAAATCAAATGTTATGCGTTGGGGATAAAATTTTTTAGTATTTGATTGAGAGAAATTTTATGAAATTAATTTATCGAGTTTATAGTTGGTTAGTTCTGAAATGCGGATAAATCGAAATCACGAGTATTTCATACAGTGAATTAAAAATTTTCGAGCGAGAACAAATTTTTAAAATTTGATGAAAAATTAAAATCAATCGGCAAACGTCCGTTTATCCTTCAAAATTTTTGAAAATTTTGCACAAGAAACTCAGATACCAAAAAGAATTTTAAAATTCAACGTGCATAACAATAAGCCGACAGATTCATTCGGAGCGAGTAAAGCCGTGGTATTTTAAATTTCATATCTGAAATCTGCATCACGTCACGTGTGGCCGTCGCCGCACATCTTCGGTAACAATTCCGTTCCGGGCGGAACGAGCCCGCCCAACGGATCTCGCAACCGCGCATCCACATACTCACATAAGTACATACCGTAACAAAACGCGCGTAAGCCTTTCTGAGCAATACAATAAAGCAGCAGCAGCAGAAGAAGAAGAAGAAGCAGAATACGCGAAAACTCGATGTGAAAAACGCTGAAAAAAGAGAAGCAACGCAGAGAGATAGAGAGAGCTGTGGAATGTTCCGAAATAGGGAGAGAAGAATCTGTCTGCGGCAGCTGACGCTGTTAAAAGCGAGCATTTGTAATTTTCAAAAAAAAAAAGAGTAAAAAAAAGAGAAAGATAAAGAAAAACGGCGACGATCGCAGACTAGCTCTTTTTCTCCCTTACGGACGAGGGCTGCTTTGGCGAGCACAATGTAAAATAGCATAAATCGTTCCGATCCGAGAGTAAGAGAGAAAAAGAGAGAGACGAAAAGAGAGAGAGAGAGAGAGCGATCTTACCAACATGTACACGTGATTCGGCAAAGCTTGTGCCTCCCTCATACGAAAAATTCTCGTAGTGGTGTAACCTTTGAGGATTAACCTTTTTATTCTTGTTTTTTCTTCCGAGTTAATCAAGTCGAGAAAGATAGAGAGATAGAGAATAGTACAGTTGAGCGTCGTTTAAGAAAGAAAGAGAAAGAGAGAGAGAGAGAGAGAGAGAGAGAGAGAGGAAAGAGATTCTTTCGAGGAGGCTTTTGAGTCGGAGTTTTAAGGGGATGCAAGCGGTTAGTGTTGTGCGCTTTGTTTAACAACTTGTTGGAAGATACTCGGGCTTTCGCTTTTTAGAAGCTTTAAGATGTATTTAAGTGGGAAAAAATTAGAGTGAGAGTAAGGTACATATTTTTTCCACAATAATTAAACGACTTTAATGCATAATTTTTAGTAAAAATTAAGTTTAAACAAAGTTTTGTTTGAAAAAAGAATAAATGTGAAATCAATGAATAACGATACGGATATTATTTCTTCTTTCTTAAATAAAAGAAAAGAAAAAAAAAAAAACAAGAAAAAAGCTCGATAAGAATTCAACAAATCCTCCTCCGATAAAAGCATCTCCACTTCCTCATACTCCCCGATGGGATAAAAAAAAAAAAAACCAGAATAATAATCCTCGCGCCTCGTCAGCAAACGGGCTTATAATAATGGCGGACGTTGAGCGAGGAAAGAATCTCATGGATGATCAGCGCGCGCATCGATCATCGTTGAATTCGAGTTTTTCCGGCCGGTTGGGACGAGGTAAACATGGGGCCCTTAATCCTCACTCAGAGCGCAGTAGAGCTATGGCAAAGTAGCCGAGTTCAGAGGTAGGAGGAGGACACGGCTTCGTCCTGGGCCAAGTGCCGTCGTTTCACCTCGCTCTACAGGCCGGAGAAAAAGAGAAAGGGGACGACCGTGGAGGATAATCACGGGGATTTCCTTCAGGAAATTACTTTCTCAACGAGGCAAAGCCTCGAGACGCGCCAAGATCGCGAACCTGAATCGAGCCAACATAACCCCCTACTATACCATCTTACTCTTGACTAAGGCCTATAGACCGAGACGTGGATGTACTTGTATACTTGTTTTTGGTACATCTTTTTATGTGAAGATTGTTGTCCAGGGATTTTAACGGCTTTCCATCGTTAACGTTGTCGCTTTATCTTCTTATGTTTTACTTATTGGGTAAACAACGATTTTTACATTTATTTTGAATCCAATAAATAATACTCTTTGTATCAAATTTATTGTAAATTAGAATTTTAAATATAACATTGAAAAAATTAAAAAATTGTTCGCAATTCTCTTGTGTCTTGTTACAGAAATGCCACAACAACTTTTATTAAAGTCAATAACAAGAGAAAGGATTGCTCAATCTCCTTAGGAGAACTGAAAAATTGTCGAGTCAATTGTACCTACCTTAATTAAAATGAAAAAAGTTCGCTTCAAACTTTCTGTAATTACAGCTTTAGTAAATAAATTCTTTGCTACAATTTGTCTTTAACAAAATTACAGTTATCGTTGTTCAGCGCACGCAATGTATAATTTCCATTACATTTATATTATTATGACTCCATAAATGTAATGATCATAATCTTACAAAATGTATAGTTTTAGAATTCTTGCTGTGCGATAATAGGTAGGCTCATTTTTTTTATTCTGAAGGTAATTACTACCTCTAATTATACAAATTAAAGATAAATCGATTTTTCATATACAAATAAGATTATATTTAATTTTTATACTTTTTTTATATAAATAGATCGATCCGAATGTTTGGGTAAAATTTTAAAAGCGACGAATATAACACAGATATAGAAATATTCATCGCGTACTTATGACGCATACGCGAACATTTATACTTGCATAAAAATCGCTTTTTCGGCGCGCTCGCGCATACTTCATCGCAACTTTTCCAATATACGGATCGATCGCAAGATCGTGCCTTGGATTCCGAAATCGTACTTATACTATCCGAAAATCGACGAGCCCGGTAAAAAAAACTAAAGAAATAGTAAAAAAAAAAAAAAAAAAAAGGTAAGAGAGAACTGTCCGCTCACTGTATCGCTTGCGTGTATGTGTCCTCTCCGCTCTTGAGCCATCTCGCTCGTTTCGCGCGGCGCATATAAGGTCGCAGGCACGTCGTTTGTATAATATATGTCTAGGTACATGTGTATAGCGTGGTGGCAGCATGGAGCACTTTAAAGTCTTAACCCGACGAAGAAGTTGGACGAGGCGTGCCTCGACGAAGAACCAACAAATCCTACTTCGACGGATCGGCGCTGCTGTATGGAAAATCTCTCGGCGTCGCGACGCGAATATAAAAGGAAGTTTTTGGCTCAGGCTAGCTAACTCTCTTTCTCTCTCTCTCTCTCTTGCGTGCGCACGCGTTTATGCGGAATTTCGCTTTTAAAAAATCGTTATACTTTCCCTTCTCGCCCTTACCCGACTCCCTTTTTCTTTTTACTTCTCATCGGAATTGAATAGATAAATCTTGGAAGTTGCGCGCGTAAATCGCGACACGGAAAATAGGCTGAGCTTCGGGGAGATGGAGTTTTTCCGTATCTAATTTTTTCTTTTTTTTTTTTTTTTTTTTTCTTCAAGTGATTTGCGAACGAATTTTTTGTTACTCTCGCCTACTTTCTTACTATGTTCTTTAAAACGGGTATGCAATTTGAATAAATTGGAAAATTTCTGTGAAAGTAAGTTTTATTTCTGTTACCTTCGACTAGTTTCATTACCAAGTATGCAAATAATGGAATCATAAAGTTTTGAGAAAGATTTTCTAATTTTCTTTTTAAAGAATTTATAAGGCACTTTTAATAAGTATGATCTTCGATCGCACGTGTAAACTGTTGATAAAATTTTTATGAAAATTTTCACATTTATCAACAATGTCGCTCTCGCAAAACCGATTAAAAAAAATATATCCAATCTAAGCACAATGATTACTTAGCAGAACGAGTCATTCAAGGACATTTTAGTCGAACAACGTAATGCCACTTCTGGCACTGGTATATATATATATATATATATATATATATATATAAGTATAAAAAACAACGGCCAGAGAGTTAGCAGCACAGTAGGCGGCATTGTTTTTCGATTTCATGCGCAACACTACTCTTTCGGCGAAAACAAAAAGACACTCTCCGTAAGTTTGTTCTCACGCTATCCGTCGTGCGAGCGCGTGTATACATGTGTACGTGTACCGTTAATTCATTCTTTGTGTTCTACGAACTTTGATTTTTTAGCAATCGAGCCTCCCTACGATAATACCTCTTTCAACACTTCTGTCTCTAACAGGTACTATCTTATTTAAATACAATTTGATAATTGCCTTTTATTTTTCTTTCTTTTCATCCGAAATATTATACAAATGATAAATTTTTCACGAATGTTTCCAGTGTCTTGATAAGTAAGAAAATGTTGATTTTGAACCTTCGACAAAAAAAAAAAAAAGGAATGATGTAAGTTTCAACGCTCTCGTTTGTCTGTTTGTATATTCAATTATATAAATCAGTAATTAATTATAAAATTAAAATTATCCTTTCTAACCGAAAATAAATATTAATTTAACAAAAAAATAAATCTCGTACTTAATTTACTCGCCGTCGCACGGAGCGACGTCGTCGTCTCTAAAACGAGAACCAATTATCGCATTTATTTAAGAGGAAAAATCATCGGAGCAAGTTTCGTACAATCTATCTTTGAGAGACGCGCCTTAGTATCGCAACGTGTTCAGCTCGTTAAGACGATCGCGTAGGCGAGAAGCAAGATACGATCGAGAAAATATGAAGAAAAAAAAAGCAACAAGCTATGCGACGCACTTGCTTTATTATTAGTTTTTTACCGGAATTATCTCATTACCAGCGAAAAGTTTTTGTTTTCGTGAGTTTTAATTATTAGGATAACTTATTGCCTGTGTGCAGGTGTGGATAGAATCGACATGTTGCTTAGCTCGTTAATTTTCTTGAAAGTTAAAATAAAATGTTTTCAATCTCTTTTTATGTAAATTAATTTAAATATAGTTTTTTTTTATTTATCAAATCTCTCTTTAAATTTACTGAACGTAACTTTATGTTATATTTGTATTGAATTAAAATCTAAATAAATATTTTTAATTAATTTCATTGAAGATTAATTCGTACAAAGTAATTTATTTAAAAATAATATTTGCTTATAAAAGAAAAAATATGAAAAATCTCGTAAAAAGATGACGAGACAAATTTTATTTGGAGTAAAAAACTGTAAAACAAATGTAAAAATCGTCTCAACAATCCTACCAAGCAGCCGCTTTCTCTCTATTTTTCTTTATCTTTTCCTCTCTCTCTTTTTCTCTCATGGGAAACCAACTAGAACGAAAAGTCTAAAGCCTACCTAAAAATAGAGAGAGAGAGAGAGAGAGAGAGAGAGAGAGAGAGAGAGAGAGAGAGAGAGAGAGAGAAAGAGAGAAAGGGCATGAAAAGTCGTACAGAGAGACAAAAAAAGAGGAAGTTAGTGCAACGCATATAACCACGAGAGCAAGTCTCTCCTTGACGTCGGGATATATTCCTGAGGGCAACAGGAGCATGGTAGTAAAAGCAGCAGCGGCATAGCAATTCGCATCAAAGGGACGGAGAAGGGATCGGCTTTGAGAGTTTGCGCGGGCAGACGACTCGTGTCGCGTCCACGCGACGATTAGCCTCTGCCTGCCTCTCTCTCTCTCTCTCTCGCTCTCTCTCTCTCTCTTTGTATCTATCCCCGTACACCCGCTGCAAATTTGCGCGTGAATATTCAGGAATGCGCCGCGTCTCTGGCGCGTGCGAAACAATTACGAGGAAGAGAGAGAGAGAGAGAGAGAGAAGGGATGAGAGTATCACGCACGCGTTCAGAATTTACGCGAATACGCGCGTATGTCTGCGCGTATTTGTGTACCTTTCCGCTTGGATGCGCCGCACTGTAACTGTGATGCGCTCGGCTGATAGCGCTGTAATACTAGTTGAACGAGGAAAGAGAGACAAAGAGAAAGATAGACAGTATGTGTTTGTGTACATGGACGAACGAATTTCAGGTGGGCGACCGTCCGTGCGAAAGTCGCATTTCTGTTTCTGTGTGTCTCGCAGTCCACTTTTTTCATCTTCTTTTTTCTGGATTGTGTAGAGAAAGTTTCTCGTCCCTATTCTTTTTTTTTTTTTCTTGCGGGTTTGCGGCTTTTGTAAAAAAGAATAATTGTAAGAAATTATGGTTGGAAGTAATTTGTAAACTTTTAGAGTCTGCGCTGTTTATAACTCTCTTTTCATAATAGTTTTGTACAAGCTTTTCGAATTAAGAAATTATAACGTTAATATAATCTACAAATCGTTTAATTGGAAATTAATTCCAAACAGTCAAAACAAAAAAAAGGTATATTTGAAATATGTGAAATATTATCTTACATCATAAAAAATATAACTTGCAAATTTTACCGAAGTTTAATTAATAATTTTTACTGCTTGATATCTGTCACCTGTCAAAAAAAAAAAAAAAAAAAGAAATACTTTATAGTAAATATTCGAAAGAGATATTTTATTTTTATCTTAACTACACATAGAACTTAACATTTTTTATATTTATTAGACGATTAATTTGCACTTGAAATAGATACTGTTCTTTTTATGAGCATTTATATATTAAATATTTACATAGAAATTAATATAATAATCACGTACGTTCCTTTTCCAAATATTTTATATTTGCCTGCATTTAATAGATATTGAATGTAATTTTAAATTAAGTGCCAATACTTGCTTAACTTAATAAAAAAATATTATATTCGTCTCGAAACTTGGCCTCAATTATTCTCAATACTGTCTTTATCACAAAATCGATATTTAGGTCTATATTAAAATCTCCTCGTCATAAAAATTATTAATTAAAATAATAAAACGCATTGGTCCAGACTTTCATACTTTTCTCGTAAAAAAGAAGGTAGAAAAGAAAGAGAGATACCTAAATACCCCCATTATCTCTGCAAAACAAAGCAGTGGCGATAAAATAAAAGAGAAAAAAAGAAAGACTAACACCGAAACCTCCCCATCTCTTTTTTAAAAGTGCGCAATTATAATTTCGCACGGTGAAACTTTTCCGCATCGATTCGCTGCGTTGGCCTTTTTGAATAATATCGTATCGGGTGCGCATTTATCGCCTCGCCAGCATCGGCTCCACTAATTCTGCCAACACCAAGAGAGAGAGAGAGAGAGAGAGAGAGAGAGATAAAGTAAGAAAGAAAAGACGAGCTCGCTATGAAGATCCTTTAAAAATGGCGAGGGGATTTTAAACGGCGCGCATATAGATGCAAAAGAAAGAAAAAAAAAAAAAAAAGGAAAGAAAGAAACGAAGAGGAAGATGAAAGAAGATGAGAAATCGCAGGCTCAACACCTCCGCAAGGTCTTTCTCGCAAATAGAAACGAGAATAAGAGAGAGGGAGTTTTCCCGGACTTTCCGCGCCCGCTCATTTCCGACTTTGTCGACGAGCAAATGTCGCCTGGGATCGGAAGAAAACAATATAAGGCGCAAGAAATAAAAGACGAGAGCCGAAGAAGAGAAGGACGTTAAAAACGTAGAATAATGAAAAGACAAATTTGCGCGCCCTGGAAAAGCGTCGCGAGGAGAAGAGCGAAAAGAAGAGAAATCCAAACGCTTTTCTCGATACCGGAGAGAGAAAAAAAAAAAAGACGGCGAGTAAGCTGACGTTAGTGAACGAGTGGAGATAAGAAGAGAGAGTGGAAAGGATTTTTGCTGGAAAGAAGAAAGAGAGTGAGAGTGAGAGAGAGAGAGAGAGAGAGAAAGAGAGAGAAAAAACAGAGACGAAAAAGATGCGGATGTCGCCGAGGCTGTAAGTGTGCAGACCTACGCTCGAACGGAAAATCAGTTTTTCCTTTTTCTCTCTCTCTCTTTCTCTTTTCTAAGTTTCTTCCTTTTTTCTTTATTCTTCGTTTTACTTTTATTCTAAATAACGGCGCCGTTTTGCGATACTTCGATGCACGAAGATCGATAGTATCAAGCTTGGACTTGTTCAACATTGTTTTAAACTATACGATGCTCATTTTTTCTTTATGTGTATACTTATACTCGAAACGCTTAAGTTTTTATTTGCGGATGAAAAAATATGAGTAAAAGTTGTTTATAGCTATCATTGACCTGTAATTTGAAATTAATTTTACTTGAATATTTTATTTTGTCTTATGCAAATGTTGTTTTGCATCGAAAATCGATAAGTTTTATACAACTTAGTATTGAATGTTATCCTTTCTTTTAAATATTTACAAATAAATGAAAATTAAAACGTTTTCAATAACGTTTATAATTAATGAAAATTTTTAAATTTGGATAAAAAAAAGTACTTTTCGTTCTTCTGGAGTACAATAGTTGATTTAATACTGTGTTTGCTTTTTTCAATTTGCAGACCAAGCGTTTTTTCAGAAGTAAAGAACGAGCGTATATCTGAAATTATAGAAACGAAGAGAAAGAAAGAGAAAGAGAGATAAAAAAAAAGCAAACGCGAAAATTGCGCAAGACGCCGAGAAGAAAGAAATGACGTGGTAATGACATAGAAGGGAAGAGAGGAGAAAGGAACAGCTTGAGCAATTGCAAGCAGAAGTGAAATGAAAAAGACGCAAAAAAATAAAACAAAGGAAGTGTACAAAACGAAAAGAAGGTGGAGACGTATAATAGTGAAGAGGATGAAAAAGAAATGAACAAGAAGAAAATAGTTTTGTCATTCGCTATTGAATGTATTATTTTTTATCGACAAATAATTTTTCAATATTTTAATAAAAAAATTTTGTTAACCGTTTTATTTTTAATATTAAGTAAAATTATCTCAAATTACAGTCAAACAATTTATATACCTAATTCAATAATTCAATATTAAAAAATCAAATTACGAGACGTTTTAATCTAAGAAAATTTCCAGCATTATGCAAATGATTTTATGACCAGTAACTTCCGTAAATTTTGGTCAAATTCATTTTGCATGAACTTGCGTCGCATCCAAGAGAACAAGGTAACATGTGAAGTATAATTGAAAGTAAAAAATAGCCAGTGAATGAGCCGAGCGAAAACACGCGCTCCTAACAAAACTCGAAAATAAATAAGAAAAGTAAAAAAATCGACTGCAAGCTGTAATCAAACGGACAGAATGGCTCGTCGAGAAGAAAAGAGAGAGAGAGAGAGAGAGAGAGAGAGAGAGAGAGAGAGAGAGAGAGAGAAAGAAAATATTGAAGAGGAAGAAAAGAAGAAGAAGAAATACTGTAAAGAAAGAATCGTGATAGGCGTGTAGGTATACATATACATGTATAGACACAGGCGTATACAAACCCGACACGGCGTCTGTACATAGAGACAAGGGTGAAACACCGTGGGAATCGGTGAGAACGAATCGTGAACGAGTCGAAAAGAGAGCGAGAGAGAGAGCGAGAGAGAGAGAGAGAAGGAGAGACTGTTACTTCGATGTATATAGAAGCAACAGCAGTGGCACGGCAACTCTTGTCGAAAGGAGGTATAATAAGGACACTTGTCAGCCCTCGGCTGCTCTTATATATATATCCTATCCTCTCTTCGAATAATTCGAGTAGCGCAGCTCTCTCTTTCTCCTCTCTCTCTCTCTCTCTCTCTTTCGATTATGGAGATGAGACTAGCGACGGCGAGATATTATCACCCGGCGACGTTGATGTAGCGGTCGTGTGTACATTCTCTCGTTCCGTGCAGCAGCCGCGAGATTAAACACTGGATCCTTAGACTTACAAAGGAGACAAACAGAAGAAATTCTCTCTGTCTATCTCGTGTTTTTCTCATACGAGGCGGTGGAAGGAAAATAGTTTGTCGAGGAAACCAACGTATTATGCGGCCGTTTGCATCGCGCGATGACGTTATTCACAGAGATAGTTGCGAAGTTTCCTGCAGCGGTTTATTTTTCGGTCTCGGGGAATTCTTAATTTTTCTTTCTTTTCCAACGTATACATAAGAAGTGTCGACTTTTGAAATTGACGATTTAATCGGTAAATTATTTCAACAAAGATATTGCGTTAGTATTAAAACGTTAAAACGCTTAGCTTTTTTTTTTTTAATATTTATCAAAAAATTTTCAATTTTAAATATATGCTCGTTCTGGCTATTAAACGTTTCCTAAACTTTCTCCAATTTAATCAAAAGAGCTTATAATTTTCCAAAATATTTCTTTAAAAACTGTTTGCTTAATAACGCACAGCAGAAGACTATAAGTTTCGCTTGCGACAAGGATCGTATTAGATCAAAAAGAAAAGAGATAATTATTTATAAGCCGATAAACAACACAGAAGCTGAGTTGTAATTGTGTCGCTGTCGTGTTCAAGATAGATACGAGGATTATCGATACGATTTCTCCTCGCCTGCTCGCTCGCTCGCGCGCGCGCGCAACGACTATCACGCCTCGGCTGATTGATTCATTGAACTCTTGTAAAATTTATCGTAATTCAAACGCGATACGGATAAGGCTTTTGTCCTCCGACGATTTTAAAAGCCCGATATGAAAGCTTGAATAATCACGTTGTTACTACTTCTTGAGTTTCCCGATAGCTTTCGCTTGATGTTTATCGAGTGTGTGTATGTTGTAAGTTTAAAAGATCTCGGATCTCATTGCCAAGATCGCTTCGATAGAAGATAACTTATAACGCGGGATATATCGCGTATGAAATTGATTTAATAATATAAATTGCTAAATTGAAATGGAAAAATGTGTGTGACTTTAACTTTCTAGTTTATGGTAGACAAAATAATTTGCAAAAATTAATGAGAACACCTTATATACCGTTGAATTCAAACAAATGATGGAAATTTTTCACATCAACGAATTTGAATGAAAAACTTTTTACTTTACAAACTTTATTGCAATTAAATCAAACTCTCCTAGCCACAGTTATCATCTTTATTACAATTAAAAAGTCCCACAGGATCGTATGATGGAGCGAACGTTTCAAGTCATCTCGGATCATCACGAATTATCGAAATTCGATCGGTCGCGATTTTCCACAAGGCATCCCCAGCTCAATTGCTGCCAAAGAGAGACGGAGAGAAACGGAGTCGGACACAGAGATAGAGGAGTGGAAAGATGTGGAGGAGGGGGAGGTTCTGATTCGATTTGGCGAGGTGGCGCGCGTCCGAGCAGACTTTAATCAAATGAACGAGGAGAGAGAGAGAGAGAGAGAGCCCAAACCGTCGTCCCTGCCAGAACATTAATTGAATAATCGCTCGGCGGCGGAAACGACGACTACGTCTCTTTATATCGCGGAACTTTGCGGCGACACGGCGCACCGGGTAGAGAAAAAATTTTCCCGGGAGCTTTGACGAAAGTTTTACCTACGATGGATTTTAAGAAATAGAGAGGGAAAATAAAAGTCAGCTATGGAGATAATTGAGCTGTCGACGTTGATTTTTTTTCGCGGTTATGAGGAAGCGTCATTGATTAGGGATTCGAGAGTATTTTTTTCTCTGCTTTTTTTATTAATTAAATTATCAGCTAGTTTTCATTTTGAGGATTATCGATGAACTAAGTAAGAAACTCTTGACGTCATAATCCGTTTTAATTTTATATATAAATAACGTTTATTTTTTAGTAAATCTGTTGAATTTATTGTGCGTAATAAAAAATCAATCATAATGAATAAAGCCTTAAAAATTTATAAACGTTGTTTTTTCTTTAAATAAAAAGATAAAATAATAAAGTAAAAAATAAGCAAGTTCCCCTAATGAACTAGTTTCGAGGATCATAAAAAAGAGAGTAGATATTTTTAGGCTAAATCCAAAGTATACATATAAAAATATTTTTTTCTTTAATCTCAGAAGCTTGCACATATTTAATTCAAGGAAAAGAAGATTGCGTCTTGAAAAAGTTAAAAATAGGAGAGATCTTATGGAAAATAGATTGTAGTTGGCTGTATTTTCCAACGCGCATTTAACTTCTTTATTTTAAAGTCGATACTTGCATATTTATAGCATTGTAAATTACTTTATCTCCAAAGATTTAGATAAAATCATGATTTATCTTAAACATTTGCGTTCAAACTTTCTTTCTTCTAATTTTTTTCTTTTTTTTTTCTCAAACAATACAAAGGCAGCTACACAAGAGTTTTTTTAGCTTTATCTCGTACAATAGAAACGAAATTACACTTTGTATCTTTAAGCTATAATAAATTTATTTGAAAGTAATCGTTGCGAAATTCAAAAAAAGCTTATATTCATTCGAAAAATGATTATTTGGAAACGAATTCTTTAAAAAAAAGAAAAAAAGAAAAAAATAAATAATCAAGATTTTAAAATTTTCAAAGCGAATCCGAAAATGCATGGCCAAAAGTACACGGCTTAAAATATTTCACCTAAAATTTTAAAAGATAAGAACTCAAGATACATCAAATCCTCCGTTAAGCCTCCCATACGCCGTGTGCCGCATTTCACAATTTCACTCTAAATCACGGTTACTTATCGGTTAGCAATAATGGCATAAATCACCTTATTTCACGAGCGCGCAGAGCACACACATACACACACACACACATAAGCATGTACACTACAGTATACACACAATCTGAGACTCTCCCAAGAGGCAATTTCGGTTTCGACACGCGGTCGCGATCTCTCGTGCGCGTTTCCTCCCTCCCGCCTATATCTATCCCTCCTAACCGCGAGTACCCACATACGCTCTACGTATATGTGTGTATATAAATGCGCGAGTGCATACTCTCGAGCGCAGAGAAAGGGTCAAGTAGTAAATTCTCATCGCGCTTACAAGAGAGAGAGAGAGAGAGAGAGAGAGAGTCAGAGAAGCGCATAAAGCCACAGGGCAGTTTGATACCCGATAATCTCTCATTTATTTCCCATTAATGCCGAGCGATGGTCCATTAAAGCTGCCGGCAAGTAATTTATGCCCAGACGCAGCGCAGCCCGGAGTTAAAGTACTGATCGAACGCAGCCGGCAGCCCTCGAGAATTTACATATGCCTTGTTCCGTATCTGTCAATTCGCGCGAAATAGGGAGAACAGTTTTGGAAAATGAAAATTTTCTATCGCGCACTCGTTTTTATTTAGAACGATTTTGATGCACAGCGCGGATGTTTTTCGCAATTTTGCTGTAAGCTGTATTAAACGTTGATTTTTATGATTTTAATCGAGCTTTTTTTTTTACAAGATGATTCTTTTATTATTTGAGGTACGAATTTCAGTAAAATATTATATGCGTTTAATTCAATGACATATCATACTAAAAAATAAAATTTAGTACTGTCATAAAATGATTGTAAGTGATTATAAATTGCATTTCAAAGTGCATACATAATTTATTTATAATTATATATACATTCGACGTTTCTAGACGCACATAAAAATCTCTATTTTCTGATAAATCCTCTTTAGCGTAGAATTCTCCGTATACGAGGTAAAGCTTAAGCCAATACGATACAAAGACGAGGTAGAGAGGGAAAAAAAGGTGAAACGAGGAAGAGAGAGAGTACATTGCAAACCCGAAGCAAATTAGCGGGATTATCGCGCTTGTACAAAGAGAAAGAAAGGGGAAAAAAGAGGGAGAAAGAAAGAGAGAATAATCGCGATTGTTTTTTATCTGATGGAAGTTATAAGCCGTGTGCGCGAGCGCGCGCGGCTGTATAAAAAAAAAATTAGCTAAGCTCGGACGGAGATTGGGAGTTAAAAAGAGAGAAAAAGAGAGGTCTGCGAGATTTGCATATTACCTGCCGTCGACGAGTTTTTTTTTTATATATAAAGTTAACGAGAAGTAGCGCATGTATAAAGTTATAAAATTAAAAAGACCTTTGCTGATAAAGCGTTTGTTAGTTATTAAGCTCGATAAGTAGCCGAACGTTTCCCGTTAATTTATTTACTTCAAACACTTTTTTTTTTTTTTTTTTTTTCGTTTTTAAACTTATTGACTAGCTTGTAAATTTAATTGCTACCAGCATTAATAAACTGTCGATGAATAATTTTAAAAACGATAAATAAAATTGAACGCGTCAGAATATAACGATGCCACGTGTAAGCAATCATTGATAACAGTATATATTATCTAAAATGTAGTCGATGAAAAAAAAATATTTATTATTGTGGATGTGCTACTGTAACGAATCATAAATGACCAAGTAATGCATATTGAAAAAATTGTATTTTTTCTTTAAGCGAGATTTTATAATTTCTGCGTTCATTGGAATATAGTAATCTTCATATACTCTTCTAATGAAAAAAAAAAAAAACATTTGCAATTTACATAAAATTAAAAATAAAAAATCATCGGAAAAATTCTTTACGAAAGCTGAACAAATTATCTCAAAGAAATAAAGCACAAACTACATCGCGACCTCCTATTATTGAAGCGTAGCCCAACCATCTTATAAAAGCTTCTTCATCTCTCTCTTTTTCTTTCTCTCTTTTCCTCATCGTTCTTAACAAATCAAAATCAAAGAATCCCGCGGTCGTCTTTGAGCGAGTCGAGTCCTCGCTCTTTCACCTTCTCCCTCTATCACGCGCGTGCAAACTCATTCTCGAGACAATTACATTCGCTTAAAAGGGGATGTATATATATATATATATATAAAAGGAAGATGCGGAACCATTCGTCTTTAACGGTCGCGCAGACCAATGCCGCGCTCGGGCACACGTACATCGCCTCAAAGCCGAAAGCTCCCGTCGTATAGTCAAACGCAGACGGTCTGACAAACGCGAGAAAAGCGATTCTCCCTTTTGGCTTTCTTTCTATCTACCTTTCGTCTCTTTTCCCGGCTCCTCTTTACCGCCGCGGTATTACAGCCGCGACGCAAGGCAAAGCAGAGACTTTTACTTCCTCCTCCTCCTCCTGCTCGTCAAAAGATGCTTCCTTACCTGCCTGTGCGAGTTCCCGGGTTTAAGGTAACAATTGTAACGAGGCACCGCCGCTACTCGGATTCTCTCTCGTAGTTGCAGAGAAAGAGAAAGATAAACTTTCAAGGAGAACCGCCACGATTTACTAGCAAGTGGATGATTTTCGAACGACTCGGAAATATTTTAATTTATGAAAATAAAAAGAAAGAGAGAGGAAGATGGTTGAAAACGAGTGGCTTTATTATTTTTTTGCTTTTTTGAAGAGGGTGTATTTATAAAAGTACCGCGAGTTTTGGTAGCTCACGCTGCTAATTAACGGTTAAAGGGAAGTTTACAGCAGCAGAATCATTGCCGAGTAGCTCGCGTCTTTTTTACTGTTTTAAGAGGCGTTAAGTAAACCGTCCCGAAAAGATTTTTCACTTCACTCGAAATGCGTTTTGCATTTTCTTTATTTTTATGTTTATACATACCGTTTATAAACATTTTTTACCATATAATAAGCATGAATATTCCAAAAATTTTTAATTTACGCAAATATAAATTTTTACACAATCTTCTTTATCGTTTTAATATTTCGAATGTTTAACGTCATGAATTCTAAATGAAAATTCGAATTTAAAGTTTTATGCTCCATTTAAATAAAATATGAAATCTGAAATAACTCTTATAAATTACAGTATTTAATGAAACCGTTTGGTGGAATTGTTAAAAATTGTTTTTCGATTATTAATTATGACTTGATTACTTTGAGTTAAAATATTTTCATTGGATATTTTTAATTAAATAATAAAAAAGGATATATTATATTTTCATTTCTCTTGTGCATCGTTTATTTTTTTCTTTTTTAATATGTTATGTTATGTTTTTAATATATTATGTTAAAAACAAAAATATTTAAATGATCGATATTAAAATTTATTATTGTAAAATATTCTTTTTTATTGCGCATAAAATAACATTAATTGTTAAATGTAAAATATCAAAAGCAATTTGTACATTGAATACTGTAATATACTATATGTTTAAAAATTAAACAAAAAAAAAATAGCAACCAATTTGTAAATTCTCGAAATTTAAAAAAAATTCTTATGCTATTCAAAACCCGACGATGTTTGTAAATAAAAATGAGAAAAAAAAAAAATAATTCCCTCCCATGCATATAATGTTTATGCATTGAGTTGAAAAATAAAAAAGTATTTTTGAAAAAACGTGGAAAAAAGCCCAAGGCGACGCTAACCATTCATTCGAAATAAATATAATGCGCTGAATGCTACCCGCGCATACACAAGAGTAGTGTGAGTGATTCTTTTGCAGTATGCGTAGAGAAGACGCGTATATGTACGTAGCCCTCGTGCACTGTGTTGGCTCTTTCTTTGCGATCGCAAAGAGAAGACGCTTCGTCCTCGTCGTTTTCTTTTCTTGCTTCTTCGACTCTCTCTCTCTCTCTCTCTCTCTCTCTCTCTCTCTCTTGGCTTTCAAGTCGATATATATAGCTCGGAGATCGAGCAGCGAAAGGATGTAGAAAGGGTCGATGAGAGCGAGAAAGGGAGTTTCAAAGGAAGAAGGATTCCCCTACGAATATTTTCGAAAGCGAAGGAGTTATGCCGCAAGGGTTTCTGCGCTTGGACGAAAGTCGGGAGACGGTTGCCGTTGGTATTTCGGAGACTGCGACTGCAAAGGTGTACAGATTTTTAAACGAAGATTACCTTACCGCCGCGGTATGACTTAAAAGATGTAGCGTGTAAGTTTCATATGCTCGCGTACATTGAGTAGATCGTATAGCTGTCGTGGCCAGTTTTTTAATATCGTCGCTGTTGTTGATGTGTTGATAAATTCAAGATGAATTTCAATTGCGAAAATGTGGTTTGAAAAAAATACCAAACAAAATTTTTTGGTTCGCGCATTTTATAAAAAATGCATTAACATTTATTAAGATCATATGTGCATTTATGAAAATTAATTTATAATAAAACTGACTGATTCGATTAAAAATAAGAAAATTTATGCAATACGCTCTCATTTATATAAACTAATTTCAAGAAAAATGGAAATCACAGACAGACGAAGCATTTTATTATCCCCATTCGCACAGAGAAACACGAGCGAATTCGCGTCTATCTTTAGCTAGGCAAGCGAACGTACGTGAAAAGATCGCTAAATAAAAGAAGAAAGAAGAAGCGAGAGCGCATAAGTTGGTAGATGAAAAAGAAAAATTGAGAGAAGGAGAAACATCGAGAAGAAGAGACGCAGCGAGAGCGATAGAGGAGAGAAGAAAAAAAAGGGAGGGGGGTTGAGGAGAGGAGAGAAAAGCCTCACAATGATTCTCATCACTTTAAAAGCACTCGGGAAAAGAAGCGTATACTCACACGCACTCACTCGCGCGTACGCGCATATCGCGTGCGCAAGCGGATGCACTTCATGGCGCGCGGCCGCCAACAAATGGTCGCCTATTATAAAGATCTTCGACAAAAATGGCGAGACCGAGCTTTTCCGGATTCTAAGGCAACTGTATATATGTATGTGTGTGTGTGTGTGTGCGTGAGCACGTTCCGTCGTCAATTTTTTTTTCTTCCCTTTATTCTACTCTCTCTCTCTCTCTCTTTCTCTCTCGTCTCTTCATCTTTCGTTCGTTGCGTTCTCTTTTTATATGTCCCGCCTCTCAGATTACTCGGCTCTTTATATTCGCGTGCATCTCTTTTCCCGATATTCTTTTACGTGAACGAACGCCAGGGTGAAAAGAAACGAAGAAGAAAAAAAATTGTAAAACGCGTAACATTATAAAAAAAGGTGGTGCACAGAGATTTATCGGTTAATTTATATTTGCAAGCGTACACGCCGCTACCGCTTTACTCCTTTCTTTCGGTGAGACATTTTTTTTATCGTCGTTGTAAAAAAAGATGTAAATTCAGATTCGATTTATTTATTGTTTAAAACGAATTGGGTATATTTTTTTTTTAGAATGGTTATCGTAAATTATTCGAAAGTAATAATTATATTTTGATGTTTAAAATTACGAAAAAGTTTTTTATATTTCTTCGACTAAAAATATCACTATACCGATTATAAAAATTCAAACAGGTAAAATAGTTAAAATGCCTTTTCTCGGCGAAATCTGATAACGCTTCGTCGATTCAACGAATACTGAAAAGTAAATTAAAGTTTCGTGCGATCTCTCAAAATTAATTGAAACTATATCACATAATTCAACCTAACGAAATGTTATTAAACGTTCAATTGGCAATTTGTTACTTTTAATGCACATTAATCGTTTACAAACTAATCGGAATAAATTAATCTTTACTGCAACGTATACTAAACTATATATACAGCATAAGCCTTAACGGTAACATTAAACCTACATCCCGACTCTACCCAGTGTCTACTTCGCCCCAATGTGCGTAAACACACAAACACACGCGCACACACTCGTGCGCTCATACCTACGGGATTTCTTCCTCCCCCTCTACCCGCGCACGAACAACGACGGAGTTCGCGATCTCTCGCATGCGCGAGGGGAGAGATGCGACAACGACAACGAATAAGTTGGATAACGACGAGAGCAGAGGCTTACCGCTGCGTCGGATGAGGACAAAGAAAGAGAAATCAAGAGACAGAGAAAGAAAGAGAGGGGAGATAAGTGTAGGCGTAATAAAAGAGTTGCTGCGGTACCTCTCTCTTTTTCATATAGCTATATACGTGTAGCGCGGGAAGTGGAAAGTTGGAAATTGGCATTCAACGAAAGTTCTGTGTTTTCAAGCCGGACGAGCGCGCGGTTGACGGCTATTTTCTTAATGCTTTTCACGAAATTTCGCGTGCAATGTTTCTACTCTTCCTCTTTCTCTCTCTTTTTCCTCATTCTTGCTTTACCTCGCTCATAGTTTCGTTCTTTTTTCATCGCGAAGTGGCGCACACGCGCGCTTTGTTATATCGCGCGCGAAACGTGAAACGCGAGTGAGAATTATCACCGTGACTGTATATCCTCGGTGTAATTCAAGTTCAGTCGAGTTATCCGACTACAACTGTCTTTTTTTTTTTTTTTTTGATGCTTTTTATTCCGTGTGGAAATAAAATTTTGATTTTTACCACTTTCATGCGCGTTATTTTAAACGCGCCAAAAATTTTATTGAAGTATTTTAATCGCACGACTGGCATACGAACGCATCGAAGCAAGAACGAGAAAGAGCGATCATTTTACAAATAGACACACATGCACGCGTGCGCACATTTCCAGGCCTTGTTTTTTTAACAAAAATGACCGATCCGGCGTGCACGAGAGAGAGAGAGAGAGAGAGAGAGCGCACGTTCCGAGCGGTTACGCGCCCGAGGTATGCGCGTTTTTACCCTCAGCTGACTGATTTTGCTCGTTCTATTCTGCGTTGGCGAGCAGCTGTTGCTGTGAGGAGTTTTTTTTGGGATATGCGATGTACAGTTTTTGACATAGAGTATCGATCGGTTCGCTTAATAATGAAGATCTTTTAACGAATATTATAAGAAGAATGAAAATTTATTAACGTCATTGGTACTTGATTATTTAAAAAGAAAATACAACTATTATGTGCTGGTTTTTTATACGGTATCGAAGTGATGGATTTAATGGATAAAATTAATTTTTTACCTCTAAAGTTAAAGCAGTTTTTATTAATCTTCAAGTTCTTGATTAATATACCGACTATATATTATTCGTCTTGGGTTGAAGAATAAATACAAAGCGATCAACTGTCGAGGAGAGCTGCTTTGATGTTAACCGCAGAGAAGACAAAGGTTAACTCTCATCCTATATATCTTCAGTTCTCCAGATAATGAGGATAAGTTATTTTAAAATTCTCCTAGGTCTTTTTATAATCTCTTTAATTCTGTAAGCGCATCGAATAAAATTAATCATCTTGTTTCTCTGCTAAAAGCGTTGCAAAATGAAAATTTTTTTTTTTTTTTAATAAAATATATACGTAAATATATTTTTTCGAATAATAAAATTTAATTTATTCTGCACCAAGCGCAGATATTAAATCTTAAATTTAGAGAATTAAGTTAAACAAAAATTCTAATTCTGCATGTAAAACTCATTTTTCCTTTATCTTACATTCCACAACCTCGTATCCAATTTTTCACTTATCATATCCGCTCCTCACCTGTCCTCTTTTCTCAAGCCTTCGGCTTCTCCACGTAGATACCATTTTCAACTTTAGGATGCCGTTTCGAAAAGGTAAATCGAGAGCACGAGAAGCTCCGCTTGTGTCTCGAGGGACTTCCAGAGCTTCGAAAATCGAGAGAAAAAGCGAGAGAGGGAAAGAGAGAGAGAAAATCGAGAGTTTATTATTGTCTGCTTTTGTTTTCTCATCTCCCATCTTCTTTGTTTGCTTATTTTTTTTTTTCTTTTTTGCTGCTGTTCCCTATCGTATTTGTCTTTACGCGAACTTTTACGCATCTAAATCTTTTAGCCGATTTTCCTCCTCCCTAGTTTCTCCCTGTCTTTCTCTCTTCTGTTTCGCTCGCTAGCGTGCGCTTTCTTTTATTTTTTCCTTATCTCCTTTTTTTTTTTTTGCTCACGCCACGAGTTTTCCGCGCGTCTGGGAATTATTTATGTAGTCGGAATTGCGCTCACGTTAAGCCACTGCATCGATTCAACGATATGACGTATGCATGTGGGTTTTTGCATGTTTCAACGACATAAACCTGACGAATAACCGCTCGATATTGACAAAATGCTTTCGTTAAATTATTAGAAGCATCCCAGAAGTTGTTATGTTACTTTTTTTTTAACTTTGGAATTATTTTTGTGTTTATTTGGTACATGTGGAGATATAGTTGATTGTATAAATGAATGAAGAACGACTCACTTAAATGTGCCCTCAACGCAGTCAAGAGATGTTAAAAATATTTGACGGATAATTTAATTACAGTATTAAATAAAAATAGCGATTACACTAATTCGAATAATTATGTTTATTACACACGAAATTAAATAAATGAGAGTAATTGTAGATGTTTCTGCTTAAAAGCACAAAAAAAAAAATGAATAATAAATTATATAATTATATTTAAAATGTACTTTAAATTTGCGAGACGTAATATATTATATTATTCGTCAAATGTTATCTACAAACTCCAGACAGCAAATATTATTCATTCCAAGTTTAATGCAGTTTATGTATTCTATGGTATATAAAAAGCATTGCATAAAAAGTATAATTTAAAAGTACAAGGAAATATTCTAAATGTTCCTTCTGTCTCGTAATATATCTACAGCAGGTACAACTATATTAAAGGAGGGAAGGAATACAATAGTTGAATTATTAAATTTCCACGCTTGTGTGAAAGCAATTATTGCATTTTCGAATAAACCTGCTTTTTTTTTTTTTTTTTTTTTTTTTTTTTAACGAAGAAAAAGCTTTATCAATTCTGAGAATTTCTACACAAAATTTTTTAACAATGAATAAAGCTTCAATAAACTTCGAAATATCAATCTAAGCGAGAAAAAAAAATCATCGGTAAAAATTTCCAAATTCTGCGTAACTGAATCTTTAATAAATAAAAATATATAAAACTAGTAAAAATTAAAAAAAAAAAAAAAAAATACGCTGTATACTACAAAGATTGGAACAATCGCAATAACCATCCACGCACTCGATACGAATACGTACGCGTGTCTCGGATACACATATCCTACATACGCGTGTGCGATATAGGCAGCCAAGTACCTCGTAAGCTTTGAACGAAGGGGAACGCATACGTACTCGCTGTTTCTCCTCTCTCCGATGTACAACCGGTCTCGAGAAGTGCGCGTCGAGAGTATATAAGAGAGAGAAAGATAGTGGAGAGTAAGGATCGCGCTTTTAACGAGTCGTCGGTCTTGTATATGTGTTCGTAGGGGGAGGGGGGGGGGGAGATGCGAAAGGATCGATTGCACGCGATACCTTTGTACGCGAGCGGATGACGATGAGGTTGATGAGTTACGCGCGAGAGGCTACGAGGGTAATTTCTTTCTTTTTTTTTTTTTTTTTTTTTTTCATGCGAGTTACGATGTAAAAAAAATCGAATCACGCGATTGAACTTACTTGACGAAGGGGAGACGTATGACATTTGTCGCGACTTACCTGAAACAGACGAAAGAAAAAAAAGTCGTGTGATTAAAATGATTGTGGTAAAATGAATTTTATAAAAGGCTTGTTATTTTCAATCAAATTATAAACGATATCGTTGAATAAACATAGAAGATTTTATTTTATAGTTGCGTTCATAAGCGTTTGTAATAATTTATAAACTTTTCAACATAAAACTTATCTTAAATTTCTATACGTAAGAAAAACACAGCGCTCGGGTAAATTTCATAATAACCATTTTCTAACTTAATGAGAAAGGATGAGAGAGACCGAGAGACAGAAAGAGAAGCAAGCATACCATACAGAGAAGAAAATAATGGAGAGGAATAAGAGTCGAAGGGCAAAAGGCCAAGAGAAAGGTAAAAAGGGCAAGCGTACATACCATACACTCCGCGGCGATAATCCACACGACACATATATTACATGCGTGTGAGCGCGCGCGCGCGCGAGAGAGAGAGAGAGAGAGAAGGACTTTCTCTCGATTCTATAACCGACTCGCGCTACCTGCACATATACACATAGATACATCGTATACACATCGCGAACTCGACCATTGTCGTATACATTCGCGCAAACCAGTACGTATATACCAGCAGTATACATGTAGTATACCTATGCACGTAGACACATATTCGCGTGCGGAGGAGAAGGACAATGCGCTCGTCGCGAAAGATTACTCGCTTTCCTACGGAGGATTTATGGCCTTTATTTCGGGATATTATTTAGACGGACGTGAGCGGCCTGCGCGCTTCTCGATAACCCGACTATTGTTCACGGATATCTATATACATTCATACACACATACACGCGCGCGCGCGCGCACGCACGCACGCACGCACGCACATACATATATATAAATTTAAGAAGGTGTACGACGGTCAGTATATTTTTAACCGAGAATAATTTCTAACGACTCTCGCGTTTTATTCGTACGCCTTTGCCGTTGACGCGCGCACACTGTGCGAAACTTTTGCAAGTAACTTACAAAGTTAATTTGATGGAATGGAGCCTTGCTTTATCCTTTCGGAGAAATGAAGAAAAAAACCATTAGCCTATTCAATTAGTTATTAAATTTTAGTTTTATTAAATATACATTTATCTCTCAATGTTTTGTTTGATTATAAAGTCAAATTGCCTTTGCTGAGAATTTCAAATGGCTTTTTATCGTTAACATCGTCTTTGCGTAATGCACATAAAATTAATTTTACATGAAAATTATCTCCGCTTGAACAAAGTAATTCCTTTACAATCAATTTTATCTCGCGTGATTTTGTATCGAAGATAAAGAACGTTCTATACTGCGAATGATCCAAGGAAAAACCTAAGCCACCAACAAACATCGCTCTTCTATCTTTCGATCTAACAACTTTACACTATCGATCGATTAACCAATCAGCCAACGAAAAATAAAAGTCTCTAGATATTTCATTTCAGATACAAAAAAAAAAAAAAAAAAAAAAAAAAAAAAAAAAAAAAAAAAAAAAAAAAAAAAAAAAAAAAAAAAATTTTCTCCGCTAGAATCGTCGCGAATAATCTACACCGTGCGATAAAGAAAAGCGAGCAACGACGGAAAGATATAGCGAGCTTGTCTTCTTATCTTCGCGCTATCGTTAAACGATATATTCTAAGGTAAAAACCTTAGGCGAGACGTCGACTATACACGTATATACACATACGTATATATACGTGTATCCATTTACACGTGCATGCATATAGATATGTACACGGAGAAAGAAGTACGCGGAGAGTTACTGCAGTGTAGGACGTGTGTATAGTCCTGATACGTAATACTCTCAATATCGGAGAGAAGAGCCTGCACACAGACACGCGCGCGCGCACACAGACAGACTGAGAGAGGAGTCACGGCTGGTTTCTCTCCTCTCTTTCTCTGTCTCTCTCTCTCTCTCTCTTGCTCTTTCTCTTTCTTTCTCAACGGCGGATAGAATAGGCTATCTTTCTTCTTCTTCGTCGTGTGGAGTCAACCATCCGTGTCTCGCTCACTCATTCTCTCGTCCTTCCTCTTTATATATCTCTCGGTCTCTTTTAAGCGCAGCAAGGCTCGCATAGCCTGGCACAGGCGTCGTCGTCGACGACGTCCTACAGTTCATGCTACGCTACGACGGAGCGGCAATCGAGTGCACGGCTCAAATCTCTCCGGTCTACTCTTGCTCGTTCCATCTTCTGTTTCGTGTCTTTCTGCTAAGACTTCGCTCTCTCTTTCACTTTTTATCCGTCAGGGATATTTTTTCTTTTTTGCTTTCTCGGTGTACGTGTTACCACGTCGGTCATCCGCGAAAAGTCGCTAAAATGTGATTAAATGGGATTATATGGTCAAGGAAGTATAGCTGGAAAAGATAGCGCTCGCGCAAAGTTTACAGCTAGTTTGTGAAAACGTATACAGATGAGAAAAACGTATATAAATAAGTATGCTTGTTTTTTGGACGGATTCGGGTTATTTTGAAAATTGGGAAAGTTAACCTCATAAAAGCGTTCTACTGATTAAACCTAACATGAAAATAAAATAATTTACTTGAAATTATACAAAAAAATTATAAAATAAATGTAAAGATTAACCTTTTGTCATATATGTATGAAAATCTAAAAAAAGATTTATTCAACTAGATTTTTAAATTAATTAAATTGTACAATAAAACGTTTCACTTCATCAAGTAATATTTTTCAGCCATCCATTATCAGAAAATTAAACTTAAAAAATCGTAAAATCTCAATTTTTCGACTTAATATAACTTTGACGATTATTCTCTCAACTTTGAACCTATATACTATACTTAAAACTCTTTCTCTCTCCAACCTTTAGTTCGCTCTCGTGTTCACGTATGCAGTATTACTCGCGGGTGAGCCTTGCACGTCGCTATGCATACATATACTTATCTGCAGCCGCACATACAAGCACACGCATGTTCATGTCCTGACTATACATACTACGCAAATCCAGGCGAGACGAAGAAAGAGCAAGTTCGATGCTCGCAAGGCCAGTCGTTGCTGTATGTGTAGGAGGAAGAGAAGCCGGAGGAGTATGTAGAGAGGGAAAGAACGAGCAAGCGCGAGGTCAGCGAGGCGTGAGCTTTTTAAAAGGGTCTCTTTCTCTCTCTTTTTCTCTCTCTCTCTCTCTCTCTCTCTCTTGCTCACTCTCTTAACGGTTGCACGTTCGCCGACGCGGAAGATTTCGGCATTTCTAGAAGCGATTCTCTCTCTCGCTCATTCTACTTTGTTCCGCTTTCTCTCTAGCGAGTCGAATTCGCGAGGATGGGCTTCACCGGTATGTAGAGAAGAACTGTCTGTGTAGGTGTGTACAAATGGTCTTGTGTGTGCGTATGAGGTGAACGAGGAGGATAATGAGAAGAAGTGGAAAGAGGGAGAGAAACTGTTTGCCAGCTTTGTTTTGGCGCGCGGACGAATAGTGCAGCTTCTCGCGCCTCGTTGGCTTTTACATTTTTGCCTGCAAGCGCTTCCACGGCAGAGTTTTGGAGAGGAATGCGAGGATTGTGTACGCGCTCCGCGATGATATTTGCGCGAGCGAAGGATATGCCCCGCTTTTACCCGGACGTTTCGTTGCTGCACGCTTTGAAGAGAAAAAGATAGAGAGAGAGAGAGAGAGAGAGAGAGAGAGAGAGAGAGAAAGAGAGGAGAAGAACCAAGAGATTCAAGCGCATTTTTCCGCTTGGAGTTTTATTACTTTGTTTAATGAAAACGTTACGTTCATTTGTTAATAAGTGTTATTTTACTCAGTATTATTTACCGTCTAAAGTTTGAGCGGATTTTTAATGAAAAATTACTTTTTTGGAAAAATTGATCTCTGTTTTACAATTCGTCGATTTCGATAAAATAATTGTTTCTATAATCGTACAAAGGCTCGCGCTCACGCTTTAAATACACATAAATTTTTCATATATTTAATTCGAAAGAATGAGAATTTAATATCGTTAAATGAAGATTAATCTTTCTACTTTTATTATATGAAAATTTAAAAAAGATATATAAATGCATCGTTTAGCAGAAAATTTTAATTCCCTGGCTTTTGAAATTAACTCGAATATAAATGCGAAACATAGTTCATTTTTATGAAAATAAATTTCGTTTAATTTTTGAAATTCTCGATTATATATTGTGCCTGTATTACATGAAAAATATCTAACATTAGTTTTTGCATTATTCTCTCGTGCTTTATAACTAAATAAATGAGTTTATTTTTTTCTTTTAAATGCAGGATTATATAAAACGTGCTTTATACATTTTAACACATCGCTATTGTTGCATAAACTCATTTTTCTGCATTTTAAACAGACTTGCTTAAAAATATTTCCCAATTTAATCATACTGCTGTATATTCGAACGCGTACCTCAAAGTACTTTTATTGTATAAAATTATAATAAAAATTTAATAAGAGAAATAGATGAAAAATTTAATGACATAATTTGAGTGAGCTGCTAAAATTGAGATTATTATTAAATTATTAGGAACGCATTAAATTTATGCAATATTTCTTGCGTCGATAACTTTCCATTAAAATTTTATTTGAGTAAAAATTATACGCACAGCTAATCAAATTTACGACTTCAATGTGCTAATTTATCGAGAAAGTAATGCTCGTATGAATGGTTTTACGTGTCAATTCTGTTGCGTTGGATAATGTGCTTGAATTGAAATTGTGTAACAAATAAAGTAATTGACGATAATGTATCCCAGGGAATTAAAAAATTTTCTCTTACGTTACTTTGCATACAATACTTTATCAGATTTAAATCAAAGATTTGAATAATGTTCTTTGCTGGAAACAAATTGCAGCTGCGACGATTATTTAGTCTTAGAGTACATTAATCAAACATCAAAAAAGAGCTCGACAAAAAAGCTCTCGATCCATCACGCCACTAATAAGCAACTTTAATAACTCTTTGCAACGTAGAGCCCAATTGGACATTTTTCTCAAAGCCTATACTTTCGCACGCAAAGTACAGGCGTCGCTTTGGTTCTGTTAAAATCACAAAAGTTAATGGTAATAACGAGCCGTGCTACGATGCAGACCATCGGCAAAGAAAAAGTGTCGATCGATCGAGCAAGAGCAAAAGTAAAAAGGAACAACATCAAGAACACAACAAACAACGACGACGGCTACCACGTAAATTTAACGTGACATTGTAGACTGTCTCTTTTTTTCGAAAAATCTTAAAACTTTTTAGTTCAAAACGACGGTATACGCAACACGCAAGAGGGAGATAAAGAGATAATTATGATAAGAGAAAGAAACAGAGAGAGAGAGAGAGAGAGAGAGAAAGACACCACTTTCTTGACCTCGTACATTATAGAAAAATAAAAGAAAGAAAAAATACGGGAAGAGAAGAACGCCGGCGGCGTTAACGCGCGCTCTCTTGCAATCCATTATCAGCGTTAGGGGCCTTTACACACACGCGCTTGCGCATATATATAGACACGTATACATACAAAGGCGTCTCAACTCCTAGCTAGCTGGTGCCTGCATATATATAAACCGTTCGCGTTGCCTATTTACAGCCAATTACCGTGTTATCGAATAATCCCCCGTTAATACGCCATGTCCTCCCCCTCTGTGCGTATTTCTACAAGCACCCAAGTGTGTTTACGTGCACGTATACACTCGCGCACGACGTGCTGATATATACGTACGGAAGACAGGTACGCAAGCCCGGAGGCTTGACTATTGCCTCTGGCTAATAAGTGATTACGGATTTGTTATCGGTGCGAACCTCTCTCCTCATTTCTCTCTTTCTCTCTCTCGCTCCGTTCGCCTTCGCGCCGAACGAAATTGAACGGCTAGTCCTATAACCCGGCTGATTGTGTATTATTGGCACATGCATATACCTACTCGCTTGACGCGACGTAGTTTCCACGAAACGGACGCGAGAGATTTGCGCGCTTCATTGATTTTTAATTGGTTGTAATGTTTGCCGCTCGTCTGGATTACGGGTTTTGGGAAGGGATTTGGCCATTTCCTTTGAGAAATTGTTTGGGATTTAATTTTTTTTTTTTTTTTTGGAAGCAATTTTGCTTATAAAAAATACATATGAATAAATGAATTTCTATTCACTTGAACAAAAATTTAAATGTACACATAATTATCAATTATAATGATGATATGTAGATAATCATTTTTATTTGCAAATTAAAAAAAAAAAAATTTAATTTAACATTTAAAAATGTATTACAATTTCTCAATATATCTCTCTTATAATGTAAAATTATATTTTTCTTTAATAAAATCTCAAATTTAATAGAAAAATTAATCGCGAAACGAAGCTTGTAAAAAAAAAATGAGTTGCGAATTCATATTACATTCTAACAAAATGTGCGATAAAATCGTTCACGAAATTTATAACTTCGGTCTGTGCAGTTAATTACGCCGTCGTAGAAATTGACCCGGTTATACTCTCAAGTAAAATATTAATTGTATAAAGGCTTATGGAGCGCCCAAGTTTACGTCATATCTTTCGAATATATCATCAGAAACATAGCATTAGCCATAAAGATTAAAGTTTATTTTTAAACATTATTTCACTCTGAGCAAAAGTATAAAAGTACATTTCTGCATTTCTTACAATTAATGCAATGAAATTCTATAAAAAATAAAAACAAACAATCGTAAAATATTTATCATGGATCAGCCATTTCCTTAACTATCGGCAACAATCATTCTGAAAATCAACATCTGTAAGTCGTTAGTTAATCTCGACTAAAAATCCAGTATCTAACAGGAAAAAAAAATTTTATATCGACGTGTTACAAAATGAAAATTTATTCTAGTGTTTCTCAATTATTTCGATTTGAAAAGTAAAAAATTCGCCGGCAAAAACATTTTAAGCAGTTTCAGGAATTAATTAATCATTTTTTCTCATCAAGCCAATTTTTTCGAAATATCCACACCCGCGAAATCCAAAATCAACACGTGACTCTCTCGATATATTTCGCATACCTATATATAGGTATATGTATATGCGAAATATATTCATCCTCGAATAGTTGCGGTTCGTTCTCATGGAATTGTGTATATTAATTAGGCCATTTTAGAGAATACATATACAAATAACAGAGGTGCGCGCGTGTAGGCACATATTCTCGCGGAAATTCGACGTACCGTCGTACTTGCCCATAAGTTACGAGCCGAGGAATTACGAATGCTTTTGTTTTCTTTTTTTGTGAAGTTCCGTCTTTCTCTAGAGAGAGGGAGAGAGAGAGAGAGAGAGAGAGAGAGAGAGAGAGAGAGAGAGAGAGGTGCGTATGCGTTGCCCGTACTCGTAAAGTAAATAAACTTTACCAAAACTGTTGAATTACCCGATGATTGAAAAATTTTTCTCTTTGATTTTAGTTCTTTTTATTTACAACGGCTAAAGCTTTGAACTTTGTTTCTTTTTGCTGTTTTTTATTTTACGGGCGAATAAATTTTGTTTTTATTTTCATCGATAAACAATATGTATTAAATTTGCTTTGATTTTTAATTTTCGGTATGTTGGTTACTTTTTGATTAAAAATTTTCAATATGCGTAGCTTTATGTTTTGAATAAATGAAAAGAAGAATATAATTTTATATGAAAATGATTAATGTACGTATTTATATTTAAATATTTCGAAAACGTGCAAACACAAATGCATTTGATTGAAGTTTTCTCGTGCGTTTTTAAATAAACGAAAAATGAAAAAAAATACGGTACTTTCTATTAATTTATCCATACCCTTTTTGTTTTTACTCATACCGCCGATTCAACAAAAGATGAACCACGTCACTTTCAGAAAGGAAACACGCGAAATTCCCTATAAAATTTAAGCACGATGTGCATCACAACCCTCGCAATAATAATGTCTCTTTCTCTCCCGCTCCCATGCTTCCTCGTAACAAATAAAGCCGCAACTACGCGCACATAGATAGACACGTATACGCGCAGTCAGTCATCGTCGCGCAAATTCTCGGCGATCCATTCATCCGTCCTCCGCGCGCTCGGTCTCAAGATGAGCGACTTCTACTGCTACCTCTCCGTTACTTCGCGACGCGCACACTACGATCAACCAGCGTGAAATTTCCCGGCAAGCGACATTAATTAGTCGAGCCAAGACAAAAAAAAAGCTACTCCTCGTCTCACCAAGTGTCTCTCTCTCTCTCTCTCTCTCTCTATCTCACTCCGTAGCGAATATATGTACGTGTGCGTTCACCGGTGTCAAACCGAGTCCTCCTCTCCCTTCGTCGATGTGAATACGCGCGCGTGGCTGACGACGAGTGCGCCCCTTTGCACAAAGGACGACGACAACAACGACGCGTCGCGAGTTCTCTTCCTTCTTCTCGCGCCCGGCTCTGTAACTCTTTCACTCTCTTTCTTTCTTTCTCTCTTGCATTTTGCAAAGAATTGCGCTCTGCGTCTTCTCTCTGCTTTCACTTTTAATGGGGAAGCGATATGTATATACGTGTAGGGTGAGGGCTTATGTGTTGTATCGTTCTGTCTCGTTTTTGGCAAATAAGAGAAATGTTGCGGTTTTTTATTTAAGGATCTCGAGAAAATGACTGATGCGATAGGAGAATCAATTTAAAATCCCTTTTATTTTGATGCGTGTTAAGAACGCATTAATGAATTTTGTTTTTATTTTATTTTTCAAATATTGGTAGAATGAAGACCTGTAAAAAAAAAAAGAAAAAAACAACGGATTTATAAAATTTTAATTCAAAGTTCAACTTTGATAGTTAATCGATCAAAAACACATGTACATGACTATGCAATATAAAAAATTGGATAAAATTAAAAAGATGTGTAATAAAATATGATGCGATTAAATTAATTTCTACATAAAAGCTACGCGATTATGTAATAGATCGATAGCGAGTAATAAATTGTCATGTTCCATGTTATTCATACGAGGAGGTCGTATTTAATACTGAAATAGCACAGAAAATCATATTATCTACAATAATAATTAATGGGCTTCATTTTAATTATCGGGAACTGCAATAAATGTAAGTCATCGCTTATCATTGACGATTGATACAATGATCAACTTTTTTATCGGCATAAATTATTTTTTAAATTTAGTTTTCAATACGACTATATAATATATAGCAACATTTTTTTAAAAATATATGTTTCAATACTTTTAAAAAGAAAATTTGAATACTTATCAGATATTTGAATTAATTTCAACAACAATATTCTAAAATTCAATCCGAGTGCCAGAAACAGAACTAGAGAAAACGAGCGAGCGAGCGAGAGAAAGAGAGAGAGAGAGAGAGAAAAGCATTGTACTTGCTAAAATCTCGTTCGAACATTCGAGCGGTGAAGCCAAGCCACCGAGCAATAACTACCAACGAAATATCTCCCGACAGCATTATTACCGCGAGGGGAGCCGAGCAACAACAAGCGCGCGCAAGTGCACAACGGCTATCCCCGCGAATCTTCGACCTTTTTCTCTCTCTCTCTCTCTCTCTCTCTCTTTCTCTCCGCCTCCATCCCTTCGCAAGTGTGCATATACATATGTACAACATGTGCTAGTGTATGTGTATGGATATACAGTGGTGCGCGCGCGTATATTGGAGAGTTAATGGAAATTATCGCGGGAGCCGATTAGCCCCCGTTGTACGCACTGACCGCGGAACGCGCCGACCGAGCCGTCATCGAGTATACCTGGCTGAGTGTATATGTGTATGTATGTCTATGTGTGCGTAAACGCGTACGTGGAAATTTTGCTAATTACTAAACTATCGGGTCAGGGGTTTGCTACAGCTAGGCTATAAGCCTAGAGGATAGAGAGAGAGAGCGAGACAGAGAGAGTAAGGGGAGGAGGCAGGGGGGGAGAAGGTTAGATTCGCGTTATATACCGCGTCGTAAATCAAAATTAATACGTAATGCCGGAGATTCGCCAATCAACAGCTTCGGCCGGCCCGTCAGCCCGCGTTTCTCTCTCTCTCTCTCTCTCTCTCTCTCTCTCTCTCTCTTTCTCTGTCTTGCGCTTGCTCGTTTACGTAAGCCCGCGGTCACGAGCTTTATCTTTTTGATATTTATGGACTGGATGCTGTCTTGGGACTGGATGAGATTAAGTGTTGACGCGGAAAAGATTGCGTTCGCGTCGTAAAAAATAAAAAATAAACAACGAAATTGTTTTTTGATCGGAATCGTTTTTTTTTTTTTTTTTGTTTTTTAAATCGAAAGAATGCACTACCTTTTTTACGAGCAAGCGTGGTTTAATAAGTTTAATTAGAAAGGAATTTGCATAGTTTGTATTAATATTGGTATTAAAGTTTAGACATCCGGCGATTACCAACGATAATTGAGATGTGCTTCAACGTTCAACTAATCTTAATTGAGTTATTTATAAAGAAAGCTTGTGCAGATGCGTAATTAACTTATACCATAAAAGTTTCATAAGTAATTAAATCAATAATAAGGATGCATATGTATAAGATTATTTTGAGCATAAGGTACAGTAAATTACTCTATAAACTTTCTTGTGCGAAAATAATTACTCAATTTAATAGTAACATAAATATAAAAGTAGGCCTCGTTTC
The DNA here is from genome assembly GCA_949987625.1 of Chalcis sispes. Classification (NCBI taxonomy): domain Eukaryota; kingdom Metazoa; phylum Arthropoda; class Insecta; order Hymenoptera; family Chalcididae; genus Chalcis; species Chalcis sispes. The sequence goes on from OX465098.1 coordinate 64,065,432, forward strand.
AAATTAATTTACTATAAAATTTTATAGAAGTTTGCAATTTTCAATTATTTTAAAAATCGACTGAACAATCGATTGGAAAAACAAGTCGGAGATAGTTTAAATTTAAACTGCAAAAATATATCTGTAAAATTTACGACCAAAATAATAGTATATTTTCAGTAACATTAAAAGATTACATCATTTTAAGAAGGAAACTGAAGTAAAGTATAATTTATCAACAGTCCCGAAGCAACTAGTAATCTAACGTTACGTGTGTTTCAAAGTGTACAAGTAGTACATACGTATATAAACGTATTTTTAATTTATAGATCGTAATTTTCTACAATACTCCACTTTCTCTCATTGATTTATCTTATAACTTTAGAAAGTTAAAACATGGGTTAAATCTCGTATACACACACGGCTACAATTATTTCGGTTAAATATATAGCGATTCTGTAAGAAGTCTTTGCACAAAGTGACAACTGAAATCCTACGCGAGCAATTATAAGCTTGACGATCTATTACGGGTAGCGGACACACGCGCGACGCGTTTAAAAATCGTAGTGATATACAAGGTGTAACTTTCGTGACCTTTACATTTTCGCAAACAATCCCACGTCACAACTAAAAATGAGGATAAAAAAAGCTCGCTACGTCCGAGTAAAATTTATTTCTCTCTCTCTCGCTCTCTCTCTGTCTCTCTCTGTCTCTCCCTCTCTCCATTTTTCTATCCATTATGCAACTCTCGTTCTTTCTACCAACTTTGTGTGAGTGTGTATATTTGCATGCGAATACGCGGACGACTGCGCGATGTCCAAACCAGAGATAATGCGCAGCGCAGGCGGTGAAAGAAAAGAAAGAGAGAGAAAGAGAGAGAAAAAGATAGAGTTAAAATACTGGGGATATGACGGATTGCACGTCATGGGACGTGACACGCCGGTACTCGTGACGATTGCCGCCCATAGTAAATTACCAGTGCCTCGAGAGCGCTCGCTTCTCTTTCTGTGATACTCGGTGATTTAAAGAGAGAGGGAGGGAGGGAGGGAGAGAGAGAGAGAAGGGGAAAAAGGGAGCAGCAGCAGCAGCAGGAGCGGTATCAAGCGAGCTTTCGATTAGCTCGTTTTCGTGCTTGCGCGGCTCCGCGTGTCTTGTTGACACTGCCTGCCGAGGGTAACCCAGTGGCTTTTGGAGATGCGACGCATCCCGAACTCTGTGGGAAGATTAATTGCCGGTACTGCGATGATTTATTTCGCGCGTTTGTCCACTGCTGAAATTCTCTCTCTCTCTCTCTTGGTTCTTTGACTCGTTTTATTTTCCGATCACCCTCTCCATCTCTCTCTCTCTCTCTGCGGCCTGTCTGAGGGTGGATTAAAAGCAAATATGTGCTTACAGGATTAGATCGAAATTGGGAAGCTGTGTCTGCGAGCGTGCGCTTGCGTGTGCTTTATAACTTTCATTTTCATCAAGTTTTCGATGTTGAATTAAAAGTAATGCGTTACATGTATAATCGATTACTTTTTATTAGCTTTACGAAGGTGACAAATTGCACTTTACTTTGTGGACAAAATAATTGTTTTTTAATTCTAATTGAACATTAGTTTTTTAATACTTTATGTATATTCTATCAAGATAAATAAAGATTCTACGTGATAATATCTAACATTTAAACTTAACATATTATTCAATTTTTTTTTTTTTTTTTTTTTTTTATAAACGAATATTACAGTAGATTGAATAAAAGGTAGAATAGTAATATACCATCTGGTATTTGTCTACTAGCTTCTCCACATCAATAACACTTTTCCGAATTGACCCGTATAACCATTCCATGTAGTCCAAATTGAACCACAAAACGATAACGTAGTGCAACAACAACATATGCTCTACCGAAACGCACACCGGTATATAGCCAGTGTACCAGAGAAAAATCGCTCGAATCACCTCGCATCGATCATCTCGCAAGCGCTTCATAACAGCGAATGTACGCACACCGAGTTTACCAATTCCATAGGGAGAGCCCGAGAGAGAGAGAGAGAGAGAGAGAGAGAGAGAGAGACAGACAGACAGAGACGCGAATAAAGCTGTGCGCGCAGCTGAACAGCTCTCAACTTCTTGCCCTTCCGCGCATTATACGGATCAATTATCGTACTTTACGTCTGTGTATACATATACATATAGAACGCCGGTGGCAAGCAACGTCGACGCTGGCAATTTATCAGATTAATCGCCGAGGAATTGCGACACGGCGGTCTTTCTCGAATTCAGCCGAGTCTCGGCAGCTACACCCCCGCAATGACAACAGCAGCGGCAGTTCCACGAAACGGTAAAATACAGACGAGGGGGGCTGTTCTTGCCGTCCATATGTCGGAGGGAGAGAATAAGAGCGAGAGCCAGGTGTTGCCGTGCGCGAGAATACGGACTGAAAGTTGCCTCGGATAAAGACGGTGTAGCTGTGCTATGCGACGCTGCGGACGTTGCGTATTATGCACGATATTTTGCAAAATAAAAAAAAGAGAAATAAACGAGAAAGAAGAAACAAGAGGTTTAGCATCGAGGAAAGAGAAAGAAAGGAGATGAGATCTACGAAAGTAGAACGTGCGGTTTGATATAGGGATGATAATGAATAAAAAAAAAAAGACGGAAAACGACAATGAAAGGGGTATAATATATACGACGGAGAGAATGGTATTGTGAAACGAATGTAAGTTTACAAAGTATGAGTAGGATGGAGGAATCGCAGCGCTTTGAGGAGGCCGAGGTCTTTAAAAGTGTCTTGGAAGAATGTAAAAGACGATCAAGGGTCGGATTAAGGCGGAGAAAAGAATGGCCTCAAAATATTTCGAGTGGTTAAACGCGGATGGGGAAAAAGAATGCATAAAGCATATTGTTTTGTCAAGGGATTTTTTTTTTTCTCGTACAGTTATTGATCAAAGCTGTGATATGGTTGTGACACTTATTCAACGTGTAAAATTTAAAATTGTGTTATGACGATATACTAAAAACAATTGAAGTAACATGAATCATGTTTATTTGTCAGATAAATATTAAAAGAACGTTTAATATTAATTAGCAAATAATAAATTATTAAAAAATTCACTGCCTACATTCGTCTAAAATCATAATTATAAAATACAATTTGGTTAATTCATTAAAATATTGGGATATAAAGGACGACATACAATACCGTTAATTTTTATTACTTTTATTACCAATAGGATGCCGTCGATGCATTTAAAAAATGCTGATGGTTAAAGGCAGGCAGCTCGGTGTACTAAAGCAGCGTACGAAATGCATCGGCAGGAGACAGCTGTCCATCAAACAATCGACATACTGCACTCGTTTCATTCACGAAGAAGAGAGGTAGAGGGGCTAAAAGAAACACGGGAGACAAAGGGCAGCCACTCGAAGACCGTTAAGGTTCATCCTTGAACGGAGAGAAAGCACGCGAAATGGAGAGAAAAAAAATACAGCGCGGAAAAAAGGAAGCAGAGCCTGATGTATAAAGAGAGAGAGAGAGAGAGAGAGAGAGAGAGAGAGAGAGAGAGAGAGAGAGAAAGGGTGCGTCGAACGGAAGAGAGAGGGCGAGGGGTAGACGACACAGGCACGCGTCGAGGGCTTAATCGAAGGGGTTGAAAGGGTCGACGCCGAGAGAGATAGAGAGAGACAGAGAGAAAGAGAGAGAGATGGAACGCGTAAGGTAGAAGAAGTAGAGGGCACAAGCGTTCTGAAAAATTAATGAGAAAACGCTCGCTCGGCATACGAGGTTGCCTAAAGCGAAAAAGAGAGAGAGAAAGCGAGAGAGAAGTGGCTCGACACTCGCGCCTTCGCTATTTTCAGAATTACCGAGGGGGCGACAGAAGGACGAGCGCGAGAAATTTCAGCAAGTGCACAAGAGACAGAGAGACCGAGCGAAGAATAAGAAGAAGAAGAACGACGGCTGATTATATGAAGCGGGGAGAGGCGATGAGGAGCCGCCCGAGAATTGCGTTTGTAAAGCATTTTTAATTTTCTGCCTGATAGGGGTCCTCCTCTCTATCCTGAAATACTCGAGAGATTCCATAAGTTTTTTTAACTCCTTTTTTATCACATTGTGTGCGTGCGTTTTTTTTTTTTATATGGAGCGAGACTTAGGGTCTCTATTTCTCTGTCTTGCTCGCTCTTACTTTTTTAAAGAAGAATTACGACCTTTATTTATTACTTTTCATTCCAAAGTGCGTAATTCAAATAGCTTTAAATATTTTCTTTTTATAATACAATGAAAAACGACGTAATTTTCGAATTTCTTACGTTCTAATGGGCGCGAAAGCGCGTTAACAAATATGATTAAAATGATAGTCTTTAACAGATATTTAATAATTATTTAAAGTTTTATGATAATGTCAAGCACGACAATTTCATAACGTTAAAAAGAGTTTATTGCACAATTATAAAAATACAAAAAGTCGAGTAACGTCATTTTCACGGGAAAAATGCAGCAAATTAAATGCATTAAAAAATTTAACTGCTTAACGAGGTCTTTCATGTAATGCTTGCACTGCAGTTTTCCAGCGGGTTTTACTCCCGCTCCAACGCACTATAGCCCATTCTCTTCTTCTCATTCTGCCTTGGAAATATATAAAGTTCTCGCGTAAGCAAATATATGACTCACAGATTTAAACTCTCTCTCTCTCTCTCTCTCTCTCTCTTTCTTTTTCTCTGTGTCGTAATTGCTTTTAGTTTTTTGCGCGAGTTTATTTCGCGTTTTTTTCTTTCTCACTCTTTCTGTTTCTTTCGTTTTTAGCTATTTTTTTGTGCCTAGTTTCAAACACATCAAACCCAGACCACACAAAAATGAAATATAAATAAGGTAAAACCGTAAAAAGTTTAATATCGTCAAAAAATTTTCTATTTTCGCGTAAATAACTGGAGATATGCTCATATTTCTTTTATTATACTTTTAAATTTATTCAGATTTTTCACCGGTGATTTTATAGAAACATTTCTTTTAAAAATATAAGAATAAATACTAAAATATCTAAATTTACAAGCGCGTAAATTATCTAAAATTTATTAATTTGTTTTAAACTTTTGATCACTGGAACTAATATCCAAAAAAAAAAAAAATTTTATTTTAAATTTTACGATTTCTTATTATTTTCATCACAAAATGTTCGCAATGTTTATAAAAAATATTTAATACCAACAAAACTTGAATAATCGATACAGGTATTGTAACGTATCGGATGCACAAGAATGCGACTTTATGCATACAACGTTCAAAGAGAACGATCGAGAAAGAAAAAAAAAGAGAGGAGAGAAAAAGGGTCATGCTTTTGGCGTACGTGTGCGTTTCTTGACTAACTTGACGATAAATGACGAGGCGTAAAACTATATATATATATATATACATACACACGTACGTACAAACGCACGCGAGGCCAGATCTGTCTGTGCAGTGTCACCCAGATAACGTCACTTCGTGCCTCTCGCGCTCTGGGAAAATTTTTACATAAGTATACTAATAAACGAAATACACGCTGCTTCGTGTAAACAGAGATAGAGAGAGAGAGAGAGCAAGAGAGATGGGAATTACTGGCTTGTATTTGCTTTGTAACATCGCGCGTTGGTATTCGCGGCGTCACGGACAATGCTGTAAATTCTGAGCAATAATTGTGGTATCGATTGCCGTGTATGTTGTATCGACATGATTTATACGAAATGCGTGAGACGCGTATGTTTTTTACCAACGAAAAGCTCGATCCAATGACAGGGAAGCTTTAAAAATAAAAACCGTTATCTCCACATATATCGAAGTACGCTTAACATCATATATATAAAAAAAAAAGACTCGTTCGCTTTCAACGAAATGTGTATACCGATATCGCTGCAATTATCGTTGAAAAACAAAGCGTCGAAAATATAAATCATCTCATCCAATTAGGCGGTACTTGAACCGATAAAAACGTGTACGATATCGTTGCAAAAATGGCCTGCACACAAACCAGAATAATTATTTTTACAACCATGAGTAAAGTTGAACAACCTCGCTTAGAAAATAAAAATGAAATAAAGAGAAGTGCAAGGTAGAGAAGTGCCCGGGTGGTTCTTCTCGAGCCTCGAAAATATTCCTAGCCCCCCAAGTTGTTAATGGGGCCGAAGTAAATAACGAGGTAACCGCGCGTGCACATATATAGTTTCTACGAGCCGCTACCGCTCTATATCTCCAATCAGCCGTGCGCGCGCAAAGTCGAGAGCGCGTTCTCGTAAACAAACAGCAACGGCGCAGCGGCGGCAGCGACGCCATCCGTTCTCCTCCTCGCGTCAAACCTCGTAGCTTTTATCGCTATCCGATCGCAATTAAGGGCCCTTATCGCTCCTACGCCATCACTCTCTCTCTCTCTTTCTCTTTCCCCCCCCCTATCTTTCTCTCTATTCTCTCGCATATAATTACGAGCATTTAAAATGGCCCGTGATGTATGCGCGCTCGCGACAACAACGCCGAGTATCGAGTAAAGTATGCACACCCGACTCTATATGTGTATAGTATGTACGTATACCATAACTCATTCAGATTGCATATGTATGGGTGTGTTTTTGACCCTTGTTTATGAGGGAGCTCATGAACTAATGTTTTAGGAAACTTTTTTAGAAGACATTTTTTTTTAGATGCGATATCTTGCTTTAGGTTGTTTTAATTAAATTCAGCGTCATGATAATGTGAAAAGTTGTTTTCTTTTTATAAAGTTTAAGATATTATCACACATCGTTAAATATGTTTTCTCGATGTTCAACCAATTTGTTTGATTATAAAATTTGCGTTCATTAACGGATGGATTATAAAGTTACGAAAGCACTGTTTTAATTTGGAGTTTCACATTATTATTCATTACGACTCGTTAAGCCGCTTTGGAATTTTATGCCAATGTACAAACATAACTTCAATTTTGTATAATGCGCGAGTGAACTCGTTTTTATTCGCGATAATTTTTCACGTATAAAATAAGAGCTTGCGTTTAGCTTATTAAGTACTTTTAACCTTCGAATGATAGGCCATTTGTTTCTATTTAAATAATTGATTTCACGTATTTAAAGTTTACCATTTTTTCAATAACGATATCTATTTTTCAAATTTCATCGTTTGCAAATTCATCTATCGACTTTTTAAATAAAATAAAACGTTTTTTTACACAAATATCTACATTTTAATGTATTCGCAATCGGTAAATCGTAAAAAAAAAAAAACTCTACCCGTATCTCTCCTCTATCTCTCTCTCTCTTCCATTCCAAACAAAAACCCGACAGTCATTCGTTCGCGTGTCCCCCATAGACGCGCACACACGCGCATATATACCCCCTCTGTAAAAGCCAAAGAAGAGCCACTCACCTTTTGTGCTTTGCAGGCGGCGGCGAGGGGCAGTACATCGTGGGGATGAGCCGTGTGTCGATCGCGCAGGCAGAGTCCGCACGCCGCGGTCTTGCAGAGGGCGCAGTACAGGCTGACGGTCTCGCCGACGTGCTCGAGGCAGCCCGAACCACCGGACTCGTGATGACCGGGACCCCGAGTACCTCGTAGCAAACCCGCGCCCGCCCAGCTGCCCTGTGCAGGACCCAGATTGTGGGCCGCCAGCGGACCCCGCTTCGGATGGCAAGATTCACGGCAGCTGTCGCAGTACAGCACCTGAAACGAGAAAAACGAGATTTATTGTCGTTGGCTTATATTTATCCAGCTTTAAATTAATCTCGTATATTTTTTTTTTTTTGTAATTTTTTTCCATTTTTAAATGAATAATTTTTAATTATTTGTTATTTCGTATAAATAATCAATGTCTTATACATTATTTTTTCTATTTCTGAAATTTCCCACAGGAATTTATGCAAGATTAACACCGTTACGTAAATAAAAAAAAAGGGTAATACGTACAAAATAATGTTACGTCGATGTTTATAAAATTTGGTGTGTTGGCAAATACATGTGTCAGTGTTGACAAAGCATATTTTTCTGTGTCACCGTGAATACCAATCAAATAAATGTACACTTAAATTATGTAACCGAAAATATAAAAAAATTAATTATAAAAACACTCGCACTGCAATTACTTGATAGATTTTTATTTCTTTTTTTTTTTTTTTTTTTTTTTTTTTTCTAACGAAATTATCTCAACCAATAATTTTAATCACGATAATGTTGTTTCTTATATGTAAGAGTTATAAAATATATTGCAGCTTAAATATGTCAAATGCCTTGTAAAAAATATTATTATACAATGTGTTGAGTTGCAAAAAGCGTGAAAATTAAACCACATGACGTCAAAAAGAAGTAACCGAGTACGTTAATAAAAATTATAAGATTGCAGAGCTAACATTTAAAATATTATAGAAAATGTTAAATTTCATTCAAATGAAAATTAAAAGCAAAATTTATTTAGTGTAGGTGCATTTTCGAAATACAAGTATCATAATTTTATTTAATCAATCAAAATTCAATATAATAAAGGTACAAATAGAGATAAATTATTTGCGTTGACTAATTAAATTTTCGAAACAAAATTTAATAGCATAATGTAACATTAATTTTAAATATAACATATTCGATAAATAATTTCACACACACACACACACATATATATATATTTGTTGTACTTTTATCAACTTAATTTATTCTACATGATTAATCAGTGCGGTCTGCAATAATATTAAATTAAAATCTTTTTATCAAAACAAAAATCATAAAAAAATTTTCACATCGTTCAACGTGAAAAATAAAAGTTGACACAGCACGTGACATTGTGAACGTGTGTGAAAATTAACGATCGAACTTTAGCGACATCAATTTTCAATCTCATTGTACAACAAACATCGCGACGGAGATTTTTCAAAGAAATCGCCTCGGACGAATTTTATGGACACATTGACCTTCCTCCAAATGTGCCATTGTACGATCCGATTGTTGCTCCATGCACGGAGACAAGAGGGGAAAATGGTAAAAGTATAAGCGAGGGGGATTTTAGCTAGTACAGCGACATTATAAATGTGAAAATCGTTTTGTGCATATGCCTGTGTATGTACAAGAGAAAGATATGGAAGTTAATTTGCTTCGGTGACTATTTATTCTCTATAAATCGTACGCTCTCTAACATATTTCGATAACGCATTTTCAAAATGTTTGTTCGGTTTGGTCTGCTTGGGAATACAATAATCGGATAATGTATCATTCTTCGAACGTTGCCAAAAAAAAAAAAAAAAAAAAGAAATGCATGAGGTTGAATAAATAGCACGTTAAAACTTTTTATATTTTTTTTTCATAAATTATTATAATCTTTATTCAAAAAGTTTAAATGTTCACTTCCTGTTTACGAGAGTATTGGATTTGAGTTATAAAGCTAAAAATAATTCTTTTTACACCGTACAAAAAAAAATAAAAAAAAAAAAGACTCGCTTTGTAAAGCAAATATTAAAGGAATTTACGACTCTAATACGCGACGTAAAATTACTCGGACTAGCTGTAAAGTCACGCAATGCTATATTAATAAAAGTTCAGAGCCTCGGCGACTTCAATTGCCCGCTGCGGTACGCGTGCGAGCCGTTTATTACGGAATTGATATAGATTTATTTTTTCAATTTGAAGCCAATAGCGCGCGCTATTATTGGCAAAAGTTTTTCCGTTGGAAAATTGGAAAAAAATAGGTTACTCTCGTATTCATTAATTTTTTCACTTTGAAAATTTTCCATTTTTTATTTTTTCCATTGGATATAGATCTTTTTAATGAAAAAAAAAAAAAGATAAAACAAAATTCTGAGATTAATTCGTCCACTATAATTGTATTCAAACGAATGATTTTAAAATTTTTCAGTGACATTTCATTTACACGATATAAATAATAATATCTTCAACAAAAAGCTGTATAATATCTTTATGTAAACAACAGCATAATAAAACAAAATTCATTCTCGCTCTCATACAATGATTATAAGCGTATAGCAAAATCGATTTTGAAAGCAGCGTATATATGTACATCGATTTTTATCAATTTTTTAACAAAAGCGCGAGAAAGCAATTCCCTTTTCCTAGATTCTCTTTTTCGCCCATCGAAATAAACTTCGCGACTGTAGGATATAAAGAAGCGCGGAGAGAAAGAGAGAAAAAGTAAAACGATAAAGAAATATACGGAGAGCAGGCGAGCAAGCCGAACGCTCGCGTTTAAATCCCGAAACGATCGCACGAAAGAAAAGAGTGAGAGAGAGAGAGAGAGAGAGAAAGTGAGGGTAAAAGAAAAAAAGAAAGAACAGAACAATTTGAGAATGAAAGACTCGTACGGCGCGGAAAGGCTTGGCAGTATAACCGCGTTTATATAGAGCAATCGATTTGACGCCATGTCGCCGGCAACTAGGGAAAGAGCGAAAGAGAGAAGGAGGAGGAGAAGGCTTCGAGTTTCAAGTCATTGAATGCTGTATACATTTACGGGGCCCCGCGGCCGATTCCCCAAGCTTCTCTCTGCTTTTAATGAAATTGCCGAGGTTTAGAGTCCCTGCGCCTTTCTCTATTTCTCTCTCACTCTCATTCACTCCCTTTCTACGTTGCTATTTTCCAACCCCTTGCCCCTCTCTCTTTCTTACTATCTCTCTTTCTTGCTCTCTCGCTCTTCATCAATTTGCTTAATCAAACGTCGCGAGTTTAACTTATTAACTTTATAATTCATATATGGGACGAGGCTTCGTTCCAGGAATTCATGTGCGACATTGTCCGTTGGTTTAAGCACGAAGATTATTTGAACTTTGGCGACTTTTGTCGAAATGTCTAATAAATTTTTGGTTCTGTTTTATAAGGATGTCTTGAAAATATTTTATTAAATGGATTTTAATTCGTTTTCAATTAGGAAAGGTGGAGCGCTCGAGTTCCTTTCACTTTTAGCTCTCGTAATTGATTACTTTTTGGGGATACATTTTACATGCTTTGCATGCACAAGTTAAAATAATTAAATTTTCAAGAGGTACAAAAATTTAAAATTTTTATACGAATTCGTTTTGTAATTAGTTGATACAAAGAAAATTCAACGTGACCACGAGAAAAAGTCTAAAATAATCCTTTGTAATGCTTTAATTTAAACAATAGTTCCAGTTTAAATAAGTTTAAGACTATTGCATGTTTATTAATCAAATTGATTAAGTTTAATGGTACATTGTCTGCATCACTAACTCGTATTGATGAGCTTAGTTGTGTAAGCAGACACCGAAATCAGTACTAATTCTCGTGTCTATTCCGTCACACTTGACACTTCTTTAAGTCAATAAATTTAATCGGTTAATTAAATTAATTGAAAATAATATAAATTCAAAATTTATACTAAATAAACTTTTGCTAATCTTAAAAATTTTTTTTTCAATATTACTCGTTGTTTAATAATGGATTTATAGAAATTTAAAAAACAAATATCAATTTGTAAGAAATTAACAAAACATTCGATAAATATATTAAAAGATAAAAAAGTTTGAAAAGGTTTGAAAATATTTATATATTTGACGCGCGGTTAAAAGGTAAATAAAATCTTGAATGACGCGTTACCGCGTGCTCTTGGTGTTTCTTAAAAATTATCGCGTAAACAAAGATACCTCTAGGTTAGCTTGCATTTTTATCATTTGTTCAAACACTGCTCTTTTTAGAACTGCGCATTAACGATCACATTACACTTTCGAATCAATTGTATCTATATGTACGCTTTCTTTGAAATTTTAAAATGAGATTATTAAATATCCGTCGAGTAATGTAATACTCTTGCGATCGAAAAATGAAAGAAAAGACAATATTTTACCGCGTAAAACTCTTTTTATCGATAAAATTTAATTTAATCATAAAAAAATTAACTACATCATTTTCTAAAGAACGAGTTAGAATTCATATTTTTTATATATATACATATATACACATATATTCGCGAAATCCAGCGCGTGTTTTAAACCTTTTCGAATAATGAACTAATTGTTTTATGTCACAGCGAATCAAGCTATTCAGCTATCGTAAGATTATTGAATTTCGAAATCAAGCACTTCGTAAATTTTGCGCCTTTCTCTCGCAAATTCCGCGCTCGATTCCGGCAAACTCTTGCGCTTTTCACGTGCGGATAATTCGATTGGTCTATTAACGTCACGAGTACCAGTGGACGCGGCAATATATATCGCTCTCATGTGCGCGTAACAATTTTCAAAGGAGCGAAAAATGTAAAAACGTCCATCAGAGAAAGAGCGAATACGATTCCATATCGCATACACGCGTGTGTGTGCGCTGATATATATATATATACGCTTATAGATTCGGCGTACCTACATTTCTCATGTATTTCACATACGTACATTTTATGTACGATAGTTTATTTTTTATGGGAAATGAACGCTAAAGAACTTTGTTACGTTTTGATAATAGAAGTGATAATAAAAACGACGATATCTTTTGACTATAAATTTGAAAAAGGAACAAAATACTTTACAGGTCATAAATTTTTAAATTTTAAGCTATACGAAATAGCTTAAAGCTATTAAAATACATTGAAATTCATGCCATTTTTTAAAAGTATATATAAATCTGTATCTTTTAACCTTTATTTCATAAAAATTTTGATAATTTATTTCATAAAGAAAAATTTTAACTTATTTACTTTTTCGTTCGATTTAAATTGTTTAAGAATAATTAAATATTTAAATTAAATGGGAATATTATCCTAGGTTAAATCAACATTTAAAATACTGCCCGATATGAGTTAATTCTTCCTCTTTCTCGCAGTTATAATATGAAGACAGGGTTCAAGGCAAATTACCTGAAGTGTTCTTTAATTTAAATTTATAAAAAATATATTCGATTCATTTGACGTTTTAAGACCCGATGTAGTTGGATTTTTCGAAAAAATAAAATTTTATTCGACATAGTAATGTAAAGATAAAAATCAATTATGCAAATATCGAATTTTTCTCTTCGTCAACGTTGTAAAAAAAAATAATAATAAATAAATAAATAAAAATCAACCTACCTCGCATTGCTCGCAGGCAACTGTAGCCTCCAGAGGATCCTTCTCGCACATCTGGCACATGAGCTTGACATTCCTGGCCTCCACGTATTTATCGACGATTCTCTGCATAGCCCGATACTTGGGCAAATTATGCGCGCCGCCCTCGTCGAAGAACACGGTCTTGTGGCAGACGGGACACGAGAGGCATAGAGTACCGCCGCTCGGTGGAAAACCGCCGCCGTTGCCCGGTGTGCCGACGTAGCTGCCGGGTCGGGAGCCGGTCGAGGTGCTGCTGCTACACACGACTCCCGAATCCGTCTCCGAGAGTATGGAGAGCTTGTCGGCCTCCTGATCGGAGCCCGGGGCGTTCGTCACCGAGCTCGAGTCCCCGCTCGACTCCGGCGGCGAGTCTGGCGGTGCTTGCATCCCGACCGCGCAGGCCAAGCACAAAGAGTGCCAGCACGGCAGCAGCACCGGGTCGCTGTAAAATTTCTTGCACGACGGACAGCGAAGTTCGTCCTCCATTGTTGCTACTTGGATTTCTTTTATAAGTCTATTGGAAAATCGGCCTTGAGTAGTTTAATGTAGTTTTCGGAATGACTTTACAGTGATTTTGTTGTTATCGACATAGAAATCATGATTCTCAGGGCGATCGATCGATGAATTATTTCTATAAATTTGAGCAGTTTATTATCAAATATTTAATTATAATATCAATCACTAAAAGTTATTTATTTGTCAAATATAGGAAGTTATGATTAACGATTGACCAACGTATCGCAACACAAAAGAAAATCGATATTTGACTTGAAATGCACATTAGATTGAGTTTCTTATTCGTCAAACTGCGATTTAATTTCTCATAAACCTTATTCTGACTCTACGCCAGCGTTCGCACTAACTTTTAACATATACCTCGCAAGAAACCAACTGCACAAACATACGTGAAATGCACAAGTCCGCACTTGAATACATACAAAACTACACTTTTGGCGAAAAGTTCGTTCGCGAAAATGGAAACACCTCTCACAAAGCACAGAGAGTCTCACCTGGGTTAACGAAAAACAACTAGTTTTAAACTGTTGTGCAAAGTATACACCAACGGCTCGTGTAAAAGAAGATCGGGTATAGTGTAATCAAGGAAAACGCGCGCGAATTATCAACAATTTCGGCGAGTTGGAAAGTTACCTACGCCCGAGTTGTTCGATAAGGAACTTTGTCGGCTCTGTTTTTTCTCCAAAATCGTGTTTATTTTAAACGAAAAACCGGCGAAGCAACAATACCGGCTTCGTACACACGTGGGAACGTGTCTTTTCCCTACGTGTGAGGCAATAATAAGGTCAGGGACGACCGCTTTCTGAGCTGCCCGATTCTTTTATTTTTGTTTTTTATTTTTTCTTGGAATAAATTTAGAGTTGTAGCTCTGTTCTTTGTTGACTCTTCTCGCTTTCTTTCTGTGCGTCTATATTTTTTTTTTAAATTATTTTCAACTACCTTGAATGTAAGGTTTTTTTTTTACTTAACCTTAATTTTCTCAATTGCCTTCGTACATTCTTAAATAAACAATGACAAATAGTTTGTTAAATAATTGTAAAAAAAAAGATTTTCGCGCAATAATTCGTTTTTCAATGCAACGAGCTGTAATTACGACAGTTAACGACGACGTTTTAACTCGATAATCAATCGTCGCGATTCTTTTTTCTTCCTTTTCTCGTTTTATAACTCGGCTCTTTAATTTCCTCGACTTTTATAATTTCTCAAACCTTGCTTCGTCGCTCAGGAAGTTCGCGTTTCTGCGTTCAATTCAGTTTTACTTTATTCGTCTCGTCGCGTACCTTGACTGCTCCAATAATTAAATGCACACGAGTTTCGGCTTCTTCAGACCAGTGCTGAGAGAGAATCTCGAGCGGCCGAACCGGCCGGAAACTCCTCTCTGCATGCTTCTCCGTTCTCCTTTTTTTACACGTTTTTCCGGTCTATTCGCGCTACAGGTATTGAGCTACACTTCCTATTACACAAGCTCGGATATCTATATTTACATTGGAACATCACATCTTCGTTGCGTGATTTTGAAGCGCGTATTCATTCGTCGTTTTATGATGACTGTTATACTGCGTGTTCGAACGATTGGGTAGTTCGTTCTACCGGTTTTCTAAAACTGTCCGAATGTTTAAAAATTCCTCTTTTTTTTAAGCGCACAGTAATTTCAATTCTTATCACCAGACAATGTTTTAAAAGGCGTCCACCACATGCGGGTGGCTTTAAAACGTGTCGAATGTTCCACAAATTCAAAATTCAATTTCGAAAAAAAATCACACGGAATTCTATTCCAGTTCACGCGTATTCGCAAAAAACTTTGCAGTATGTTGACAAAATTTTTTGTAAGGATTAACGTATCGCACGCGATATTATATATCCATGTAAACTCGTTCGCCGGATAGGGCAAAATAATTCAAGAGCGCAAACGACGCGTACTCGCACGACGGCCGTCACCGGGTTGACTGACTCGCTTTGCGTCGCCGCTTGCTCGCTCGGTTTGTTCCTATGATGCTCTCTCTTCGTCTCGCTCTTTCTTCCTCGCTCTCGGAGTCAAAGAACTGCCGCCAGGCGCGCGCGCAGCCTCGGCCACGCACCGGCTCTCAGGTCCGTAACTGATCGGGGTACGCGTGTGTTGTTATTGAAAGCGATTTTTTTTCTTTAATTTTCAAAAACTGCTTTTCAAACACAGAGGAAAGGTAATAACGTATAACGTAACATTTGCGATTTAGTAACTTTCTCTTTTTTTTTTTAGAAAAAAGGGATTGGATGAGATTTTGGTTCGTCAAGTTAGGAACTTAAATGATTTATGTGTGCGCTTGGATAGTCTTGTGGGTAATCGTAAACAAGAGTTTAGGTAAGAAAAGTTTTTAAGTTAGTAGAAGATTACCATAATGTGGGTTTTAAAACTATTTTTTATGCGTCAACATTTACTTTTCTTGAATAATAAAATTTTTATTTTAAAACTAATTGAGTAATGTAAACATTTAAAATTTTAATATTAATACTCATCTATATATTTATACATGTATTGTATAAAAATTACATTTTTCATCTGAAAAACAAATTTATATTTTATACATAAGATAGTATAAGTACATATTAAAATTCCCTGAATCATGACCGTGAAAGTAGATTCAATTTTTTTTCAGAACATAAAATGTGAAATTTCTTAGCAGATTATGTCATGACTAACATTAAGAAACTAATCTTATATCATTGTTTTATAAATTACGCCAGCATGAAATTCAGTGACCTGAAAAATTTTGACGTAATAAGCAGAATAACATAAATGGTTTCTTTTTTTAAAATTTTGTAGCTTTTATAAGAAAAACAAATTATTTAAATATGCACAAATTTCGTTCCTTTTTTAAAATTATTCAAATATTTTTTTTTTAATTTTAAAAAATATTGTGTATGCATTTGTATTTTTCAACAAACAATAGATATTTCGATTTTTTACATTGTTGATTATATGCACAATCGAATATTTTTTAAAAGCGCTTAATAATACTTTTAATATTATCAAGTCAATAAAATACAGTAAATTAAGTAAATTATATGTTATCATTGTTATTTGCATTATTTTAGTATTGTAGTTGAAAAATTTTTTTAAATTATATCAGTAAGATAATTTCCCATTCATTGTCACAGCGATCTAAACAACTACTTTCTTATCACTTAAGCTTATCAATAATTTACTCCGTTGCTTGAATAATGCCATATAATCATAAGGTATGTAATAATGCATAATATTTTTAAAACACTTTTTAATGCCCGAACTGATGCATTATTTCAAAGAAATAATTCAATAGTACATTTTTATAATTATAATATTACAATAATTTTCTAAATTTTTTAAACGCTGAAAGTCAGTTTTCAAATACAAAATAAATGATTAAAAACATTGAAATGTCGGAATATCATGAACTCTACTATTATTGACTGTGAAAATATTACAATGTTGTAGCAATAGCAAATTAATTTTTATCTGCAAAAAATTATAATCGATGTTTTTGCGTAACAATGACAACGCTTCACCAAAAAATCTTTAAAAAAAAAGAGAGAGTCCTGCTAGCAACAGATTTTATTGAATGCACAGGGAGTCGAAAGCGGCGAATCCATCACTGCCGGCTTTTTTCACGTGTATCTTCCTCCTTCTCGCTCGCATGGCCGAAAGGCAACGTATTGCCAAGCGAGTCTCTCTCGCGGTAAGAGCGAGCGAGAAAAGGAGAAAGAGAAGCAACCGTAGATACTGCTGTACCTATAACGCACGCATACTAGAATATACACGTATACGTACACTCATACGTATATATGCAAGCGAGAGTATCCGCGCGCGTAAAGATGCCCCGCAGGAGTTGTACGGGAAAAAGATGGGAGCGCACAAGAACGAGTAAAGTGAGAGATAGAGAGATAGAGAGAGAGAAGAGAACTTAGTATATGTATGTAGCTTGAAAGGATCACGAAAGAGAAGAAAGATCGAAAGAATAAGAGCGAGATAGTGAACAAGGTCGAACGCAATTTACACGACGAATCGCGAGACACGCTGCTGCACCTAAAGAAGCCGAAGGATGTGTACACTCGAGGATATGCGAGAGAAAGAGAGAGAGAGAGAGAGAGAGAGAGAGAGAGAGAGAAAAAGCGATGCTTGTGTATATAATGCATCTCGAACTCTTTCTTCTCTGTTTCTCTCCATCGATTCTCTGCTCTCTTGCATTTAAAATTTATTCGTGTCCTACATGAGAGCTTGCCGAGTTGAACTGAAAGACAGAGAAAGGAAATGTGTCTGAAAGATATAAAGAGGCACGATATTGTGATTACGGAGGTTCGGTTGTTAAGGAGAGGATGCTTCGGGTTATATAAATTCTTAATTGCGCTTGGATATCGAGGTTTCGTTTATTGCTCTTGAGATTATTGCCTTTGATTTACTTTGAACGGATGTATTTTATGCTCTCGGAAATATGATTACATTGGCGCGTTTAAAAATAAAGTACCGAAATAATGTCGGTCTGCATTTGGAAGGAAATACTTTAATTTAACAATTTTTTTTTTCTATCATCGATTACATTTATCAACGATTTCTTTTGCAATCGTTAATTGCAGTAGTATAGCGTAATAAAATTTTCCGATCTTCTCATCAAGATAAAATTTACTTGGGATGGGAAAATTACTATGTTTTTAGATATTTCAATTTATTGTAAATAAATGCTAATTTCTAACCATTAGACTATACGTAAAATTATTCTTCTATTAGCAATTATTATCTATTCATGAAAACGTTCATTAAATTCATGAAAAAATTTTGTTGTCAACTTCGGCCTTCTATTTGTAAGCAATATTTTTAATGAATGAGTATATTAGAATGTACGATTATGATAAAAATTTAAAAACAAGTAACTTAATAAATTTAGAAAATATCCATAAATAATAATGAAATATATATTTTATTTTTACGATCAAATTATGCATTTATCGCTAATCTCGTATAAAATATTCCTTTTACGTTAGTGTGCTAAAGTTATAAATCATTAAATACATCTTTTACGTATGAGTACAAATGATTTACAATTACGATTGATTCACGACGTTATTACAACGTGAAAAAAGTGAACAATTTCATTTGACATAAAAAAATTCACTTCTTACAATAAGCCTCTGTTTTATTTTCGAATAGCGCTTTATTCTATATTCTCGAATCAATGGTTAATCCGTGTATTTAAAAGTTAAAAAAAAAAAAAATATATGATACGCTAGCCATACGTTAAAAACGCTCAAACGGAAAAAGAAAAAAGGTCAGAAATGAGTATAAGAAATAAAGAAAAAAAAAGTGCATCGTCAGAACCCAGATATCGAGTCCAGGTGCATTTTTATTTCATTCGTACACAACACACATATGGACGCACATACGTACACGTGGCCTTTGGTCGACTGAATAGCTCTTATTAGATCTCAGCGTGCGTTTGATCACATACGTATATACACGTATATGTATATATATATATACACACTGTTCCCCTATATGCACGCGCGTGTGTGAACGAGTGCACGGGATTACGTACGCTGCAAAAACGAGTGCAAGCTGAAAACTGCGGCTGCGATCGGGCGCTTTGAGTATATAGAAAGAGAGACTGCACAGCCCTTTATTCGATTTGCTTTTCAACGCGGCGCGGAGAACGAGCGAGCTCTTACGGCGAGTGAATGGTTGACGATTTTTCGCCTGATTGTTGTTTGCCTTTTTCCTTTCGACCGTTTTCACGCTGGGGCTTGCAATTAGCTCATTCTCTCTCTCTCTCTCTCTCTCTCTCTCTCTGTGCGCGCTTGGAGCGAATGACGCCTTTTGCGTTTAAAAGTCCGTATGCGGTGTGTGTATGTGTGTACACGGAAAGCACGTGGCTGATCTTGTCATCGGCTTGTCTTTTTTGATCCGTTAATTATTTGAAGAGTTTAGCTTGAAAGGTGATTTGGTTTAAAATGAATTGTTGAAAAAAAATTTAAAAACATAACAGATTTTAAACTTTTGTCGATTTATGATTTATAAACAATTTTCGTTGAGTCAAAAATTTTTAATGAACATAAAACATTTTAAATAATTGTATAAATATACTAATAATTCATGCTCAACCGTGAAATACAAGTTGTATTAAAACTGTTAAGATCGATTACCTATTATAACTGTATCTATTACACGTATAAATTTATGTCCTTAGTAAATATTTTATATAGAATATCCTGTATTATATTATTACTTTATGAAATAGAAACAAATATTTGCAGAATCTTAGAATGATAAACATTTTGCTTATTAACATATTTTACTAAAATAAAGAAAAAATTAAAGTAATTATTAAAAAAGTAATTAACGGAGACTTGAATAATTAAAATGTTTTATTAAATAATAAAATGTCTATGATTATAAAATAAATTAATTATATTTAAATTAGCTATCTAAATAATTTAAACAATATTTATATACGCAAGTGTTTAATAAGAATAAAAAGTCCTAAGCTAAGAAAATATTTGTATAAAATTTTAATTATATTGATTAAAAAATATTCTGAAATATCTAGAATATTGCCTGTCATTCATAAAATTTTTAAATATGATTGTTTTATATAAATAAATGCATAATTACTTAATTGTTAAAAAAAAGAATTACTATTTATTGTAATTTCACAAAATATTTACATTTTAAAATATTTGTACACATGAATACGTTTGATGCTTATAATGTAAAATTTTTCACGAATCAGGAATTCTTTTTTTTAAAAAAATCATCTATTTTTTTCTGTAATTCTTTTTTGGAATTTTGTATATTTCTATTTTTTTTAATTTTATTTGCTTGATTTTTAAATTCCTTTTTATCATTTTTTTCAATTTTTATATCTGTTTCTATAAATGCATTTTGTTGTAATGAATTGTCGATTGTGTCATCTAATAATGCATCAAGTACATCTAAATTGGAAATGGTTTCTTCAGAAGTTTTTTTATAAGTTTTTTCTTCAAATAATTCTGAAAATGTTTGCATTTTTTTCCTGTTAGGTGATGTATTATTTTTATTTGTTACTGATTCAATTTTATCATCGCCTTCATTATTTATACAATTTTTTTCAATTTTATTTTGCTTTTCTATTTTCTCTTGTTCTTTCTGAACTTTACTACATTCTTTAGAGTCTATATTATCTTCAACATTTTCTAACCAATCTTCAATTTTCTTTTTTAGTTCATCTTCTTTTTGTTTTGCTATAGATGCGTGTACTTTAAAATCGGAATTAAATTGGACATTCTTTTTTGACGTTTCCGAACTTTCATAATTTGGTTTTTTAGTAGGGCTTTTACTATTTGAATTGAAATAGTGCGTCAGAGGTTTCATTTTACTTCGATTATATAAAAAACGGTAAAAATCCGAATGCTTTTCTGTAAACATTTCTTGATATTCAGATATTAAAGTAAACAATCGAGCTAAAAAATTGTGAAAAGTAAATTTTTTATTTTATATATATTATATTTATTAGTAAAATACCTAATTATTCATGTTCTGTATATACGTGCACGTACCTATATCAACATCATGTCGAATTAAATGCCAGTACATGTCTGCCACACTATCTCTTAAATTTGTATCGCCAAACGTAAAATACACTATTGATCGTCCTGCAACTGCTGCAGCCATTAATTGAACTAAAACCTTTAATTGAGGATTTCCACGGAACGCACCACAACCCCAATTTCCTGTTGCTATAGCCGGTAAATTATTCGACGATACTTCAGAACTAAATCCGACGAATGCCTTAAAAAATTTTCAAGATTGACTTTACTAGATTCATTTAGTTATACTTAACATGTCGAAAAACTGAATACATAATAAAAATTTCAAAGCGAGGATAAAAATAAAGTTAAAATTTCCATTTTAAAACATTACCTTATTTAATTCACGAATGACATTTCCCATACTGAATTGTACATTTGGATGTTTGAAATGTAAAGCATCAATAGCAACAATGCAAGTTTTTAATCTTCCGCTATTATCTCTAGGTGTTTCATCAATAAAATCTCCTACCCATTTAAAATTATTACTGTATCCTTCATATCGACTATACCTTTCAACTCCATTAATAATAAGTGCTTCTGTATCGTCTAAAGCTTCAGTAACTAACATTGTAACCATTAATTCAGGACAAATAACAAATCTTATTTCTTCTTGTACACAACCATAGTTCAAAACACCACCACCAACAAATCTATTAAACCATAATTTAAAGATTTTTCAAAAATTTTTAAATACTAATTTAATTTAACAATTAAAAACAATAAAAGAAATTATTGTCTGTTTTAAAAGTATGTTTAATGCAATGTTAAAAATATATACAAGTAAATATTATCTATAAATACTCACTTATTTGCAAAATCAACTTGTAGTAAACCTTTTCCCTGTGATTCTATTGTACCTTTACTAGTGATATGTAATAGTGGTAATTTCATATGTTGCTTATCCCATCTAGGACAATTATTTTTTGGAATATATTTTCTTTGTATTGTTATTACTCCTTCAGGTGCTGTACTATCAAAAATGATGTTATCATTTTAACAAAAACATTTATTAAGTTGAAAAATGGAGTTTGAACAAAATAACTGTACCTCTTGTAGTAACCCTATGAAAATAATGAAAAATGCATCTTAATTTTTCCATTACTGATTGACACCTCGAAAGTTTTTCCTTTCTAAAAGATGAGTATAACCTGAAATATAATATTTTTTATTTACTTTTAATATTTAACTTTAGATGTTTCGTAATTAAAGTTAATTTTTAATATAATAATAATTTTATTTATTTGAAAGTAAAGCTATTTTAATCACCTATTAAAATTTATATAAGGATATGACCCATATTCAGCTTGTGGATTTGTAGAGTTTCGACGTGGAAATGTACAAAAAAATGCATTAGCAAGTAAGGAAGCTACTTGAAGTTGACTTAAGCTGATTGATTGGTTAGACTGTCGCTTTAATAATGGAATTGGACCAGTAATCAAGTGTGGAAGTTGAAGAGCAAGATGAACCATTTTAGGAATTAGAGAACCTAAACACATTTTCGTTTCTTCTTCATCAATGTACTAAAAATGTTTTAATAGTATTAATAATTTAATTTTAGATTTATCAAATTATAAATGTTTTCAAATACTTCATTAAGTAAGTGATGAAGTGCTGCAAAATCCCATCGTTCAGCATATTTATTATTATAAGATAAAATAGCTGCTTCCAATTGATGACTTGACATCAAATTTTGTAATAATGCTTCTTGAATAACATCCCATCGCCGTCTGAATCCTCCTACACTTTCATTCTCCTACAATTGTTTTAATAAATATCAATGCTTTTAATACTTATTTTAATAAATGAAAATCAATGATATTAATTGTTTCATACTGAATCTACTGGATAAAGACTGTGAACAGAATGTGGCATTCGTACAAAATTTTGATTCCACTTATCATTTTGCTGAAGTGGATATGATTTTGGTGGACCACGATTTGGAAGAGGCAACTTAATTAAATTAAATACATAAATGTTAATAAATTTTAATACATTTCTTTTGATAATATTTGATTAATATAAGAAATAATTGTACTTTTCACTAATTTTTGTTTACACCTAAAATAAAATCTTATCATATTATTTACTTCAAATAGAATTGTGTGAGAAGGTGAAGGATGTATTGGAGGGAGATGATGCCAATCAAACGGTCCATGATGTTTGTAAATTTCTTCCATGCTTATACCTTTCCATTCCAAATCTTTGCTATTAAAATCTGGTTCCATCAGTCCAGCCGATGTAGAGCTTGCTAAGGAATGTAAATGTGAGTCAGTTATTATTCTATCATCAAAGATGAATACACTGTCAATTAAAAGTATAATCATACTATCATCTGAAGTTCCTGCAACAGAAGTCTGAGTTCCAATTTCAGGATCAGAAAATAATTCTGGTGATAATAATTCTTCTTGTAATGAGAATTTTGATTCAGACATTTTTATTTATGCAAATTCAGTCTAAAAACAATCAACGAATCATTACAGTAATTAAACAATAATTAACAAGATGCACTGTTTTGATGAAATATGCGCAATTTAATTTATTATAACATAAAATAATTTAGATTCTTTTGAACACTTTCAATATTAAACATTAATTAATATATAATAAAAAGCAGAGTATTTTCATAATTTGTTTTATTTTCATTTTAAACAAAAAATTGTTTTTCATTCAAATTAAAAAAAGATGTTATTAACAGATGATCGAGTGAAAATCTAAGTTCAACTAGCGCCAAAACGACTTATTATTGAACGATTCAAATAAGAAGAAGAAGATGGCAGCACTTGGTGTTTTATAAGGTATATGTTGTAAGAATAATATTTAATTATTTAAAAATGTAATTGTAGGTTACATTAAATTTATTAACTATTAATTATCATGCTTTACAAAATGTCACGCTCAAAAAATATTATACTTTGTGAAAATTGAATTTAATTGTAAAAATATTTGTTGCTTATAATCCTTATTTATATCAATTTACTCGAATAAATAAAATTTAACTAAATATTTTTATAAGATTATTATATATTTACTTTATTGATATTTTTTCAATTAAAAAATACAATTTTTTCGATAGATTTTGAAGTACAATATTAAATAAATTACTCTATCACATTGAATCATTTACTGTGGATATTATAATTTTTTTACAAAATAAAGTGTATATTTGCGTTTCAAAGCACTATGAGAAATTTATTAATTCGGATTGTAAAATAAGTGCTTGTTGGAAAAGTCACATTGGTTATACCAACTTCCTCTCGTTTTTAATAATTCCCAATAAAATCATCATAATAAAAAGTAAAATAAAATTCAAATTTAAATTTCAGCGCTTCGGAGGCATCCGGTCTGAAGTAAGTCAACCGCCTCCTACACGTTTCAACTTCACACGCTCGACACTATCGAGTGGGGGAGTTTTTTTCCATCTCTCTTCTAACTCCCTCTCTCAGCTACAAGAGAAACAAAGAAAGACAAACAGTACACAGCTTAGGTGGGGCGACGATAGCTCGGGACGCGTGTATCGACACTAGCTCCTCTCTCTTTTGGAATATATATTCAAATGACAGGTGGTGCGGAGCAACTGTTTTGCCGTGCGTGTGCTCGTGCAACCACGTACATACACTGCCTCTCGCTACTCCGGAAAACTATCTGACTACACCCTCGCGATTACGCGTGTGCGCGCGCGCGACAACAGTGACTGAAATTTAATCGCGTGTTCTTGTGCTTCTCTTCAATTGGTGTGTGAGAAAGAACGAAGTCAGTGGTGATAAGATAAATAGAGGAAGAACAAGAAAGAGGAAGGTGAGAAAGGAAGGAGAAATTCCAAGAAAGGAGAGAAGAGGATTCGCGTAAACGTTAATTGAAAAGGCGCGCGTGTGACATGTTGACGGGTTGCTGCGCGCGACCTTCTTAGTGCATTACGCGCTCGTGTGCTCCGGGTTGTCTCTTTTTTTATGATGAATCCCCGGGATTCCACGCGCGTACCGCCCGAGAGTCTTGGCTGCATAAGAAAAGGTATGTGCCCTTCCCTCTTCCTCTTCTTCTTCTACACTTTATCTCGTATGTTATGTTTATTTTTTTTTTGTTTTTTTTTTTTTTTCACTTTTTACATGCGTCCCGAGCGAGGCTGTCTATATGCGTTTGTTCGCTCACTTGACGTCTACTTTTATTTTATCTTTGTTTCGCGGGTAAGAGAACTGAGGAATGCGTTGCAGACGCAGTTATTATCTGTATACTTCGTTCCGAGTTGGTAACAACGGCTTTTTTCACCGAATTTTAGGACTGGGTGCACCTGTATGATATTGATTTTTGTTGCTACATTTCTATAGTAAAAACGAAAGATTAGTTTTATTTAAGAAATAGTATTAAAGTTTTATGTCGTTTAACGGTTTGAAAATAAAATTCAAAAGATTAGAATTCTAAACATTTTCAAATAGTATTAGTATCGATATTATATTAAACTTAGTTTTCTTTAATGTAAATTATAGAAATTAATTAATTTTATAATCTAGTTAACGATAAAAAAATTAATTTTTCACTAATTTTCCAACTTGATTATATTTGAAAATAATGAAATTTATCATTTTTAGTCAATTTAAATTAATTTCTTATTCTAACAAAAAAAAAAACAAGATCCTTGAGAATCTTTATTAGTAAAAACTTTCAATTATAATCGTCTGCAATGCTTTCCTACGTAATTAGTTTTGTCTTATTTTCGTTATTCAAAAATAAAAAGAATCGTCTGTACGAACAGCTGACCCTGGAAAATATACACGACTTAGTCCTCGATCAGGCAACCATAAAAGAATGTCGAGGCCGTAAGTGTATTGATTTCGAGAGATGTGGGTGGAATGTTCCAAATATTTGACGATTTTCGCAGAACTCTATATCTTGTATCACACTAGAGCAAATGTTTGTGCCATCTTAGGTTCGATTGTATTGTTTTGTCAAAACTGTTTAATGTTTATAGTAGAACAAGAGAATTATTACCGATGAACATATGTTCAATGTAAAATGTCGTCTTTCCGCTTTTATTTTATCTTGTATCAGAAAATAAAACAAGTGGCAAATTAATAAGAACTAGCTGTTATTGCAAATAAAAAATCTTGTAAAAAGTAACGGAATTAAATTTTTTTAATACTTAAAGGATGTATTGTTTTTTACAATGCGATAATAATTTCAAAATTTTCGTGTTCTCCGTGATTTCTTATATTTTTAAAGTACAGAAATTATTAAAAAAAGAGATAAATAAAAATTCTTATGCAGTTATTCCATTTTTTGTATGCATTATCATGGTATTTTTTATCAATTTGTTTTAAATGTTGCTATATATTATATGCATATAAGTCACGCAAGTTTGAAACGAGTTTGCATTTATAATATTAATTCGATTAAATGAATACGTTTTTATTTAAGTTAAGTTAATATAAATATTTAATTTTTATTAAAAAAAAAAAAAAAAATAATAAGAAAAATTACATTTCATTAAATCAGCGTGGACAGGTTTGTTTGTCATCCTTAAATAAGTTAACCTCAACAATGAAATCACAGTAATTTCACGGCGTTTTTCCTGCTGCAACAACGAAATTACATCACATTAAATTTTCTTTTCTCGAGGTCTATATAATTTACTCGGTCTACAAAGTCTGGCTCGTCGCAGTATTAAAAAATGAAGGAGAAAAGTAAGATCAGACGAGATATAGAGGCAAAGAGAAAAAAAAAGATTTTTCCGTCGCGCAGCATCCATGGACGGATATATATGCCAGTGGAGTAGATTCGAGTGAGAATATTGATCGCACGTCGTGTGGAGTTTCAGCCTCCGTTGCGTGGTGGACCGTTCCAGACTCTTTCACATACATTATCCACGTACACGCCCGCGCATCTTGTGTCTAAACAACCTCAACCTTAAACCCTGTCTTTGAGGCGCTAAGTTTTTTTTTTTCCAAATGCGTTTTATCTATCCATTTATCTCGAGTCGTTTGATTCTGACTCTTCTTGACCGAGCGCGAGATGGAAGAACACGAGGGAGATGAAATTTTTTCCAACTTTTTTGTGTTGTTTTTACAGCGGGAGTCGAGCAGAATACCGACAGCGGAGGTGGCGGAAGAAGAGGAGGCGGTACTCGCAGTCCGGATAAGAGGGAGCGGCGTGGATTTTTGTTTTTGTGAGTAAGAAGAGAGGAAGCGGCGAAGAGTCCCTAGGAAAATAGAGTCCCGGAGCTCTTGGGAATTGGGTCGGACGATTTCTTGCGAGCTTCAGCGCCCACTTGCTTCAATGAGATCGAATGCATGCGTCATCCTTTTCTTTCTCTCTTACTTACCCTTCGTGTGCTGACTTTTCTCTACACTTTCGAACATTTTGCAAACCCTCGTACACGTGCTACGCGGGTGTACCCACATACTTCAACTTTTATGTCACGATTTTTTCGTAGCTGGAGCTTTTCTACATGATCTTTCCTAGTTATGTGTTATTTTCTCTGGTGGTGGTGACGATGGTAATGGGTCTTTTCTACTATTTTTTTGTACGGTAACTGTTGTTGGGAAAGGAGTTGGTGCTGAAATATTTATATGTTTGGAAGAATAGTTAAATTTTTTTTTAATTGTAAATATTAACGAATAATTGCAGTTATATATGTATGCCATTTATTTTCAGAAATGAAAAGATTATACTCCAATGACTCACGCGTAGGAAAAGAATTGAGTTTACGAGTTCTTTGTAATATAATCTATGCAAAGCGAAATAATGTTTATTTTCATACAAAGCTATGCTGAAATTAAATTTCATCTCGACTTTAAAATTATCTTAAAAAACATCACTTTTATTTTCTTTTTAAATAACTTTTATAATTTATAATAAAAGCTCAATTTACAAAATTAAATTAATATTTCAAATTAAAATTCTTATTTTTATTGCACTCCTTAATTAAATTTTTTTTTTAATTATCAATTTTTAAATATAAAATTATTTAAAAAAATTATTTAGTTCAACAAAACTGGTTTTATGTAGGTAGTCTTTATTAATAACTTAAAAATAATTAATAAACAAAAACAAACTATAAGCAAAAAATTAAAAGGTATATTGATTTAAATAAAATTTATATAGTTTGAAAATTTGTTTAAAAATTTTATAGTTATAAAACGTATCGTTATGACTTAATCATTAATATGTGCATCATAAAAAAATGTTAGTCTTAACGTAAAATATATAAGCAACCATATTAAATATATATCTTATATCACACGTGTAATTTTCAAATTGCATATGTATACAATTATGCGATCGAGCGGATAAAAAAAATTATTGCATTTGTATATACACACGGTTAAAAAAAAAAAAAAAGCATAGCTTAACGAACCAAAGAAGTGAGCCTCGTGAAACGTTACAAAGTTCCATTCGAATTCCGTAAACATATATGTATCGATCCGTTAAGGAAATTCCCCGCGGTACATATCAATGCACCTTCGAACAAAATATTCTCTCCCGTTCTCTCGATGCATTGTACACTCGTAGATATAAATATACTTTGCAACGCACGCGTTTAACAAAAGACCGAAGAGAAAAATCGGTGCGGAAAAGTATCTCGGCGCTTTGATTATTTCGCAAGGTTATCTTCAAGCCTTTACTGTTACTCTTTGATATTACATATACGTCGATCGCTCATCGCTGTACATATAGGATAATACCTAGACTAGATTATAGCCATTGATCTCGAACCTCTACGATTCAATTTCGGTGCGCGCCGTTATTGCAGTATCGCGAGAGACGGGTAACGACGTTGCGGGCCAGTAAATGCTAATTTTATAGATGGTTAAGTGTATATATCCATACAAAAAATCAGTATCGCATGCTCGGTTGGGTCTTTAAATAAAAAAAAATAATAAGGTAGCGGAGATTCACGATCGATTTTACTACGACTCTATGGTCATTTATCACGATCGCCGAGCTTATTTTTCTTCGATGACGCAATGCTAATATTCTGCCTTTTTGTTTTTAAACGCGAGGTATTCGATACGTAGGAGGATATAAAAACGTATATCGATTCGTTTTATAATGATGGAAATTAATTTACATTCGGTTGTAGGTGACATTGAATCAGGTTAAAATGGTAATTAAAATTGTTACGATATGCTTGCAATATTGCATACATGTGTTATTATTTTTTTATTAGCATCGATAATTTATTAGTCATGCGTGAGATTATTTCAATCTTATTTTTTTTTTTTTTTTTTATTTAGAAAACAAAGAAATATGAACAAAATATTACACTGAAGAGATAATTTACTTTCATAAAATATAGCCGTTTATTCAAATGAAACGCGAGGAACTTTAACCCTGGTACTTGAATGCGTTCAATTCCAGTGCATACAAACTGTTTAATTTTCTATTTAAGTGCAGAGAGTATGTGTATGCATTCTAGTTTACACCTAAGTAAACATTTATATGAACTTAAGTGATAATTCACTTTCTACTCGAAAGGTATCACAACTATTTCTAGTTGGTGAAAGGCAAATGGCAAAATTGTGTCGTAGTTACAATATATAACAATCAATTTAGAAAAAAAAAAAAAAAAAAATTTAATTTCATGCCATTTATAAATTTAGAAATTTTCTTTTCAAAGTCGTTTTATTTGGAAATAATAATAGTGCAATTTTTATCATTTAATAATCGACTAGTACCAGTTGTTACAAAAAGCAACGGACATTTTGTGAAAGAAAATTATTCATTGCGAAATTACTCATAATATCTTATTTATTTTGAAGTGCAATCCTTCTTGCACTTGTATAATTACGTTGAGTATACAATAACGTATCTTTTTATTAATAATTAACTTCCTTATTTTTAGAGAAAGTTGTTTTAATAATGTAAAACCATTGGTGTTATTATTAAATATAGATAAGATACGGTGATAAGAATAAAAAAGACGCTTGCGACAATTTTTAGCTTCTTTGTAGTCATTGTTATTTCGATAAGAGCATTGACTTTTAATTCATATTTGATGTATATACAGATGCTTACCAGTTAAAAATATTATTTCCAATGCTAGAAACATAAGAAATATCCGTTTCTATTATACTTCTTTTTTTTCGCGACGTTATATATATATATACGTACACATATGTATATGCATATAGCTGGCTTATAAATTATTAACGCTTAAGTCTTTTGTGCAATCGTAATTTTGCTATGCAAAGCTGAAAATAAGTCGCATCGA
Source organism: Chalcis sispes (assembly GCA_949987625.1). Taxonomy (NCBI): domain Eukaryota; kingdom Metazoa; phylum Arthropoda; class Insecta; order Hymenoptera; family Chalcididae; genus Chalcis; species Chalcis sispes. The sequence continues at coordinate 64,095,720 of OX465098.1, forward strand.
CGCTCTTCCTTTCACTTTGCATATCGCATACGCGTACGACCTGCGATTTTTATTAAAATATCGCAATTTTTTACGTTCTTTGAATAATCAAACTCAAAGCTCCGCATATAAGATTGACAGTTGGATTTTTCAAGCAACAAGTATACACACGTAACGATTATCTCACGTTTAACAGTAAAATGCAATCTCATCGTGTCCCTACCTTTAGAAGGTAAAGTCCTTACTCCTTGCGTAAGCGTATCGTGATAATAGAAAGAAAGAGAAAAAAAAAAAAGGAATACGAGTGGGCAGCTGTCACTCGTATTCTCGTCGACGTCGGAGTTAGCCACCGTTTTTGTTCTTGCTGTACGCGCTAAATAATTACAATGTCTGCGTGTAAGTGCTCGTAAAAGTCTAACGCACGCAAGTGTAAGTGTAAAGTAACTTTGTGTACGTTCTTCGAGTTGCGTAGTTTTTTTCTTTAGCGGCAGCTCGCGGAAAGTCGTGGCTTATTATTATTATAATCCTTGGGAGGTTAAGTCGTCGTTTACTGCAGTATTACAAATCATTATCGTGTTTTACTTTTTTTTTTTTTTGAGAAATGTACGATTATCCTTTAATGATTTCGTGTATACTTTTATACCTCGAAGAAAATTTTTTGTACCTAGTTTTTTCATTTCTGTGGCTTCGCGGGATTTCAAAAGTTTTTTTTGGAATTGAGCGTTTAAATGCTTCTGAATTTCGGGTATCATTAGCTACGCTTTTTATCGGTTACATTTTACCTGTAAAGTTAATAAATTTAAATTTAATAGTTCCATTTAAACGGTATATATTGATCGAACTATTTTTTTTTTTTTTTTTTTTTATAAATTAATGTTAATTTATCAATCGGTTAACCAGTTTTAATCAATTAAAAAGCAATTATTTCATAATCATGTACAATTTAATATTAGGTTGGTATATTTTTAAATAAATTAAAACTGGCTTTTCCATAAAGAAAATATGAATTTAATGATTCGAACAAAGAAAAGTTACGTCGGATTTAGCTGCTTAAATTGGCGATTAAAACAATTTATTCATAAAAAAAAAAAAAAAAAAAAAAAAAAAAAAAAACAAATTATCATGGCGAACAGAAAACTTATATAGCGCATAATTTATAAATGCAAGGTTGAAAAAGAAAAAAACTTTCTTAATTTTAAACGTACTTATAAAGCAACGAATTTCAATACCGTTTATTCGCACGCTCACAATAACAGATTAGTCTGGAATTCCAGGAACGCGATTCTCTCGAGATAGATATAAAACGCTAAACAAATTTCGCATAGCTCGGGGGCGTCATCACGCGAAACCGTAATATCGTCTAGTATTTCCTTCCCTCCGTCATAAATATTCGAAGCGCGTATCTCTGTACGAAAGGACGAGGGGTTTTTACCGTCGCCCTTCACCTTCCCGCTTCTTTATTTTCTTTCTTGCGCGAGGGTCATCGATTCCTAGTGCAGCGTCGTCTAGGTGTAGAGTCGTCGCGTGTCTCGCGCGCTCTTCGCGTTTTCTTTTTTTCTTTATTACTCTCGGCTCCTTTATTTTCGTTCGCGCGTGAGAGGCGCACGGTATAGTCTTCCGCTTCAATCAATAGTCGGAGAAAGAGAGGGAGACGGAGAAAAGCGAGTAGCTGCGCAAGTCCGAGAGATTCTCGGGTTCGTATATACTAGTATGTGCGTCGTTTTGAGTTAGGGGGAAAGAGAGAGCTTTGCACTCGGAGAGAAGCGAAGCTTGATTGGATGGTTGGGTGCGTCCGACGAGGGAAGGATGGATTTTCGATGATTTATTGATGAATCATCATGGGTAATATTATGATTATGCGATGGGATTTTATATTTTAATTGGATGATCAAGGTACTATTGTTGGGGTTTTCGAACCAATCAATATTTTTATATTTAATAATATTCCTGTTAATAAAAATTTATTTGAAATAATAAATACAAATATTTTAATAGTTATAAGATAGTTTCAAAATTAATTTTATAGAGTATTTTTAAGTTTTTTCATTTACGTTTATATTTTTTTAATCATAAAAAACAACATTGTTGAGAAGTTTATTTTAAATTTATATATTTTATATTCCATATACAATTTCTTTTATAATAAAAGTAAATTGCACTAGCAGCGTTACCTCTCACATCAATTATCTTTTCTATCAACTAAAACAATAGGAATAATAAAGCACCCCTGAGAGACAGTAAAGACGAAGGGGAATGAAGTAGTAGCATCTGGATATGGTTAGACGCGACTATACATACGGATATATACGCAGTCTCCCGTGACGTTTTCTTTTGTCGAGCTGAATTGCCGTTTTTATCGATTATTAAAGTTAAGAAATTAAATAAAAAAAGGTTTAATTTTATTTATATTTTTTACGCTATTCAGTAGTTGTTAAAGTACATTAACCTTTCTTTGTCGATCGACTACAATAAAAAAATCCGCGAAATCAACACTCCCAAATCGAATCGTACAAAAACACGTGAAAAAAAATACAGAGAAACAAAAAAAACAGCGCTTCGTAAACAACAAAAGTCCCTAACCGTTCTACGCAACCGACCAGTATACTCATTGTTATTTAACAAAAGTGAGAGTGCGGTTTTCCGAAACTTTTACGACTTCGGAAACGCATTAGTAAGCGGCGTAAGCACGTCGATGTATGCATAAAAAATAAAAAAAAGAAAAAAAAAAAAAAAAAAGAAAAATAGAAAAGAAAGAGAGAAACGGAAAAATAATGAAAAAAAAAAAGACATTCATTTCGCAGAGCAAAACCCGTGTGCACCACTCGCGTCGTGTACGCGGCAAGCGTTTTTAACGACTTCCGTTCCTCTCTGTACGCGCGTTCGTTGCAGCCGCGCATAATTTTTGCACTATGCGCGCCCGCTGCATTGCGTCAATTGCGCGTGCGTTATTGGTCGTAAACGTGTGCGTCTACTACGTTCTCTTTCTCCTTTTTGTCGTCTCGTACACGTGCACGTGCACGTGTGTGTGTGTGTGTGTGTGTATGGGTATAGCGTCGACGGTATACGCATCGATCTTCCCCTGTCTTCTGCAATTACGCGTTTGTCTCGCGATATTATACCGACTTTTTCTCTATCGTCTGTATCGAAAATTGCATCGAGAATGCGGTTTAAGAGAATGGAATGTTTTTCTTTGCTTTATCGGATAAATGTTTTATTTTGTATTTATTTCGTAAATTCAGATAATTAGGAACGAAGTTTTAAATATCTGTCTATATAAACTTTGATAGTTTTTTCATAGAAAAATAAAGATTGCTTTTTTATTTGTTTTGCTTATTAATTGATGTCATTCACCATCAATTATATTACTGTAAATTTTAAAAAGTTTCAATAAGTAACTTAATACATACGTATTGTCATGGTTATGATTCGACGAATGATTATAAATTAACCTTTATTATAATAATTTATGTAAAATTGATTTGATGAAAGTAATATCTTATAAATGCAGACATGCGAGGCTTTTAAATTGGTATGGGTATTTCATTAATTTTCAAAATTTCTGCGCTACTTGTCAAAGAGAAATTGAGAGTAATCGTCGTATTCACGCACAACCGGCTATATTTAAATACTACGTAACTAATAACAACCAAAAGATGAAAAAAAAAACCATAACTAACTAACGATATTATCCTCTTTTATTCTCTTCCTTTCTTTGCAAACATGTTGGAAAAATACCTATAATTAAAGATATACACGTGCACTTAAATTTGAAATTTAAATTCAACATATAAATTCTACTAATTTTAAAAACGATCTAAACAAGGTTTAATTCAATAATTAGTCAGAAAAATTTTTAATCTAGGCTGACTAATCTGAAATTACAGTATATTCAAATTTAAATAATGGGATATCCTAGTTTATAAACTAAGCATTGAAAATATTTTTCAGTGGCGTTCATTCTCATAGAATGATCGTAATTAAGAAAGAAAAAAAAAAGAAAAAGAACTTTTTAAATTATCTCAGACATTATTTTCTTTAACTAAAATTACAGTTACACGGTAGATCAATTATTCCATTTCTCAAAGACTGTACACCTCCTACATATAAATTTCTTAAACATACCGCGCGCACGCGTAAGCAGCGGTATTCTACAGTTTTGGAGGAAGAAAAAAGCCTTCACCGAAATCAAAGTATATCCCCTTTCTCGCGGCTATTTTACGATCTCGACTATACGAACACCGCATGAGTAAATACGTACACATAACTAAGCGCGAGTTGTGTTTCACCGGCATCGGTTATTTCACGTCGCTGTATATGTATATACGTAGACGCGACCGGCAAAAGAAGTTACGTTGTAAAAAATGGTGGCTAAGCCGAAAGTAACGATTGTGGAATTTATTGGCCGATTTATACTGTCTGCCGTTACACGACACCGGTTACATAAAATTTTTCATAAAAATTTAAGCTTTTATATTTGTCGTCGGTACGCGTATTCTCCTTGCGGTAGTGAAATGGTTTATAGTCGCCGTTATAATTCGCATAATTGATGATAGTTAACAATGTTACTCCATTATTTTGTGGGACATGTTAAATTTGTTAAAGTCGCTGTTGCTTTTAAAATTTTAAATTTATTAATGAACTAAAACTATCGCATGCGAGATAAATAAAATAAAAGTATCTTTAAGTTTTCAATTAAAACATAAATTACTTCTTAATCACTGCCATATGATTTTGAAATTTGATTAAACTATTCTCATTATTTCAAGATCGAATCTTATTTCGCCATAAGACGAACATCAAAGAAAGAAAAAACATTCCGTTTCACGTGAAATTAATTAATTCAAACTTGGCATAATATCAGATAACGAAAGAAAAGCAAAGGAATTCTGGTTTCGCGTAACGTATCGCATCGATATCTCCAATACTGTTGCAATTTTAGTCTGAATGATTAAATGATTTTAAAAGTACATAATATTGCATATATGCATTGTTGCATTTGAATGAATAATATTATAGATTTGGTATTTTTATTGTTTAAACGATAATACTATTGTTAAATATAAAAACTATTACGTCGTACGAGTTAACAATAATTTTTTTTATGTTCATATTAATAAAAATTTAAAATAACTATGTTTACCTATAAAATTAGGTGAATTCTACAATAATTTTCATTTAATAACCATTCACTATACGTATCCAAGACAATTTGCCACAATTCCTACCATAATATATAAAAAGCAAAAAAAAAAAAAGAAAAAGAAAAAAGAAACAGAATAAAACGTTGTCATAATATCAACCTGAATATTTTTCCCATGCTCTTACACCAAAGTAAAAGCAGCGAGCTCACCTTTTAAAAAATTCATCGCGCATCCGGCGTCTACACGAAAAAAGAGAGTAAGAAAAAAAAAAAAAAAAAAAAAAAGGAAGGGAGATAAACTCGTTCAAATTTCGCTCACGTGTGTTGCGAACGAAAAATAAGATGCCTCAAGGCGATGAAAAAAAAATTGCCGATCGCGAGAGATTCTCCTCCGCGCGTGATTATGTGCAAGGATGCACACACGCTCGAGCGCGCAGGTGTGTGTATAATGCGAACGCGGTTACAGGTGAACGCGGCTCGTGTGGATTGTATTATTCGCTCTCCCAAGATTAATCGTGGGAGGCAGGGCGAGTTCGTCGGGGGCTTTCGCGATTCGAAACGCGCTTGTTTGTATACTCGGCCGGGAGAGAAATCCACTCGCGCACGCGTTGTTTTTCGAAGCTTTGTTTTGCATCGGGAGAAGGGCTATTTCGAGTGGATGGGATTGTTGATTGATCTTGTAATGTGAGAGTATGTGTAATTGAACATCGGAGGTGTTTCAATGCTTATCTCGTTTATGTAGAGTTATTTCTTAATAGTATATATTTTTATTTCATCCGGTACTAATTGGTTTTCAATGATTTGCATCAAATTAATAACAAAAATTTAAATATAATATAAAAAATTTATTTAAATGGCAAAACTATTAGATTTTATTCGAATATTTTAGCACTAAAAGTGCACTTATTACTTTTTTTTTTTTTTTTTTTTTCTTTCACCAAAGCACAGCACAATTAATATAAACTTAAACATTTCAGTAGCCAAGCGATTAATTTTAATTATGTTTTCTCTATAAGAGAATAGTTTATCTAACCATTAACGATATACCTGACTAAATTATAATTTACTTCAGCATAGCTTTCAATTTTCTCGCACTTTTGAAAATTCCACAAACTGCAAGACATATAATTACAAAATTATTGAACTTTAATCTTTGATAATTAAAGTATTAGACTACAATTAAGCGTCTCGCATTTAATTACTCGATAAATCATGTGTAATTTTCACCTTCGCGTATCAAAGAATAAAATTTTTTTTTTATTTTTATGTAACGTTCGCTGTTGTTTTCACGCGCAAAGATACGAAAGCATAGATTACAAAGTATATAAAAACAACAATTTTTTTTTTCTTTTTTCATTTCAGCGCGCGCTGCTAACTTTCTACGTGAAGTTCTGTATTAAAAGAGAAAGAGAGACGAAATGTGAAGGAATCGAACGAAGAAATCGTTATGATTCGTTCGATGAACAAATGCTCGCAGTTATCATTATAATAAGAAATCAAATGAACGTGTATACCTATGTATATTTATATGATTGTGAATCGATACGTGTATATTATTTTAATTCTCATGTTTATTGCTCACGACCGCTGACTCCGTTTTGAATCTTGGTGTTCTCACCTTTGTGACGCTAACCGTAATTTAAGAATGGGTATACACTTTCACCTCTCTGCGGGTTTCTGGTTTTTCAGCTTGCGGAGATGGGAAACTTGCCTTATATATTCACACACATACATATACTCGTACATATACACATATAAATATATGGGTTTATGGTACTGGCTGCTAAATAAAGCGAACTATAATAATCACGTTGTGTTTAATACAATTCTTCTTTTATTTTTTTATGCAAAGAAAATCGCCGTAAGTGTGAAATTTATGATACTTTCATGATAAAGATATAAATATAGATATTGGTAAGCGATCGCCATAATTTTTAATTTTAAAAAATGTTTATTAAAGAATTTGCGTTGTTACATTTCTTTTATCAATTTTTAAAAACTTTTCAGAGTTCAACCATTAGAGAAAATTGATTTATACTATTACATTTATATTCGCGTTAATTGTCTATGTAGCGCATAATATTTTTTAAATTAATATCTGCAATTAAGCAAACGTTCATTTTTGTTACAACAAACATCAATGAACAGTTTAAATTAACGGCGCTATTAATAAGTTAATGCATTTTCGATTGCGTTTTTATGAGCGGCATTACGCGTTTTGTTTTCTCTTTACCATTGTTCTGGTAAATATTTCGCATCGCTCAAACATTTTATTGAGAATATGATAAATCGGTATTGAATTAAACGTACACGAGAAAGAAAAAATATTCGAGTATCGACCATCAATAATATCGAATGCATAAATAACACCAATTTTATATTCGTATGAATAACGTACTTTTATTCACATATATAACTATATTTCTTCGTCGAATAATTTTTTTCTCCTCCTACAACCGTAATTTATCATATAAAAGAAAACCACGCATACGTAGATTTTCTTTATGCAAAATAAAATCACTTGGCACTGTACATATAACATAATTATAACAATTGATTAATCCTTCGAAAAAAAAAGTCCAACAATATACGATTACACTTTTATCAATCATTCAACGTAACGATAAACCTGTCCGTAGGTTGTGCTCGGGTGAGAACGTCGGATCTATATGGGGCAATGCGTATCTCGTAAGGCGGGCGCCGTCATCGCAGCATCCGGCTACTCGCCATCTTATCGCATCATGGAAAAGAAGCCCTCCAAGAATAAGGTGAGCCGACTTACTTATACTCATGTACAATCCTTTATTTTACTTTTTTTTTTTTTTTTTTTGTATTAAAACGACATAGTAGATATTGTCGCTATCGCGGTATTACGTAGGAAACACCGCGGGACAATATACCTTTCGTCTTATTCTGCTTCTTCTTCGGCATGCTAGATAGATATGAACGAGGAAGCGTTAGGTGTCGTGACGTCATGTGCACCAAGCTGTGTCCCTGTATGTGTGTATCCGACGTGACACGCGAGACTTCCTGCTTCTTTGTGGATTGTGTACACCACGCGCTAGCTCGTACTCGTGAATCTGTGTACACATGACTCGGCTGTATTATGTCCTTTTGATTTTTCGTCTCTCGGCGCTCTCTACGAGAGTACGTTTATTATGAATGGGTTACCCGACGCTTCTTGTGACTCGTTCTCTTGTGAAAACTTACCTCTTTGATTAGAATGTGTACCATACTCGGTTTTTATTTTCTTTCTTTCTTTCTTTCTTTCTTTCTTTCTTTCTTTTTTTTTTTTTTTTTTTTTTAATGTATATATGACTTACTCGGGAAGTAATTAAGAGCTGTTTTTCTGACGGTAATGGGAGCATTAAAATTTAAGTACAAACTCTGCGTTTATTATAAAAAATAGTTATCCGTATCATTTATTATGTAAAATATACTTTTGAACTTTATTTATATAATAATATGGTTTGATGAGTTTCACGTTCGAAAGTAAAAGGCACTTTCGATCGTTTGAAATTGTACGAAAAAATTAGGAATAAAAATATATGAATCTTTCATACAAGTACGGATTTTCTATAATTGCCATGAAATATTTTAATCGCTTATGGGTTATTACGGTAATTTAACGATGAAGATATTATCGATCCGAAGATTATATGCATATATGAACGAATTAATTTATGCAAACTTTATGAGCGTTGGATATATAAAAAAAAGTTGACGCGATCTAGTACCAAACTTCGATATCGAAATATTTATGAAAATTTCACAACGTCATCGTTAAAATTTTCACATTATCGTTAATGCTATATATGTTCATTACCCATGCGAAAACCCCTTATATAATTCTATTATAACTGTATGTAAAAGCAGAGCCATCCGAGTAAAAGTAAAAATAACGTATATATATATATATATATATATATATATATATACCTATTAAAACACCCGCAATTTCAAACTTCCCCTCCATCAAAAGTAAAAGTCCATCCTCGTTCGCGCTCTTTCCCTATTTCTTAACAACCTCCTATCAAATTTTTTTTTACTTACGCACTTTGATCCCCTATATTTCCTTTGCTTCTTTCTCCTTTACGCTTCTTTTTTTTTTTTTTTTTTTTTTTTGTTTTTAATCGGAAACGAAGCGATGGAAAGTTTGTGTGCGCGATCAAAAGTAGGCATGCATTCGACTTTAACCGTTCGATTTCGTTTTCGCACGTCAATCGACGCGCGCACATCGAGGCCACCTTATCGACAGCTATGTATATACATACAACCAAACGCGAGTCCATAACATATCGCATTTAATGCATCGGCCAGTCGATCGGAAATATCGACTAGGTTCGAATTGGTATTTTCACTCGGCGAGTTCGCCGTGAAAAAGAAGCTAATCTACGTTGAAACTTGTACTCGTAGGTGTCGACGTGGGTTCGTTGCTTATACACCGCGTTTGCATCGCTCCCGGGTTTATGCTATCGGCACACGCATGCGAGCGCGTACGAACTTTCTAAAAAAGACGAGAGCGCGATTTTTTCTAATTTTGGATCGTTGGAGAAAAAAAAAAAAGATTCGATTGACGGGAGGTTTTAATGAAATGCGGTTAACACAAAGTACGCGCGATTAGTCTTGGAAGAATTACTAGCTCGTAATTAGCCTCGTTGAATCGAAGTCCTAGTTTGACTTGTAACTAGATACTTGGAAGTGGAAGGCTATATATCAAGTACATCTATTTTTCGGCCTACAAAAGAAAATTCTTTCCTTTTAATGATAATTTTAAGTGCTGTTTGTAATTTTTCTTTAAAAAGCGGATAAAATCTTCTTAATTACTCGGAAAAATGTCTAATATTCTACGAATATTTTAATTAATAGTACAGTCGTCGTAATATCTATTCAAATTGAATAATGTTGCATTGTAAAGGTAAATAGGATTGTATGATTTGTTTATCTTAAGACAATGGGATATTTTTCAGGAATAACGAGTTTTGTAAAAGTTTACGTTTCTCAGCTCGCTTAATGTGCAATTTATTTTACATTTCGGTGAAAAAGAGTAATTGCATTTTATTAAATTCAATGAGTTTATTGTTAAACATTCATTGTCTAAATCTTTCCCGATTACATTATTCTCAATGGAATTTCTGAATTCCAATATGAACTTAATTGTATTATTATATGCGGAGTATTTATTTAGAAATTATGTAATAATACAGTTGCAGGGATATGAGAACCTGTTGCCGCATTGTCGTATCGCTTGAGAGAAGAAAAGTCGGTTATGTAATAAATATTTATTTATCAATATTCGGCACTTTTCTTTTATTTTTATGCTGTCAGCAGTATCTGACGTATTACATTTGTTATTCGCGAACAAAAATTTATGTATAAGCTTACGCAAAACTAGTCGCAAATTTTTGACTATATATAAAATTGATTTTGTAGAAGTAAACCAAAAAGAAAAACGTGTGGCTAACATTACCATGTTTACGGTTTTAAGAAAAATACTAAAAGCACGAGTTACATATTCTGTGAGAATTTTCCTTTCTTTCAACAATAACACCCGCAAACGTTAATTCAGCGAGAATCATGATAATGTGAGAAGTTGTTCCGTGAAAACTGAGAAATTGTTAACTCGGGAGTAGAATATATGTTTCGCGCATTTACGAGACCTCAAGATTTTTTTCTTCCTTTAATGTTCATTGGTTAAGCTATAAATGCCCGTATGCAACTTTAGGTCTCGACAGTACCACGCAACTCTTGCTATGTTCTTTGAGAAAGAGAAAGAAAGAGAGAAAGAAAGAGAAAGAGAGAGAGAGAGAGAGAGAGAGAAGAAATATTAACGATTGCTCTTGTTAGTTTATCAGAAGCAAATTTATTTCGTGTTCGTTGCATTAATTAAACATCCACCGACCGCAACTCCTTAATCCACAATTACGATTTTAAAAAATAATCTTCGACGTTCGCGTCTTCCCAAAGTGCATTCCTTCATAACCCATGAATTTTTCAGATCGTCAACTTTTCACAGCTTTTTCGTGATGCCGTTTACATCCCCACGCGTATTCGATTCTCTGCGGTCGTTCGCGCGGGAAAGATCGATTACACATACATACATACACCTAACCGAAGCATCGCAAGACTAAATACTATTCTCTCGGTTGGTATGCGTCACGGAACTGACGCAACGATACGGCTCTCACTTTTACGCGCATAAGATCGAAAGGCAGCCTCTTTGCGATATTTAGGGCCTTTATCTTGGTTATAGGCGTCGATGATTTATCGATGATTTATCTTGCGCGTGAATATTATCTAGATTCTTGGAAACCGATGGATGCTGTTGTATAATACATCGCGCCGAATGTTTAACGAAATTTTGATTTCTTAATAATACGAAGGTGCGATCTCAGCTTTGGTATGAAAAGTCATGACCTCAAAAGTAGAATACACACGTTTATGAAATATGACGTTTAATGAGGATTTAAAACTTAATCACTATAATAACCATAGGGATTCTATGAGATAAACAGCAATTATCAAAAAAAAAAAAAAAAAAAAAAGTAAGGGGGAACCATATATATCCGTAGAAACACCGGTTATTTCATTACTGGTTTTCAAAGGCCATTCACGTTATTCAGGTGTAGAAAGGGACCCGTTTGCGTCCACATAGCAACTTCCTCTTTTCAAGCGGCTGTCAAACGTTCTTTTATCCATCTCGGTATTATTCGATTTTCACCGAAGCATAAATAATGGATTTGCACATCCTTTAAAATGTTTATAAAAATTAACGGACGGTTATTAAATTACTTAAATGTCAATTTTTAATTTTACCGTAAACGAAGTAAATAATTAGCGGTTTATTTATCTTTCTGTTTTCTCATAAAGATAAAGTAAATCAACTTGAAACACGCATTTAACGTTAATAAATGCAAACCACGTATGAAATTCTCTTAATTAAAAAGACGTTGCTTTTCACTCGCCGTAGAAACAGTTTTCATTGTGAAAAATCTCGATTTACGTCTATCGAGTTTATCGCGTAAAATAAAATTTTAAAAAATTCGTAACTTTTTAGATTGTCGAAAGAGAAGACAAAAATGAGAATAAAATAAAATAAAAACAAAGTACAACCGCCTCGGGCTAAATGAAGGACGAGAATAATATTCGTATCATATATACGCATTTTTTTCCATCAACGTTCGGAGTAATTATAAGAAGCACTTTCTACGTATACTCTTTTTGCCTCGTTCCCTCAAACTCGTCATTAGAGACACAATGAATTATTATCCTTTCGCATATACGCATACGTATACATGTATATGTAGGTCATGCAATTACGAGATTTAATATCATATAAATTTAAAGAATTTTCATACGTATATTTTTATCGTTTTATTTACTTTTAAACATTTATAAATATTTTTAATTGCCAAGCAATTTTGAATTTCATCGAACGTTTTTTCGTTAATTTTCTTTCATTATTTGCTGTTTATTGTTAATGCAGTAGCTATAATTTACATTTTTTTTTAATAACGCGATATTATTATTGTTATTTACTGTTATATCTTTATTCCGTAACGTTACTTAATGGTTACTGGAAATTCTCATTCGATTTATGATCGGCAATAAATTGAATTCATCGATTTATCTATCTCGTTTATCTATCATCCAGTCTCCTGCAATACTAAACGATACATAACTGCAGTTTCTCAACGAAAATCGAGTACAGCGATTTTTTTGATATTTTTCGAATGTACCTAAACTCGTATGAAAAATTCTAACGAAGTTTCAAAATCGCTCAGAAATATTAGTGATAGTATTTAAGTTTTGTGAAGCTTGTTTTTTTTTTTTTTTTTTTTATTTAAACGTGTATACATATGTAAAAACCAATAATTATTTAGATACATTCTTGTGTAATTATTTTTTTTTTTTTTTAACAATCTGTACATCGCATCGATTTTTGACTTTTTTAGTTTTAACTTATCGGTTACCACGTACACATCTACACCGTAAAAATATAATAGCAACTCTACGTGGGTGTTTTGCTCGAAAAGAAGTCGTGCAATAAAAGTATAACACCGGTGCGGCGCACCAGCGCGAAAGGCAAAAAAAAAAAAAAAAAAAAAACACACATCGCACTTGCTCCTTTGTAAAGTTTACACGTCGATCTACATACACGTAGACATATACATACCTGTACACCGACTGCCTCGCGTTTTAAACTTTCGCTCTTTCACCGCTCACGAATTTCGAGGTAGTGGGTCGCGACGATTCCGTTTCTTTTTTATCTCGAGCCGGCCGGCATTGTTCCCTTTCTTTTTCCTTTCTTTTTTCTTCACCGCGTCGTCCAATCAATTCTCAATCTTTATGGTCTCGGCCATTTGTATTATAACGTCGGTACGGATACGTTGTAATTTTTGCAAGCCGTGAAACGCTTTTTTTTTTTTTTCATTCTTTATATCTATTCGCCCCTGCTCTATTGTGTCTCGATCGGCTGTTAGAGATTTGATCTAGTTTATTTTAAATGGTTTTGCAACGCGTTGTTATAACGCGAAATTTAAAAAGTACGTAATGAATCGTCGTTTGGAATAAATTGCGTTTTTAAATTAACCTGCTTTTATGATAATAATTCAAAGTAAACTGTCGTTTAACTATAGTTGTTAACGATAATTTCACAAACGGCTTGGCTCGTGTACATAAAAGAATCGAGATAATCCAATAATGTAAATTATCAATTTAATGGATAACACGTTCGAAAGAAAAGAAAAGCGAAACGAAATTTACAACGTTAAGGTCAAGAGTAAAATGTTAAAGTTGATGGAACGCTAGACGAGTAATTCAGGATATCGACGCAAGTGAGGCTGGAAGATTGGAATGCAGATCCCGTGGAAGCTCGTTACTCGGGAACTTGCTCCGGTGCACTTTCTTATGCACTTAAAATACTTATCCAACCTCCACGCCCGACGTACGGAACGACGATAATAATTTTACGCAAACAGGCTTTTCAAATTACTCGTAAAATCGAGTTTCTTTTAAACCAACATTTTTTATGTATGCCGAATTGTATATGCTGCAAGCGCGATTTAATTTTCGAAATTATTCGACTGAAAAAAGAAATATTGCGTATTTTTCGCATTATTTCGAACGGAAATGAGAAAATATAGAGCTCGTTAATTTCTGCAAAGTCGATAATAAGTTTGTTTATTTATTTTCGATTCGAATTAAACTACAAATTTCGAAAGTAAAATTTTAAATATTTTACTGTGATGATTAAATATTATCACGTGCTGCGGTAGAAATTATATAATTTAATATTAATATTTAAAATATACTGTAAATTTCATGAAATTTTTTCATCGAGAAATACTTCAGTATAATATACGTACGCCACTCAGTGGCGTAGAGTATTATTAGAAAGTAATTAATATTATATCCGAGCATTAATCTTTTCATGAATATATGCAAACGTTTCATATTGGAAAACGTACGCGTGACGATGCGTTTATAGGAAGAATGGAAACCACGCCGATGATTTCTCCTTGTTAGTCAAAACTTTGTTAATTATAAGGGTATCAGAAATTTTACACGTATAGTGCGTTGCGTAGATTAATAGCAAGCAACATCCCTAATATCACTGAACTGTAACGCATTCCTCATGAATATTAATATTTTTAGGTGAAATACCGTGACCGAAAATTTTTCCTCATTGTTTTGTATGGATTATCTTCATCTCTTTATATGCATGACTATTAAATCCTGTTTCTCTATAGAAAAAAAAAAGAACGAGAATTCATCGTGAGATATTCTCTTAACATCTGCTTTTGTTTTTGTTCTCATTTAAAGATTTCACTATACCTGTGGTATTATTGTGAAAATGTGCAGTCATCTGCATAGAATATCTATTACTGGTTTAGAAATTTATTCGATCCAGTTCGCCTAAATTAATTAGCTTTTTCATTTACGTTATGTTTTTTATACGCCATACTTTTTTTTCGAATTTTTTAAAAATCAGTTAAAAAACTTGTATCAAACTTTTTTTAAAAATCGTATGAACAATTTGACAAATGCCCATACGAGTTCACACACACATACACGAATATACCTTATCGAACCTATTTACCATTTCTTTGAAAAAAAAACTAGACTCCCCGAGCTTCAAAAGTAAACCTTCACCTGAAAGAAAAAGATAAAGATAAAAGCATACATACACACAGAGAAGGAAAAGACAAGTTTTTCGCGAGTATCCGCGAATCCAGATATCCCAAAAGAGCGTCGCAGTAGGCCATCTAGCGCAAATTTTCCGGGCGATCGTGTACTTTGTTGCTTCGGACGTATGGAATGCAGCGCGGTAAAAGGCAAAAGGAGATCCCCTTCGCCGTATGACCTGTTTTCTCCGACGTCGCCGGCGAGAAGACCACCACCGGGGAATGAGGCTCTCGTTCCGTTCGCTTGTATGTGTATGTATATATATATATGCCTTAGCTGTACGAGTGTGCGCGTATACGTTTTTTTTTTTATTCCACGTATATCGTTCTTTACTTTTTCGAATGACGAGTCGCGACGACGAGTTTTACGCGCGAGGTACGTCGATCCTCCTTATACCATCCGCGATCCACTTGCGCGGTGTTGGTAAGGTGAACAAAAGGTGCAGCTATGTTGGTTATTGGGTTGGTCGGGTACCGATGCGTGATGAGAAAATCGGCTGATAATTTAACGATAGAGAAAACAAACATATATATCGATGGGGATACGTATATAAGTAATGGTTCGATCGATTGTTTTATTTAAAGAAAGCGGACCTTTTCGTCTTGGGAGTTATGCAATTAATGTTGAAAGCTATGAAAGTAATGTAGCTCCAAATTTTTTTAAAGATATCATGACTTTATAAAAATTAATAATGGTTACTAATTCATTTTTTATCGATCCTAATGTAAAAGATAAGCATATTCATATTTTTTCGTTGTTTACGTTTAGGTGCGTTGATATGTTATTCTCATCAGTTAATTAAATGTATTGTCATGACGATACTTAATATATTATAAAACTTAGACGTTTAAAAGTATCATTCGCTATTTTCAATGAATAACTGTAGCTAACAGACGTAATACAATTCACTTTACTGTACGGTATTTACCATTAGATACTGAAATAAATACACATAGTACGCGCTTATCAAGCTTTTACTATTTGCTGTTTAAATTTCATTCAAAAATACATAATTATGATAAATATCATGCACATCCGTTCTTTTTAAAAAAGTTAAACAGCTACATTTTTATTTTTTGCGCAGTAAAACGGTTTCCATATCGTCTTACGCAATATGTAAAAAAAAAAAAAAACGTGACAAAAATCCTAATGAATTAGTTTCCTCTACCTTTTTTTTTTCTATTCGTCGTTTATCGTTTAAAAACAACGATAACCGCGCCAATGTGACACGCATACAAAATTATCTTACTCGCAAATTCATTGATCATACGACTTTGAATGTACGAAGAAAGAAAACAAAGGATTAAGAGGAGAGAATAAAAGAGAAAATAAAAAGTAATAATAAAAAATACGAAAAATTTCGTAAAGCGAAAGAACCGTTATCATTAATAGCGCTCGTCATTATCTGCATGTTACGCGTACTCGCGGGGCACGTTTACCTCGAAGTCATGTGTACGTATATATACGTTCGCGCTAAAACCGGTATACTTCTATAGTATGAATTATACACGTATACACGTATGCGAGTCAAGCCGTCCATTATCTATTTGCACTCGCACGTAGAGAGAAATAAAGAGAGAGAGAGAGAGAGAGAGAGAGAATAACCATACGCTCTTTTCTTACGTTTACACGCGGACGCTTCTTCTACTTCTCTCGTTCCATCTTCCGTTCACAATGGCACTGTAATTTCTCAGATTTTATTTTCTTTCCTGCGAGCGCCTCTTCTTTTCTTTTTCTTTTTTTTTTTCGCAATCGAGACGGGAATGCTAATGACGATGTAATTGTGCGCAGTGCCGGTCGTGCGAAAATTCTAAATTATTGTCGTGCTTGCCAACTTTGACGCAAGTATTTATACTGAAATATGTTATGTTAATTATTGTTCCGTTTGTTGTTTAGTCTGTAACGTATGAATTGTAGGAGGTTCCGTCCTCGATCCAACGATTAATTGCTAATTTGTTAAATGTAGTTTTTAGGTTAATTAACGCCTCAAAATAGTTTATTATTTAAAGGCATTTACTTAATAAATTTGAAAACGTAAAAATGTTATTGTATACTATACTTTCCAAAACAACTAAATAAAAATTTACGTATCGAAATCAGATACTTCAAAGATTGAATTATTCGAATGTGAAATTGAAATGTATTCTTTTAAGTTTATCCGAGGCTTTCATCGTGAACATTTATTAGTAAGTTATATCTATAATAAGATTATCGAATGAATCGATAATGAATCCCCAACAAAAAATTTATTGAAATTTTTCAATTTATACAATATCCACGTTCAATATCTGAAAAGTTCCGTTTTTAAACTTATATATAAGTATACGTATCGATGTATATATGTATATACATTGATTTTAATCAAGTAATTGATCAATTTCATCTGCTATCGATGAATCTCAGAGAGTTGAACGAACTAACATTTGAACTAGGAAATTACATGAAGAGTAAAAAGTACATTATCAAGTGAAAATGTTCATTTGAAATAATTCCAATGTGTACTAATTTCTATTGATTTAACGGGATATCTGAGTGAATCAAAACAAAATTAAATTAATCGAAGAAACTATTTCCTATACGTTTTAGAGAGGCTTGAAGTACATATGGTTTTTCAATTTATATTGATACAGTTAATAGATCGTCAAAATAAAATAAGTTTATAATGCCTTTATTATTTATATAATACAAATACGTCTTAAATTTTTAACTATCGTAATATTATTAATTTTGAGATAAAAATTTTGTAAACAGCACGTGAAAGTTTACAGCTTTGATTTAAAAGGAAAATAAAACCAATTGAAAAAATATAAAAACAAAAGAGCATTTAAATGAAGACGCATCGTAAAGCGGAACAACCGATACACCGAACTCTCTTTTCCCATGAAAATCAAATGTTTCACAATTAACAAGACAAACGAAAAGTCCCATAGAAATCTCCATTTTCCGCACGCGACCGTGAAATTTTACAAGCGAAGAGAGGGAGAGGAAGGGAGGGGGGCAACCAGAAAATTTCACCTTTCACGCAAAGATTCATGGAATTGTATAAAAGATCGTCACGGTCTAGGCTGAATGTGTCTCTCTCGCGAGGAAAAGTTCGCACGATACACTCGGAGACAATGGGCTCCGTTTGTCCGCGCATTGTTAACCAGCGCTCATTTTTAACGACGTCGCGCGTATTCCTATCAACGCGATTTATAACGCGCGCGGGATACCGCTGTGCTTTTTCCATTTCTACATGCATAAACGCGCGCGTCTTTTCTGGCAGCGAATTGCCGCGTAAACTTTCTCGGTGTCTTTCGCGTTCGTATGTAACTTAATATACGTGTATGTGTGTGTGTGTGTATATATGTGAGTGGATACGGGCTACAGTTCAATGTAACGGATTTTGCAGGCCGCGTGACTCGCGCGAAACGAGGAATTATCTTTATGTACCCTTTGCTTGTGTTGGCTTGCGCGTATATGCTTGTGTTTCAGGAACTCGAATAATCGTCCCCGTCGATCGTTTAAACGACGGCTTGGAATTTGCATTACTTGATGTATGGGGTTTCGCGGATGTTGATCACGCGTTTGTCGTTTTATCTTTGGGTGGAAGAGAATTCTTCCTTTTTTACTCGGCGAATAAAATTTGAATAATTATTTAACTCGAGAAGAGAGGCGGTTAAAAGCGACACTTATTTTGAGTATTATTTACGAATGTACTAGTAAGGGAAATTTTATGCGCCTTGAGAGTATTTTAATTTGTTTGCTGGCGCTTTTCAAATGGAAATTGTGTTTTTCTCAAATAAATGTAGATGTAGATTTATGTTAATGCAAATTTAGCAGAAAGCTACTCGTTTGAATTTACACTCGCACCATATTGAATTAATTCGAATCGGATTTAACCATTTAAATTTTTTGGCCTATTTATAGATTTTACAAGAGCTGTATGTTTTAATTAATTCATGCGGAATTATTATTAACTAAATATAAATTACTGTTATTTCAAAAATGAAAAAAAATTTAATTCAAGAATTTTCACGCGCGTTGAATGAAAAAGTCAAAGGAAGAAGAAGAAAGAAAAATGAAATTTCAAAACTACAAACACTTTTAGCACTATTAATAGTTAACTACACCATTCGCAGTGCTAAGTAGTATGAATAATGTTATTGCTTCTGTAAGCACTTAACCCACAAAACCGTCTGTTTCGATATAAAGCTGCTGAGTTTGATTACTAAGAAAGATTAATAATTTAGCATGTAATTAAAAGGGTAAATGAAAACCGTAGCCATAATTTATTTATTTGTCGTTTTTTTTTTTTTTCTTTTTTTTTCGCATTGTAATAAATAAAGAACGAAGCAAAACTTTCCAATACCCTTCCGGCATGATTCGCACAAATCGCACAGATAACGTTATTTTTATAATCATCGTACATCTCTCGTAATAATTAAATTTCTCGAACGCGCGGTCACTTCCTATCCGTGAATTACCACCCGCGATACAGAGAAGAAAAGAAAAAAAAGAATCATCAGCGTCGTCGTCGGTAACTCGAATCACAAGAGCAACGTATTCCGCGAAATCTTGTTGGCAGATCTCGTAAATCACGCTCTCATCTCATTAGCATTTTTTTCCTTTCTTCCGCTCGCGGCGCTCGCACTCGTGTGTCATCTTCATTTCTCGCGCGCGCACGCGCCGTTTATGTATTTATCATTTCGCGCGCATCCGAGCGCGACTTTCTATAATACAATGTATTAAAGCGTGCCCGCGGCTTTTGGAGCGTTGACAACGTGTCTCTGTGTGTATATGTATAATGTACACACTGCGGGAACGCTTGAAGAAACGATGACGCCGGTAAAATTCGCACGCGTGACTATATTGCCTAAAAATACGTGTGTGACGTATGCGTGCGAGTATACACATGTACTCATAATCAATAGCGGCGCTAAAAAGCAGAGGAGAAACGTTACGTGAAGTTTATCGCGGCTGATGTTTTGTCGGGGCTTATACGCGTGATTGATGGACGGATGTGCGCTTGGAAGTGAGTTTGGCGTGTTAACGGTCTCCTTTGAAGCCGCGGCTTTGATCGAGCTGACTATTAGCTTGTAATCTAATTTAATCCGAGTAATTTTTTTTCTTCTCTTTTTTTCTAGTCGGTCTGTTAGTTAAAATTTCCGATTGCTTTCACAAAACGTTTGCGATTGATTAGTTATTTTTCATCCGTTGCGAAATGTTTGTACTTTTAAAATGCAACTTTGCAAAGAAAGAATCTTTGATACGAATTCAGAATATCCAACTTGAATTGTAACATTATTTATATACTCGAACACTTATATATTTCAGATACGATCATTTCATTTTGACTTTAATTATACCCGAATGATTTACATTAGTTCGTTAGGTAGAAAACAATAGAACATTCTTACAAAAAAATTTTTCTCAATGGTAATTACACGTCGTTATTCGAAAAAAAAAAAAAAAAAAAAAAAAAAAAAAAAAATTCTATTGACCGTAGAAATAAATTTAATTGTTGCTCAATCTAAGAAAAGTTCATTAGTTATGTATAAATAGAAAGAATCGAAATACGCTAAACATATTCGAATTAGCTATTTTAAGTTAATTAGTAGAAGAATAGCTGACGAACGGGTTTTTCTCTTTGATTATATAATACGGTAGAAAACATAGTTACGGGATTTCTTTATCAAGATCTTCTTCTAACGTTTACAATAATTACCAGCAGGCTTTTCGAATATGTAAATAAAAAAAAATAGTATTATACAATATTTGTTTTTATTAATAAACAATACAAATTTCCGTTACGTTTAAAAAAAATTATGTAATATTACACTTAACTTAAAATATAATTAAGTAACTTTATTTAATTATCAAAATCGCATGTAATTTTACCGTAAAAAAACAAGCCGAGCTAAAACAAGATTTCCGAGAATGGTTTATCGTTCGCTAGACATTTTTGAACAAATTAAAATGTTTAATTAAGTTTTTAATTAAATGTACACGATTATATCTGTCCCCCCCGATTAAATATCCAAGTAAACAAGCAACGCATGTGCAATTTTCCTTCACCAGTCAATGGAGTTGAATTAAAAAAAGTAATTAAAGCCATTTTGCATGAGCGAACGATTGGCACAGTCGAAAACTTGATCGAAAGTGAAGCGATTGTATTCGAGCTTACCGTGACTATCTTTACTACAATACATCAACGGCTCGGTAAGAATAAAAGCAAGAAGAAAGACAAAAAGGTACGGCGCATGAGGCAATCGATGGAATTCACGTCTATTACAACGCGGCGTAAAATAAACAAAAAGCGCGAACAAACGTTCCATTTTCACTCTCGGCGCCCCGTCGCGCCTGCGCGGCATATATCGCGCGGTGCGGCCCGCATCTTCTTTCGAATAAAAGCGCATCACGAATGTTCTGTATCGAGCGCCGTGACGAATCCGTTATATGGTTTGTCGACGATGGAAAAAGTCGCGTCGTGCGGGGCTCTTCGTTACGTTATATATACTATATATATAGTATATGTTTATATGCGTGAATGGAGAAATGATTCACGTGTACAAATTATTTTCTTTCTCTTCTTTTTTTTTTATTAAGTAGATAAAAATAAAGAAGTGGAAAAAAGAAGATTGACATTTCTGTGGTTTCGCATATACTGTTAAAGGAATTGAGCAACGCTGTGGATGTTTCTTCGGAATTATTATTCGAATAAACGCAGAGACGATGTACCACGATTTTGTAATGGATGTACTTTTTTGAATATCCGATCGTGCAGCAGATTATCTTCCATACAAGATGAACGCAAGTTATGTTCACTCGATGCTCGTATAATTGTACGATTCGTTTAATGAGTTATTGAGCCCACAGATTCGTCGTCTCGCGCGTGCTTTTTTTTTCATAATCCGAGAAAGAGAGGAATGCAACGGTTGAATAAGTCTCGATGAATAAATTTTATAAATATGTATACATATACTAAGAACCTCGTTAAATCTTCAAAGATAATGATAATAATGTACTTTTCTCGGCGTCGAAGTTTAACAGCGAATGCAGAAAAGGAATCGTAATTGAATATATCATATTACATGATATATTATACGTTCGATGCTATATCGAGTAGATTTTAATTTCATTTTTGTTTTTTTCAATCATATAGTTTGTATAAAATTGTTCAAATTACAAGTTGTATCTCTATCAATAAGCTTTCTTGATCGATCGATTCATTAGTTTAAATGCACAATAAATTTAAATTATTACATTTTTTCATTAATTGAAGATAATAATTTTTATAAATATTTCAATTTAATCCATTAAATTTGCGAAAAATAAAATTCATCGAGCCTTTCACTTTTCCACAAGCCAATTTCACGAAATTAATGCAACAATACGTCGAATAAATAAATTCGAATATTTCCGCAGACAGATACCGGTAGACTTTCTTCTTTGAAATCGTGCGCGTAATAAACACGAGAAATAAGCCAATCGTCGCGTTACACTCACAGCAGCTTATCGAAAATCAGCGAAACGCTCGGTTCGAAAAAGCTCGCGACTCGACGAGTACTGGGTAAAGATAAACCAATCCACTCACACTTTCACCCTTTCATCACGCGATGCGCTGAGCAAAAAGTAACGGCTCTCAAGTAACCCGATAAACTCTCGACAATGCGGCAAAACGTATGCATAAAGTCGATTATATAGCCGAGTCGTGCGCATGCGCCCGGCGTTTATAAAAACGAGACAAAAGGTGTGAATTCCTACTGTACAAGCGATGCATAAATTATAAGGTGTCGAGTGCTTTTTTCTATACAAGTATAAGTTTAAAAGAATGCAGCGTGAGGCTTTTGATAAAGGGATAAAAAGGCTGTTAGCAAAATTGGTTACTCATTTTTTATCGGTCGATGCGCGCGCGAAAGAATTTCGATTACCCGTTATTTATACTAATATCGCGAGATGTACGTAAGAAAGTTTGTGCGACGGGTAAATATGCATAAGCAAAGAATATATGTTATTCTATTTTATTTTGCTTTATTTCGCTTTTGGTAGAAATTTCTTTGGTGTAAATAACGGCGACTGAACTTTTAACGTTTGATAAACCGCGTTAATTTTTATATTTATCGTCGTTATTTATAAATTTTAGTTTATATAATAATTTTTGTTTAGAGGGAAAAGTTGTAAAGGTTATTTTAACGTTTGAGATTCGAAAGAGGCTAATGCGATATCATTCAAAACTATTTCTGTGATATATATGAAATTTCTATTAAGATATTTTAATGGTTTCAATTTTAATCGATACCAACATAAATTTGTCTTTGCTGGTCAAGTTATTGCTCCATTAATTATGTTTATGGCTTTCGAGTTTACTTAATTTTAAAAAATTTACAACTGGTTTTCTATTTTTTTTTTTTTTTTTTAGATTTTGCATGGAAGTTTACTTATTTCTTTGTCGCAATAAATTAAACGATTTTTTTTTTTTTTTAATTTTAATTTAAAATTATCAAATTCAAAATAATGAAATATTTTAATTTATCCCTTAATTGAAATAAAAAAGAAATACGACTATTTGTTTAAGCATATCTATACAGCATGCGAAAAATAAACAATTATTCGGCCGTGAAGCGAAACTATGATATATTTCGAAAAACGGCTTTCCCATTTTCCAAAAAATACCGCTGCGCAAGCGACTCTCATCTCTTTAAATCAATTAACCCCACGCATACAATTTTCAATATCCAATCCACATGCAGATCCATCGTTTCGCTACGCCATATTGCTACGGTGTGAAGATCGCATGTTCCTCGTAAACTGATGTCTTTCGAAAATGGTGAGTGGTACTACGTCCTCTCTCTCTCTCTCTCCCTCCATTCCTTTCTCTTACTCGCATCACAGTTATCCGCGCGAGAAGCGAGCCACCGCCGGCTATATGGATAATGGATGCGCGTCCAGCTGATTACCCTGCGGCGAGAGACTCAAGTTCAAAGGGGTTCAATGGCCTCCACCTTCTTTTTCCCTTCTCTTTCTTACTCTCGACGCGTCGTTGTTCTGCTGATTTTCCACCTTTTTTTTTTCTATTATCATCTGCCATGGATTAATGAGGAATTCCGAAGATTCGTGGCATGTACATTCGGTATGTAGCAGATGGCTCGTGCGAGGAAGTTATCTCTCTCCAGTGAAACGTTTTTCGAAAGCTATTTTACAGCTCCTAGTGTAATTATTTTAAATGAAATATGCGAGTCGAATACCGTAAACGCGTGTTTTTTTTTTTTTCTAAATTTTTTTCATCCAACATATCGATAACTTCTTTTTGAATTTTTCACTGACGCGTTCTTACTATGAGAGTGTAATCGAAACGATCTCCATTACTAGATGATAGAAAAAAGTGCATAAAAAAAAAAATCGTTTACGATCCATTGATTTCAAATCATTCAAGAATTAAAAGACAAAAAAATGAAAAGCAGCCGTAAATGTACCTTAATTACGTGTTTGGTCGATTACGGCTCTTTTGCAAAAGAAAAAAAAAAAATGGATAGAAACGAAAATCCAAATTACAACGTCTGAGATCGAGCGATAAAAAAAAATCATCGTTATTCTTTCGTTTTCCTTCTCCTCCCTCCATCTAACGTTATCATCGATGGCGAATCTCCACACTTTCACTCGCGCGTATTATAGAGCAAAGCCGCTCGATGGACTCGAGTAGATAGCGTTCGTGTGAGCGCGCGCGTACGTTAAGGAAATTATCTAAATCGAGCGAATTATGGCTCTATACGTGTGAATTATATACACACCGGAGATTCGGCAAAATTAGATGTATATCCTCCGTATTCAGCTAGAAAGCTATATAATGGCTTTTAATTCCATTTCTCACTTCCTTTTCTAAACTCTTATCTCTGCTCGGCTCGACGGCGAGATCCGCGGGCTCGATAAAACCCTGTATGCGTATGCCTGTAATCGTTTTCACGTATATCGGTGTGTTCACGTATATGCATATGCATCGGTATGTACATCGTGGGGAGCTCGATCGCTATTATGTTCATTCACGGTTCGAGACTTGCGCGCCAATGCGAACACAATGCCATTTCGCGTTCATGTGTGTGCGTATACGCGATTGTTGTTTCTATCGTTTTTGTGAAGGGAATCCGGCGTTGGTTGGTAGCGACGGTCGTACTCTCTCTCTCTCTTTCCCTTTCTATCTCTCTCTCTCTCTCTCACTTGTTTCATGTTCTATTCCTTTGAATACCACGTTATATGGGTGCATTGTGCGTTGGAAAAATGAAGATGACTGCTCGTTTGTTTTGCCCGGACAATTGACTGTCTACTATGCTGGAAATTTATTTTCCTTACGGTTTTGCGATAGTCGATGAAAGGTATTTCAATGATTTAAATTTTTTACTTTATTGCAATTGTTTTATTTTATCGATTATGTTTTACTTTCTTTAATATTTTATCACGTTAACAAAAATATTGCAACTTGTTAAATAAATATAAATCTGTTTTTCGTTAATAAGCCATTTTTTTATTTCATAAATATAATATTCAAATTTTTGCAAATTGAAATTGTAATAATATTATTTTAAAATATTTCAAATGCATGAAGATTTAATTCAAATTTATGCAATGCATTCACAGCTCTAATTTCGCAACGTAAATTTTCATACTTCTTACTTAATAACTTTCACGAAATAAATGTGCAACAGATTTTTCTCTCTAATTTTATGGTGCAAAAATTTTTACTTAAATAATTTTGAAATATTAAATAACTGAAAAATAGTGAAATGCATTATTTTATTACCGTAGTAAAGATTGTGAAAATTATCTTAAAAAAATATCGATTTATATAAAAATTGTCATTTTCACTAATTTTCCACTTCGTCGAACTTTCAATAAAATCTTTCATAACTAAAATATCATTTAGTTTAGTATCTCAGAAGCTTTTAATAATAAATAAAAATTTCACTAAAGTATACTAATCATTATATAACACAACGTAATAATTTACCACACTTCCTATCCATAAATAACACATCGCTTGCCTTTACAACATCACTAATTAAGACATCAAGCAACAGCATTAAATAAAAAGCGTAATGATTAGGTAAAGAGAGAAAAAAAAAAAAAAAAAAAAATAGAAAAAAAACAGGAAAAAAAAACGACGAAGAGACTCGCTACAACACCGCATGCGATTCTCCGTCACGGCGTTGCACGCTCGTGGAATTTCGAGCCATCCGCGTTTCCGCTGTTATATACATACAGCACGCGACTTTCGTTCGCGCTAATCGTTCAACGCTAAAAATTTTGCGCTGTAATCTTGATATTTTTATTGAAATTCCTTCGCGAATTCGATGCTTTCAATTTTTCAATAACGATCCACTTGTGCACCTCGAGAGATACAAGGCAGATGAAATCGCGCATTATGCTCACTTTCTCTCCGGATGTCAACCGATTGGTTATTCGACATGAAGTTACAGTTGTGCGCGCACGCACGAGGTAAATAAAAGCTTTTCTGCGTATGGAGTATAACGATGTAAAATTATCGTGTACCTCGTTAGACTTTTTTCGTTTTTGACTTTAATGATCGGTTTCATCGAGAGTTTATTAATATGTTTAGTGTGGGAAAGGATGTACTTATTGCGACCGATCAATAGTTCATAAATTTATCTTTTTTCATGACAATTTTTTATTCATTTCAAATCGGCATAAAAATATTGAAAAATTTATTTTTTATTAATTTACTTTTACATTCGAAAGTTGAGCTATGGTAAAAAAAATAATTTACGATCGTAAATCTTGCCGTGATATTTTGTTTGCCGAATCATTGTGAAATAACGAGGTTTTGAAACTCTTTAAATCATTAACAACATATAAAAGGTTAACATATTTCAAAGATGATTATTCTTCTTTACATTTTATTTTATCAAGTGATTTATTAAATTTTTTGATATTAATATTAATTTTATTTTATACCTTTTGGTTTAAATATTTTTTAAGAAATTAATAATTCTTAAATAAAAAAATTTTTGTACATAAAATTCATAATTAATTCATTGAATCGTTGTACAAAGAAAAACATATTGTTAAAATTATTTTCACTGATCAAAAATTCACCTTTATGTAATATAAAAAGAAAAATTATATTTACAGGAGACAAGAGCTTTATTCACAATTACCAAAGTATATGAACTTTAAATTAAACATTAACGTTTAAAATAAAAGAGATGAAATTCCATCGTTTACGTTTGCGGTTGAAATTCTCACTGGCGATAAATTGGTGTGAGCAAACAGAGCAATCGCAATTGTTAAATATACACAGGCGAACTACAATTTGCAAAATAAACAATCGATCAACGGTAACATCTGTACTGCGCTACATGTACGTGTATACAAAGCTCCTTATAAAAATGCAAATGTCATCCAGCGTGTAAAGGGAAAGCGAAAGTGATGAAAATTAGTAGTATCTCTCTGTTCGTATATATGTATATACATGTGCACGTGGGGTGTGTCTCAGCCTCGAGCGCGTGATTTCCGGTATAAAATCGGCCCCGTCAATTACACGTCCTTCGATCAAAATTGATAGATCGATTATCTGTAACGGTGACGCTTTATCATTGCGTTCGGAAATTAAAATGCGCTTATTTTCGTTCATAACTATTTCCCGTTTAATTAAGCATTTTTTAAATGCTCTACATATTCGTTTTTTTAACATTTTTTTTTTTTATCTTTTATTATTTTCATGCTGATGCAATTTTGCGATAGAAATATAATTAATGTATTAAAAAAAAAAAGAGTAAAATTAAAACAATTTTAAGAATAATAGCGAATATGCCTATGATAATAAATAATGTACATAAATATAATTGCATACAATATTTGGCAATTATTGTATGAGCTATATAATCAATTGACCAAGTTGTATTGTGTATTTATTTATCTATTAATGTTAACAATAATAAACCAAACATTTATTCAGTATAATAATAGCCAGCATTAAACAAGATTTATACGGCATAGTAAAAACTAAATGAGATATGTTCATGTAAATGAACATAATAAATTTGTCATCGTTTAAAGATATCATTATAAATAGTAATTAAAGTTAAAATAATTTGAGGAATTATTTAATTTTATTCGTAAAAATAGAATCTACCTTTACTATTCAGACTTTAGCGTCTTTATCGATTTACCTTTGCACTGAGAAAGTATGACTCATTCCTCTTCGGTCATCCGACCTTTTTTCAATCCCCTCTTCTTTTAGCTCTCGCAAATCTTCCACCTCGATACATCCCTTTGATGCGCATGACTCTTGTATACCATATTTTTCCTTTTTTTTTTCCACAACACAGTGCCGTAGCCTTGACCTTGATTCAGTCAGCTGATATTGCCAATAGATTAATTTTGTTGTCCTGTTTATCTAGTATTCATCGAAAAATCAAAGGAATTATTTTCGAGTAAATCTCGTTTCTTATAAAATTTTGTAGGTTTAAAATTTTATTAAATTTTATCGTCTCGTTAAATTACAAAAAATTTATTATTTATTTTTTAATATCCCGTTAATTTCGATGGATTTTGAGCTTATTATCAAAGGCCCACGAATGAATGAACATTATGTAAACAAAATAGTAATAAAAAAAAAAAATTCTGCAACATATACTTTTACTATCTGAAGCCGTACGCATGATTTCGTGTTATATTACGAGATTACTTCACACGGAAGCGCATACCTATTATAAATTGACCTCTTATAACGGTGGTTTAATGTCTTGGCGCATAGTTTTTTAATCGGATTTATTTTTATGGTGCATTGACTGCATTAAAAACGTTAAATCATTTTTACCAAATGACACGGATGTGCAAAGTATTTGATTCAAAAGATTTTTCTCGATATATTTACTTCCATTTGTTTGTTAATAAAATTGAATTATAAACTTTTTTATCGGTGCATATGCATAAAAAAACATAGGCATAAAAAAATTTATTTCATAATTTATAATTAAAGGAGAGTCATTTAAATGATTAAAATAAAACATAGGTGAAATTTACGACGACGTTTTTATAAAATTTTTAACGTAAACATTATTTAACAAATGCGTCGTTTCGTTATAATCTCAACTGCACTAGAACAAGTGCCAAATATTCCACATCTCTCATTTTCACTCGGTGAAAAAAGAATTATTACGCGCAAACATTATTCAGGTTAAGTAAAATATTCTTAAGTTCAGAAAACGCGCTTTATAAAATGAAGCAACTACTGCCACTTAACATTTCGTCAATTTTTTATTCTCATTTAAAATCTCGTTAAATGCAGGTTAAGTTTAGACGTGGCGTTAAGGAAAGAAAAAAAAAAAAAAAAAAACACGTGCGTTTCTCACGCGTTGGTATATTCTCGGTAAGCGATACGTAAAATTACGAGCGCGAGTATACTTTGTTTAAAAAAAATAATTCATTCGATCCGTGAAAGCGTACATACGTTCCATTTTGTTAATAACATCGGTGGTATAGGTATACAACTTCATCTCGCGATGCTCCATTTCCATGTGCCGCGCACTGACGATAATAATAATACTCTGCTACCCGCGAGTATAGGCTATTTTTTTCCGTCGTTGTATTTCGAGATCTGCATTTATACATACGCACACGCACACTCACATATACGTAAAGGTGGGATGATGCGCTGTTCTATATTCGTCATCGGAGTCTCCCGGGCCTGGAGTTTTCAAAGATCCCCGAGCGCACAGTTTGACTCTCGACGGACACCTCGACCGAAACTCTCTCTTGGGAAAGAGAGAGAAAGAGAGAGAGAGAGAGAGTGAGCTCGAGTTCGCGATTTTTCTTTGTTATTGATATATTGAGATATTTCAGATTTGTGTATAATCTAGAATTAAAAATTTTGGTTACTTCGTTGTGTTTTAATCGAGTTAAAAAAGATTCGAAAGATTCAAAGACGAGGGAATCGTTCGGCTGTGATTATTTTTTCGACGAGTAAACAAATAGATCATGAGCAGGTGGTGTATATCGTTTGGTAATTTTTATCGTTTAACGTGAATTTATTTTTTAAATTTTCATAATAATTCATAACATCTACTTTTTAATAATTAATATTAAATTAAAATTTATTTTTAACTTAATATTTCAATACTAATAATGTTACGTCGTACATTAATATGGTTATTGGTAATGTATAGTTCTCTTGCTTTAAGTGTGATTGAGAAAATCAATAAATTGATACAGCCTTTCATAACGTACAAAGTAGATAATACCTTAGTCGCATTCATAACCATCTTTACATAATACCTTAACATATCGAATTTTTATAAAAATTCAGTAACGTACGAAACCGATACGGTATTTTACATAAAATTATTAATCTTTATCAATCATATTTAAAAATATTTTTAACGTTCCCAATAAATTTCACATCAACGTTGAATTAAACAAAAATGTTTCCAAGTACAAAAATGATTATATATCGCAATTAATGTTGAAATTACATTGAAAAAAAAAAAAAAAAAATGTTTACTTTATCAGTTTTAGAAAATAAAAAATATTTAATGTAATTACTTTCATTGATCACATAACCTCACTCTTATCTTTACGCTAGTAAGATAGATTGTATACAAAAGTGTGTTTCGATAAATGGAAATAACACTACAAGTCATTCGATTAATGGTTAGGCAATAATAAACAAATATCAGCGATAAATGTAAAAAAATTATTAAGCTGCGTCAATGAAAATACTAGATTTTTTATATTTCTAGTATATGTTTATATTCTGCTATTTCTGATATCACAAACATATTTTTCATACATTTTTAAAAATTTTAATGGCAGTGTATTTTATAAATTAGTGTAGTACGAGCATAAAAACACATTAGAATTTTTCATCAAATAAAATGTAATAAAAATAAAATGAGTTAACCGTAAACAATGAAAAGAAATTTTAATTTTAGACGAATCACATTTCCCTTTGAGAGGGTATCAAATTTTAATCAAATTACAATGATAAAAGTCTCGGTTCAACCAATCAAACGAATAAAAGAAAAAAAAAAGAAAGAAAGAAGAAGCGATTGTCCCCGATGTAACAAAAAACTTCTTATCGTTTCCGATACAACACGGAGTGCAACGACTTTGGTGCACGTGAAAAGAAATACCGGCGCTTCGACCCGGAAAAAAGAAGTGCAAGAAGAAAGCGAAGAAATAAACATAAAGAAGCAAGAAAAATTATCAAGCAAGGGTAAAAGAAGGAAAAGCTAGATACGGCACTGGGCGGTTCGAGGGCCACCCTCGCAGGGTGCACCGGCCGACGCCGGCGCACTAGCTTCGATCAATCCCATCCCGGCCACCACCACCGTCTTTTTCTCTTTCTCTCTCTCTCTCTCTATCTCTCTCTCTCTCTCTCTCTCTCTCGCTCTCGTCCCTTAGCTGGTGGTGAGTATGCGCGCTGAGACCGTCAAAGAGAGAGAGAGAGAGAGAGAAAGACTCGAGCAGAGTGTCTTCGGCAGTGCTGCAGCCTCTCCTGCGTCGCAGACTTGTGCACCGGCAGAGCGCTCGGCGTACTTCTCGACTCTTCTCTCTCTCTCTCTCTCTCTCTCTCGACGTCAATCCCCGTGTGACACACGGGGTGTCCGGTGATCTGCGCTTCCACCATGTGAAATCATTATCCTTCTGTAAAATCTTGGTCCAACGACGTCAACACTAACGACAGCTAAAAAGCAAAAAATACTTCGCGAGAAAGGGTAGGCGAACGAACGTCTCGTTCGGCATGTTGCTCTGCGACGAGTGAAACGCCGCACCATTGACATATCGTCGTTGAAGGAAGATTGAAGAAGCGGATTGTAAAGGAGCAATGGCGCGGGCTATGTACTACGAGGAGGACGACGATGATTATCGTTACGGGCTGCGATATCAGGACGACCTGCAGGAGAACGAGAAGGGAAACGTGCGAGCCGATTTGGTAAGGCTGGCTCTTTCTCTTTCTCTCTTACATCGTCCTCTTACGCGTTTGGTTCGCTATTGCTTTTTGCGCATTTTTTTGTTCTTCTTTGCGGGACGTTCGAGATAATTGGAGAAAAGATACGTTTTTATCGTGGACGTATGTCCTTCCCTTTTACCGAAGTTGTTTTTCGGTGTGTCTCGACGGTTTTCGACAAAGGTGCTGGTTGGTCAAGTGGTATTGCATCAATTTGTGTGAGTCACGCGTATGAAGTCGGTGCTTTGGTAAAAATTTGATAAAATCGATAATAATTCACGGCTGTTTTTTTTTTTTTTTTTTGCATGCAAAAAAGTTAGATCGAAAGCTTGAAAGCCGAAACGCCGAGTACGTATTAATGCGTGTGTGATTAGATTCGGTGGTGCAATAGTGATGTATATGAAATGGTAATGGTTGCATTGGAAACTACAAGCTCTCTAACCTCGTTTTAATTTATTTATTTTTTTTCTTTATGAATTCATCGATTGTTTTATTTTAAATGAAAAAAAAAAAAATTATTTTTAGAATCTTGTGAGTTTTAATTTTAAGTATATTGTTATGAGTTGAAAATGTTAGTAGTCGATTTATGAAATAAATATTGTACTATATCGATGCAGATATATAAAGGAAATATTATTTATAAGAAAGTTAGTAAAATTAATTTATGCTAAAAGCATTTGAAGAAATTTATACTTTCTATAAAATTAAAAAAAAAAGCTAAATTTCTATTTGATATGATATGTTTAATGAACCGTGCAGTGTTTTATAAAATCAGCTCAAGTTTGAATTTTAATTAATAAATTTTGATTAAATCTAGGCGACTAAGATACTAGCTATGCATAAAAACATCTTAAAACACGAATAATTAGCAATTTAGGATTGTGCTTTAAAGCGCGAGCATTTAAATTTTCGATTGAAAGAAATTAAAAAACTTACCTCTCACAAATATACATATACACAATCAAAACGATTCTTCTTATCAGTAAGCGTCAGCAACTAGTAAATGTTCATTAGCTAAACGGAATATTTCCTAAAAATCATCGCGTGCATTGTCGGCACAGCGCGAGTCTGCAATGTAACGTAGTTGATATAGCAGAACGGCTCACAAGTTCACCGCGTGACTAATGCCCGCCGCTTTTACGCTTCTACGCTTCGTTTCTTTTATCGTCGATTATTCTATTTCACTCTCTTCCTCTCTCTCTCTTTTTTTTCTTTTCGAATTCTTATCGACATCGCAAACTCTGAGCGATAAGCGCGAGTTAGCGATTAGCTCACTCTTCCTCTCATCCCCTGGTAGTAGTATGAGAAAGTCTTTTAAATAAAGCATTCGAGACGTCTTTTTCTCTTCGGCTAGTCGTCACATATATCAGTAGTACGCCATTTGCCAAATGGTAAGCCTATAAATGGTAAGCGCGAAAATTGCATAATAAAGTATGCGCTCTGTGTAGGTGTGCGTGCATATACTTGTGAATATGCGAGTGTCGTAGCGATTTGAGTTGAAGCCAGATTTGGGTCGTCGACGTTCGCACGAGACGACATCAAACGTCGTTTCCTCGCGCATATATTCTATCATTTCGTGCGCGATGCATACATAAATTTTTCCCCGTATTCGCTTCCACCGTATTTCTTTAGTATATACGTTTAACGTGT
This sequence comes from Chalcis sispes, assembly GCA_949987625.1. Taxonomy (NCBI): domain Eukaryota; kingdom Metazoa; phylum Arthropoda; class Insecta; order Hymenoptera; family Chalcididae; genus Chalcis; species Chalcis sispes. The sequence goes on from OX465098.1 coordinate 64,129,622, forward strand.
ACACGCCGACAATGCGCTAATGACCAAAGTGTAAAAGATCGATACGGTGGCCTAAGGATTTTGGGGGGCTTTTCAAAGACGCGAAAATTCGCCGTCGTGCGATCGTCTCTATCTCTCTCTCTCTCTCTCTCTCTCTCTCTCTCTTCCTCTGGCAGGATTGACCTTGGCCGTTTCAGGGACTTCGCGTGCCGGACTAACGTAAGCAAGCAGTGCAGTTGCAACGTGAATTCGATGGATTCTCGTTTCTTTTTTACTTTTTTTTCTAATCGCGCGAGATGCAAATGACGTCCGGTACTCGGTACGAGTTGTATATCGTTGGGTCGTTGATCTAATTGCGGTAAACTAAGAGTTATCGTGACACAATGCCGGTCCGAAGATTTATCGAGCGCGCCGGTGTTGCTCGCTTTCTTCGGCCGACGATCGATCGGTTTTTTTTTTCTTTATTTATTTCTGTGTTTGTTTCATTGGCAGACGTCTTTGCGGTTGACTCTTGTTGGCGTGAGTGACGCTCGAGGTCGAAGTCCAATTGAGAAAGTTTTGCAGAAATTTATCTAATCTCTTATCTTTTGTGAATTATTTTTAAAGTACTCGTGGATTTCGAAAACATATTACGATGCTGCTTTAAATAGACTTTATTTACAGATTCAATTTTGTGTGATTATTACGATAGAGGATTTTTTCTATGAATATTTTTTTAAAGTTATTTGATGGATTTTCAAACCATAAATTATGCAATGCAAAAAATAATTTATTGATTTTATTGCGAAGAGATATCTATAAAAGGTGTAATTAATTTTATCACACATTTTATACAAATGAACTTAACCTTCAAATCAACACCAATACTAAAATTACCGAGCATTTACTTATGCCTATAAAAGTAAGATAAAATCTCTACTGATTTGAAATAATCAAAGTAATAACTTAATGTTAATTTCCAAATATCTGTTTAATTTAAACTTTTGATATTTTTACGTCCTAGCGATGAATCTTTATTATAAAATAAAATTTAATTTGTCTAAATAGATTTTACTAAGTTTTCACCTTGTACTTTCCGTGTATAAGAGTATATTTAAAATATACTTAAAATTAATAATACTATTACATAATGTTATGATCATACAATGTTAAGATCAATTCGCTTATATCACGTCAAAATTTTCTCCTTTCATTTTATGCATTCTTCAACTACGATGCTGTATACATTCATAAATGTAGAATGCGTTATCCAATTATGTAAAACAGCTCATGTGTAAGAAATACCTCCTTGGGTTACAAGTGCACCGTGAGCTGAATGTATTTACAATGAAAGTATTATTAATTTAGCTTTATTCATAAAATACCATTTAACATTACTTTCCTATGTGTATCATTTTTTTTTTTTTTTTGGTTCAAAAAAATATACTTAATTTATATTATTTCGTAATAAATTATATATTTTACGATTCCGTGTTAGGTACTGCATAATATGTATTGAAAAATACCAATATCTACCTAAAATATAGGCTTTATAAAAAGCTCCATTGCAAAACAAACACAGAATCTGAATATGTTAATTGATTGCATAGTTTTTAATAAGAAAAAATTAAATTTCTAGTTCAGAAAAATTTTTGAAGCATGCCGTACCTGAAACGTAGCTCTAATGAAAATATCCAACAATGTCATAATTAAACAAAAAGCCATAACATAAATCGTATGTTCCATCAATCAAACTACAACTAACGATCATCTCTTTATTGACATTGCAGGGCGATAACAAGAGCGCGTCGAAGAGGGGCGCACCACACACACGGGGCACCGCCATATCTTTCGGCTTCCGCAGGCGACCCGCGGGTTCGGGTATCCCCGTGCCCGTAACATCTAATAAAGACCAGCACCAGCGCTCCAAATCTGTCGGCCCGGAGCAAGAGTCCCGTCGACACCAGACCGACGACGAATTCTACCAACCATCCTCGCGCTACCAAAATTACTCGTCCTCCGGTCGCTCGACGCCACGACTCGCTCCGCCGAAAAAGGAATCCAGCGGTTTACCTATACGCACCAACCGTTTTGGTTTCCGTACCCAGCAACCCAGGTTCACCGACAAGGTGACCGATCTATCCTTCAACAACCACACGGTCGGTCACTTTAACCAGGACAAGACCGAGCAGTTTCAGAATCTTCATAATCCTCATCATCAAGAGCTTCAACAGGATGGCTCCTTCTGCGGTCGCCAGAGCAGATCTCCTCAGACTCAGCATCAGCAACAGCAGCAGATCAAACCCAGACCTTCGCCCGTTAATCAGCCGAGCTACGTCAATAACAACAACAACAACAATAATTTCAGCTTGGATGCAAATCGAAGAAGCGCCGACATCTCGACACCCGTGGGCAAGTACACGCTGCACACGTCGCATCTGCCTCTGCCCCAATACGCCGTTAGAATGACGGACACCACTTCGAAAATCGCCAAAACCGCGGCCAACCAGAGCCGCAAAGTCGGCGCTCCTTCGCGAATGGCAGTCGGCACTTGCAGCTCCAAGGAAGGCTCGGGCACCGAGGACTCCGGTATGGGCAGTCAACACGGCGGATGTTCCGATGAGAACGGAGGAAGAGCACGCTTCGATTATTACGATCCGAGACAGACGCACAGCAGGCCGAGGAAGCTCAATGTGATGGTCAGCGGTAAGGGATTCGACGTCCGGGACGTCGACGAGGACCATACCATCACCGAGATCTCGGTCATACCTCTGCCCAAAAACTTAGGTCAAGCTCCCTCTCAACTTCATCATGCCAGTCCGAATCTGAATCTGAGCACGGGTCTAGTTAGGGAGCGCGCCAACCAATACCAGCGAAACATCCTCAAAGATAATCGCTACACCGATTCTACCACCTCCATGTCCACTACCTCGTCCGAGGGCTACGACGAAGGCCTTGGCGAGGAGAAGGTTTACAAGGACCGCTCGCGTTCCGAGAAATTGCCAGCCTCTTCCTCGTCCTCGATGATGCGCTCCGCGGACTTCAGTCCGGTAAGCTCGGACGAGCAGGAATTTGGCCATGGCGGCGAGGCCATGGCTGACGAGTACTCCCTCAGCTCCAGCGAGGACTACAACCAGCGGGCGGACGCGTTGCCCGTCGTACCCTGCAACACCGTCACTCAAACAACCACCCAACACTTCAAAGCCATCTCGAATGCAGCCAAGAGTGGTGCTCTGCCAAAGTCGACGCTAAGATCGGTACTCCTGACGATCGAGGATCCGGCGTTCGCGGCGGTGGCCGCCACCACGACGACCCTCATCGACGACGAGACTTCGCCGGTCGACAGTCTCTTCGACAGTCCTACTGCCAGCGTGTCCCAGTCGGATGTAAAGCTAGCCAAGAAGGAGAGCAACGTAATGGAGAGATCCGGTAATACGATCGACGACGATAGTCCCGGCACCCCGACGAACGCTTCGAATTCGTTGAGTCTTTCGGAGGGACGGGAGTTCTTTGACGACGAGATCGCCGATCAGCCGGGCTTGGTGTTCGACGAGACACTGAGGGATGTATCCACCGCAAATACTGAGTACAGTCAGACTATACTTGAGACTGCACCGAAAATAAGTGAGTCATTGTTTTTATTAGAATACAAATAAAATATGTAATAATTTAATGTAATTCAGTAAACCTTTTACATGAAATAGCTTTAATCTTATAAATTTATGGATATAGTATTAATATTTATGAGCGATTTTATTTACATGTTTGGCAATATAATAATAATTTATTTGATTTCAAATTCATTGAATTAATCTGTTTTAATTAAAGAAAATTTTATACGAAAGAATTTTTCACGAAATTAAATTCAAATTCATTAATAAGGAATTATTTGATCACATAAAAAAATGAATTTTCCAATTAAATTAAATTTTTTATTTAATTTAATTTAATTAAAAGATAAAATGAAAAAAAAAACAAGTTTTTGTTTATGTTAACTTTTTTACTGAAACCGATTACTTTATTTATAGATACACTTCAAGGCAGAAGTGTGGAGAATAGCCCAATGCATGGACGTAAGATGAATCGAGTCGGCAGTGTCAGCACATTGTCTTCCTGCGAGTCTCTTGCCTCGGATGATCTTATGATGGATTATGAACGCAGCGACGCGAGTTCCTTTGGGGATGTTAACAGCCGGTGTGTATTATTAGTCATGAAACTGATTGGAATATTAAACAAATGCAAAGTTTATTTTGCTTTGACTTTATACTGCACTATTGCGATTGTTTACACTACGTTAAAAGACAAATACATGAATAATTTTATTTATTTTTAGAATATTTTTCTGAATAGAAGTGCAAAATAATGTCAAATGATAAATTTTTTAAATATTTTTATAAAATAAATATTTCATAAATATATTTTTATTTTTAGAGGAAATTCAACATTCGTTATGCAGGATTTGGAAGATGCAACAGACAGTCTTTTAGATCTGGAGATACAGGGACAGGAAGTAATGAAAGATTGGAATTCATTTTTAGGACAGTCCCATCAAACGCTTTCAAATTCAACTAATAATAATACAAATATTGGCCTCAACAATAATCAAAATACAGATTCTGGGTGTGTATACTTAATTTTTAAAAAACTATTTTGCGAGAAAACAATTATGGAAAGTCTATTTAATGAAAATTTTTTCAAAAAATCTTTTTCATAGTAGTTTTCTCGTAAGATTTATCATACTTTCTTGTCGACAATGGAAAATTATGATTAATCAAAATCTAAAAAGAGAACAAACTTGAATTAATCATAGTTTTATCATATGACAACAGAAGCTTTATCTAAAACAAATCCAAGAATTGTAGTGGCACTAATTCTGCAAACAAATGCCTTTTTTCGAGTTTTATTCCAATTGGGCTTTTTTGTCACTTTTTTTACGTTATGTTTTGTTTACGCTGCATGCATTTTTGTGCAATTTTCAAGTTACCATAGTATTGTTATTGTTTTTTTTTTTTTTTTTAGAATTACATGCTTTACCAATAAATGTTTGTTTCCAGTCTATTTTGTACAAGTCGATTTTTTTAAATTTTTTTCTCTGCTATCGAACGATAATTCCCCTATTCGTGTCTCATTCGAATTGATACGAAAACAAGACTTACGGACAATTGTCTCAACGATATTTTTGACAATTTGTGCTATTCACAAAATATATGTACGAGTGAAGTATCTCGTACGCGTGTATCTAAAGTACTTCATAAATTAATAAAGTGCAATAGAGCCATTCGGCTCGAGTGAATATTTTCCGGATTTTACAAATGAGACATTATATATCACTCTTGCGACTCTTGCATTTAGGTATACAGAGCTACTCGAGCGAAGAACACGTCAAGTTTATTTCGCGTGGGGGGATATATGAGTCACTTGACGCCGGCTAGACGCGCGTCTGCGACTGCAAATCTTGAGACCGGATGATGCAAATTTTTCCTCCCTGTATTTTCTTGACTCGTGCTTTCCTGTTTTATGAGACCGGTGAGACAACTCGCGTTAGTTTACATTGTAGATCTTTTAAAGTATCACAAGTCGTATGAATTATTGTCGACAGTATTTTCGCGAATTATAAGTTTATTTAATCAACCGGATGTTGATTGAAAACTATTGTTAGAACAAGTAATAGTAGAATACTTTTATTTGTATTGATTAAAAATATCTTTTTTTTTTTTTGAATTTATGAAATTTTATTATTAAGTGTGTATATATATATACATATATTAAGAAATTGATACCTAAATATTAATTTTATAAATTATTTTAACATGTTTCAATGTAAAATGAGTAGTATCCAATTTACTAGTATCAAATTTATATACTTATTTGTTATAGTTATATAATTGTACGTTTCAAAAAAAAATAGTACTTTAGTAGATTTATTTTAATATTTAATATTTAAAATTATAATTATAATAAGAATTCAATGGCAAATCAAACGAATGATTTTTATCTGTTAAATGTTTTTTAACATATCTGCTTACAATTATGGCAAATTGATTGTTAGAATTTAGATAAATTAAAAAAAAAAATTGTCACATTTATGCAATATGAATCAAAATAGTATAAACATTTTTTTCAGTTCTATAAAACAATAAATCTTTCGGTTTATCGACGCACGATAGAATAGAAAGTGTAGATCTGTGCAACTTTAGTAATCGTTTGTTTCACTGGATGGCGGCACAGTCTGCGTAAAAAAAAAAAAAGAATGCTATTGTAGTATGACTCATTGAACATCATGGGTATACAAATGTTTTTTGTATACATTCAGTGCAATGTATTATCAAATAAGCAGATTTTTTTTACATTTAATTATTTTTGTAAATTTATCCCCCTTTTCACATAAATTTCTATTTTTTATTCTCATAAAGTCATCATAAAATCATTTTTCACCGCACCGTTCATCGCTCGTGAATTAAAATCATGTATTTTATCATCTTGTATCCGTTTTAAATCATCAAATTTAACGTAATACTTTTGTTTATAAACAACGGTTATATAAAGATCAGCTCGAATCGATACGATTAAAAATTAATCGGTTTTTTTTTTTTTTTTTTTTTTTTTATATCCGGTACACGGCATATAGAAAAAAGCCACAAAACATTGCTTGCTAAAAGAAAAAAACAATATTTCTCTTTTTTCTTAGCCTTTGCCAATGCATTAAAAGGCTTCCGCGGACTCTTGCAAGTCAAGCGCATTATTTCCAAGTCAAGGAAGTAGGTGACTTAATCGTACACAAGGGAATATTAAGCACGTGTGTAAAAGAGAGAGAGAGAGAGAAAGAAAATAAGAATTTCGATTAAGAAGTCTTCGCGTGACGCCACGTTACACGACTAAACTCGTATACTGTACATTCGACCTAATAGTAACAGTAGAGCCGCTCGATATATTGACTATTTTTGTCAACGAGTCATTGTAACTTATGTCTAATGTATATTAGACGGTAGTATTTTAAAAGTTTGTGCGCTCTTATAGGATTCGAAGAAGAAAAGGCTTTTTTATTATTTACATCTGAATGTAAATTTCGTTTTTCAATAGCAAAGAATGAAAATGAAAGTTGAAAAATATAAAATAGTATTATTTATCCTATATAAGATTTAATTTCAGTTTTTAAAATTAGGAATAATTATTTTGTGCTTAGTAATTTTTTTAAATTATCAATAAAAAATGTTGCTTTATTATAATTTATTTACCAATCAAATACATTTTGTTATATTATTAAAAAAACATAGTTCTATAAAACTGCATAAATTTCAAGAGCAGCATATACTTTATACCTTTGACATATTTTTAAATTGTCCACTATCATGATAAAGTAAAAAAAAAGGAAAAAAATGTATATATATATATAAAATCGAAAAGCCTCCTTGAAAAACAATATGCCCTCTCTTGTAAAAGTAGGCTGCAAGTGTAAGTAAGCAAAAAGAAAAAAAAAAAAGGCAAAGACAAGCCGACGACCTCAGTACTCTCAACTGCGCGCTAGGGTAAGCCGGCTTCGAAACAATAAAGCAATTCGGCTGTGTATGTGTGTGTTTGTATGTATGCATATATATATATATGTAGGCAAAAGGATGCTCGCTCGATCTATACCTTTTGGGAGGCGGAGCTCGCTCACGAGAGTATCGACTGTGTCTCGTTTATGCGTTCGTCTCCTTTCCTAAGAGAGGAGAAAGAGACAGAGACGTCCCTCTTCCTTTGCCTCGTCAGCTTTGTGCAACGATGTGTGTGTGTGTATGCGCGCGCGCGAAGACTTGGCAAACGGATCATCCTGAATAATGCGGATTTCCGCACGCCCGCTCGTCCAAGCCAATTTTACGACTTTTCGAGTGACACGTACACGTGCATATATATACCTACACTTACACACGGAAAATTAGCGTTTGGATCGCTCACTCGTATAATAGTTTCTTCGAGAGGGAGGAAGAGCAAGTGAGAGAGAGACACGTCTTGTTGTTTGTGATATCTCTTTAATGAAGCTTGATCTAGTTGGAAAGCGGACGCGTTTTAATTTAAGGGAAGTTGTTTTGGTTTCTACGATGAAATAAAATAAATATATCGTTGATTCGTCATTTTCTTGTTTTCAGCTTTGAATTTTGCGGGATTGTTTAATTTTTAATCAAGTAAACGTGTAAGAATGCTTTCTCGTCTTAAATGTTTTGCACTATACTAATTTATAAAAGGGTTTATTTGTGATTACAATTATATTTATTTTTATTAATTTATTTATTAAAAAATCTTTCGTTATCTTTTTAAAATTGAACTGTGTTCTACAACTAATGTTTTTCTACCGATTTATCACTTAATGCATCAAGTTTATTCTATTCTATAAACTGTAACTTGTATAATAATATTAAAGAAAATGTTTTTCTAGAATAATGCCTTCACTTTGTTATCTTTTTGAGTTAAATACATTAATGTTTCAAACAGCTACTTACACTCAGTGTATTCATCGATGTAATCGTTACTGAAAATTTATGTATCATATTATGTATTTTTGGCATGATTTTATAAGAATATTTTAAGATACATTTTTTTTTTTGTTTTCAAGTAGATACTTAATTTTTGTTGTGTAGCTTTTTACAATATATTTTTTTAGAAAAAGTACCGACCATTTCTTTTTATTTTTGGATAAAATATTTCAATCAAATATTAAAATAACATAATTATAAACGATATATTTGATGTTATTGTATAACATATTTATGATCAATTAGTAAAATTATAATTTCAAAAAGAATTTATTCTTACATGTTTCAAATAGCGATAATAAAGCTGCGAGTTGAACTTTATTTTTTTATACTTTTTAAAAGAACACAGTGCAGCTTTAAAAAAAATCGAAAGTTATATTGAGTAATAAAATTAAAGTTTTGCAAAATTTTGACGAAACTTTGTGTTAAAACAATGTCGCAGGGACAAAAGCAACGTAAGCAGTCGTCCCTATAAAGTTATCTAAACGTGAGTAATCTATGGTAACTACGGCGAGGTCACCTTAATCTCCCGTATAATATACCTGAACGCAAATTTTCAACGATTCCGGGAGAATAATCCGCTCCCCAGTGGCGAAAGGGCATCCATACCGACATACACACACATATATACCTATACGCACATCGGCAGGGATACACATATATACGTCCTTGCACATACACACACACGCACACACACACACACACACACACACACACACACACACAGCTGGAATAACGTCGGCGGCGAAGCATTGCAGCCGGTGGTCGAGAGACACGCCGTTCGAGTATACATAGCCTCCACCGCGGCGCCTCACGGTGGCCGAACGAACTGCCAGTCGGCATCGCACCGTTGCGTCGCGCGGACGATTTTTTTCCGACAACGATCTAGACGATCTTTTCGCCTTTATCTCCCTCGATTTTCCCTAAAATATCGTACTTTCATCGGGTGTGACGGTTGTTTTATTTTTCTCTCGCGGGAGTAAAGTGTTTTTTGGCTCTGGTGTTTTTTTAATGTGTGACTAAAGTGTTGTTACCGATCGCTGGGATTGGGAATTTTGTTGAAGCTTGATTAGAGGTTTTTGTGATACACGCACGTATACGTGTGTGTGTGTGTGTGTGTGTATACGGTGTTTTATCGGGATATTGCGAATTTTGGTTTTTGATGGTATCGAGGAGCTTGAGGTTTGAAAAAGTTGATGTTGTTATCAAGGATATAAAAGTGGAAATTGTATATTTTCATCTATGACTTTAATCTATAACACAAATAATTAAACGTACATTAAACATAAATATTTTTTTTGTAGAAAACTATTTTTTTAATAAGCCATGGCTTTATTACTTTTATAAAATGCTACATTTTCCAAGATAATAAAAGATCGCCGATAGTTTCAGACTTTTCTTGTAATTGGCTGTTTTAGAAAACAATTTTATTAGAATTCATTATTTCGAAAAAGTATTTTAAATGACATCTTAAAAAAGCTTCAATTAATAAGGATGAAAATAGACAATTTATCGTCACTTTTGATATTCTTGATACACAATCACTGGTACTTGTAATTTAAAAAAAAAAAAAAAAAAAAAAATAGAATTGCGTTTTGTTTATAAGGCAAAGAGAGTCACATACATGAAATTGTATAAATTACGAAAACGACATCTAGCTTGTGGGAAATATTGCAAAATCAATGTTTACGTACCTTCGTGTTGCGTCTCATTATATCGTTCCATCAAAAATATTCATTAAGAATATTATCGCTTGATTTATCTATTTCTATTGTTTTTTTTTTTTTCTCTCGCGGTCATGCTTATTTTTATTATATACTTATACCTGTTTCAGTTTACATCGCATGATAGTTTTGTTTATTTTGTTGCGAACGATGCCCCTACAAAATTATTTTATTTTTATTTTATTTTTTATTTTATTTTATTTTATTTTATTTTTTTTGTTTTTTATATAGTAGGTAATTGTAATTGTTCCTCCCCCCCCCCTCGCAAAATTCCAGCAGTTATTTTTCTTTTCATTAAAGTTATTTAACATTCACCAATTCGTGATTGATACAGATAGATAATTATGTAAATAAAATAAAAATGTATGTAAATCACGCATCCAAGTACCAGTCTTCGTAATTATTAACATACTTATATCAGTATTTTAAACTTATAATAACGTCGCGATTTTTTTTTTTCATTGTGAAATAACAAACTTTTTAGTTATTTTAAACATTGTTATTAAAATTATTGTCGATTTATATTAAGTATTGGTAAAATATGTTACAAAAATAATTAAAATACTCAGCATTGATATTAAAATTTAAAAAAATTTATTGTATATTTTAAATACATTGACTGTTTCCTATTCTTAATTGTAATACAAATCACTTATTGTGCACGTTTTTCAAACCTGTATTACTGCTATTAAAATCAATGTATTTATCTAATAAAATACTTTTTCTTTTACAAATTGCGATATTTAAAAATTATAAAATTGAAAATTTACATCGCGTTTTTATGATAAATATAAAAGTTCCAATTAGCGGTACTTTCTAAATATTTTCGAACCGAATTTAATTGAAAATGTAGCGCAATTTAATGAAATAAAAACGAAAATTGATTAAGAAATCTTTATGATTCATATAGTAAGCAGCGTATCGTGATTATAAATTTTATCTTATCATATTTGAAGTATGTCTGATTTTCAAACTTTTAGTTTAACAAGTTACGAGCGTGATTTACATCCATTAAATTTTATCTTAAATTAGAACGATCGAGTGTAAAGGTGAGCCTATAGTCGATTTTTCGTAAATTTTTCAAATTTTCAATTTTTATCAAATTTTTTATAGCTTTAACAAAATTGGGCTGTTTAAGATTTTCTTCTTGTGTTATTTTTTATTATATGATTTTTTAAAATTACTTTTTAGTGCACAACATTTTTATCAAATTCCCAGTTTCTTTTATTTCTTTTTTCTGAATCAATCGAAAGAGAATAAACAGGTTGATTGTTAATATAATAAACCGTATAGTAACTTTATTAATCATTTAGATATTTTTGCTTTAATAAATCAGTAAAACGAAAGTATTGCATTTTTCTATTAGTATTATCTTAAAACTTTCAACCTGTGAAAATAAATTTATTTATTCTTTCCAGTAAAAACAAAAAAAAAAAAAAACAAAAAAAAAAAAAAATTATAATACAATGAATGTAAAAGATTATTTAAACGAATGATTCATTAAAATATTATTTTATCGATAATAGGCTCTCCTTATTTGTGAAAAGATCAAGCGAATTTTCTCATGGTGTAACATTGCGTTTGCAGAAATTGAAAAGTTAAATGAAAATTGGATAACTATAATTATACGGAGAAAAAAGATGTAGCGATTATAATTAATTTTCAAAAAATCGATAATTATTATGAACAAATTTTTTCTTTAAATTTGTTTTTAACAATCAATTTTACGTATCGAAATAATAATGTTCGGATTGAATAAAACATAAACTAGTCATTGTATAGTAAACATTTACATTTAATTCCAGGAACGATAATTAAAATGATAAGCTCACGGTTTTGAATTTACCGAGTCATCTAGTTAGCCATTGCTGTGCTCTTCTTTCTCCGTGTACCAAAATTATCAAAAGAAGATAAAAAAAAAAATTGTGAGGAAGAGATCGTATGTCTCGAGCTCAAAACGAGAAGAGCGAGAAAAGGAGAAAGGAGCGAAGAAAGACCAAAAGCAAAAAAAAAAGAAAAAAAATGACGGTGTCGGTGTTGTTCTGTGTTCTAGCGCTTTAGTAAAGCGGTCCGAAAGCGTCGACGGGGAGGACGAACAGGGTGGGGACTACTACCAGCTGACGTTTCCTAACTAGCTCGGCGCCTCTCTAGCCACTACACACTCGCTACTAAAACACCCCCGTTTCGGCGAATTAATCCGAACGAAAGCACCGCCAAAGCAGCTACCTTATGACATACAGATATAAATTTACATATATATACATACATAAATATGTATACATATACATAAGTATACTTGAAGACAGATTATATAAAGGAAAGGGAGAGCAACGAGGAGGAGATAACGCGGGAGAGAAAGAAGTTTGAGAGAGTGACGCTGGAGGAGGTGATTATACGTAGAGACAGAGAATGTAAACCGCGCGCGGTCCTCTCGTCCAAAATTACTGCGCGTATACGTCTCTCTCTCTTTCTCTCTCTTTCTCTCTTTCTCTCCCTTCGGTCCTATTTCGGATCACTTACCGAAAATAGGATTTAGAAGGGAGACGCGCCGCGAGAAACTTTCTTTTTTCTTCTTATGCCGAGAGCTTCTACGTTTATTTCCCTTTTTTTTTTTTTTTTTTTTTCTCTTGGGTTTTCCGTTTTATTTGTCTCTATATATCTAGTTGCCGGAGCGCATCTCTCGGCGAACTTTTCGTACGAAAAGTTCCTTCGTTTAATGAAATAATTTTGCGTGTTTGTCTGACTGTGTGCACGCGTCGAATGGAGAAAAGTAACATTAGGGATCGTTGATTTTTTTTTTTTCTTGTTTGACACGAGGACGCGACGATCGAGTTGTTTGTGCGATCCGGTTTCAATAACTTGTTTACTCGTTGATTATCTGGTATAATCAATGGATTAGCCGATAAGTACGTTCGGGGCGGTGTTACTCATGCATAGGCTTGCAAAATCAGTTACCTTTCGTTTTGTGTAACTTTACTTACACAAAAGACACAGTTTTTCACAATCATGGTATTACATGCTCACGAATAATTTTAATGTATGCTTCGTAAACGAAATTTTTTTTTTATTTACAATCGAAAAGTTAAGCATCGCCCTGAAGGTTTAAAATCATTAAACTTTAATACATTATTATGAGACGCTTGGTAATAATTTTAGTCAATGTGGTAACGTTGATCTGTAAAAGAATGAATTGTATCGTAACGGTACATTATAGATTAGTATTATTAGTATTTTTCTTACTTTGAAAATATTTAACGATTTCAAAGCAATAGTAAGAGAAATAAAGAACGATTACGATTGAGACCGGATTAAAAGCTTATTTGAATTTCGTCGGTATTAATTATTTAAAAAGAAAATTTAACGTAACGACTAATCAATGATAAATGTAATTGTGCTTAACAGTTATATTAATGTGCATTTTGATGAAAAAAAAAAAAAAATAAAAAAAAATAAATAAATAATAATAATAATAAATAAATAAATAAATATCAAAACAATCTTTCGTACCTTATACGTGTCTCGTCCAATGTCAATAAAGTTTAAATGATAAAAAAAGAAAAGAAAAAGAAAACTTTCCGATATAATTAACGGAGTCGATCGTTTTCCCGCCCATTTACACTTGCAAATTATATGCATATACAACACGTGCGGTAATTATACATAGTTTTCGAAATAACATAGCTCTTCCAGTTCTTTTTCTTTTTTTATACATAAATAAATTATACGAAAAGCCGCCAATTAATTAATTATCATGGATAAAATTTTTAGAAGGTAATATTAAAGCAGTGTATACGTTCCTCGTGAGAATACAACCCGTCGTGATAATGTGACTTCCGCACCGATTTTACATTTAGAAACTTAGGTTAACTACGACAAAATTTATATACTACTTACCTACTATATATTTAAAAGATAAAAAAAAAAAGTCAACTGTAGCAGATAAACAAAAATGTACTCTCTTGCATTATAAACAAAGCAAAAAACCAAAACTATATAAAACCAAAATAAATAAATAAATTGTAATTTTTCGTTAGAAACGGACCTAAACGGCAAAGTGCAAAAAGTATAACAATAAGTAGATAAAAAGCGAGAAAGGAGTGTATTTTCTTTTTCCATTGAAGGCTTCCAATGAAGCGACAATATTGTCGTAGCCGCGTAAACTGTGTGTGCGTGTGTGTGTAACGTACCGTAGAGACATACTCGTATAACAAGAGACGCTTACTCTTTTTTCGTATCTCTCTAATGCAGTAAAACGAAAGAGCAAACCATTCGCATCGAAGGTCGTAATAGTTCGCAAGTTTAAAAAAGAATTCGAACGATAAAATAACCTTATATAGCGAGTAAGAAAAGAGAAAAAGAAAAAGAAAAAGAAAAAGAAAAAGAAGAAGAAGAAGAAGAGGCGACGGATGGTGAGACCGATGAGGAAAGGCGAGGAGCTCGCGGAGGCGAGGAAGTCGTCGTCCGAAAAAGCGAGCAATAATGTCTGCAATATCACTTCGCCTACCGGAACTCATTCCTCAGCTAATGGGTAAATATGGGTTGAGCTAGCTTTAATTAAGAAAAGAATAAAAAAAAAAAAAAAAAAAAAATCTTTATATATAATAAATACAAAATGATCAAGCAATGATTAAACATTGTGTTTCCGCATCATTCCTCGTCTCGTATTATATTGTATTTGATATGCATATCTCGTAAAAGCGATACACACACACATATATATATATATATATACATAATTTATGTATAAAATATGCGAACGAACGGTTGAAAATTTTTTTTTTTTTCTTTCTCTCCCGACAAAGAAGCAGTTTTTCGTTGTAAAAGCTTTTGTAAAAGAAAAAATTACGTTTTTTTTTTTTCAGTATATATTTTTCTCTCGTCGGTCGGTATCGATACGCGGAAAAATATTGGTGCTTCCAATAGTAATCGAATAAGAATAATAGAGTAATAGAATATTCATAGGGTTCCTTATATAGAAAACTCGTTATTAAGGATTGACAAAGAATTTTCACGAAACTTTTTATAAGCCGTTCTTGTAATGAAGAATAGAGAAACGTATTTGTAACATTGTTTCATATTATTGTATAAGATAATATGGGATTTGCCTTAGCTAACAATTTTTATGAAAGAAACTATAATGAATATAATAATTATATAGATAACGTACAACAGCATTTCGGATATTGATAACTTTTTTATATGAACGATATAATAATTGTCGCATCAATGTTTTTCCACGTAAGAGTAATTAAATTTTGCTTATATATATATCAACGTTAGAAATTGCATAAACGTTAATTTATCGTCATTTACATATATGTGATCCGTTTCGAATCGTTCGTAGAATTTTTATAAAAAATTCTTGTTAAATATTTCATTCGACGCATTATGTTTATCGTATATACGTATATACGTGTAATGAAAAATTTTCAACTGTGAGTATAACATTATACTCGATGCATATTGACATGTAATTTATCAATTACGATGGCGTGTCTACTGTGTACGTTAGGAATAATAATGTAGGTCCATTTATGGTTAAAAAAAAATGAAATTATATTGCTCAAATATTTATAATAACATAATTTATTTATTTTATCAAATTATTGTATTTTTAAGGATATCAATAAATCTTGTTTAAAACGTTTAGCGTAATATAAATTATTGTTTAATTATTTGTCAATAATGCGTTAATTTTATATATTATTTTTTGTTTACAATGTTTATTTATACTTTTAATAAACTAAAAACATAGAGAATTAACCCAATTTCATTTATTGAAAAAAAAAAAAAAAAAAAAAAAACAAATTTCTCTTACGTTTCATATAAATTTATTATAATTTTACATAAAAGCAAACAAATTTATTACTTTCATCATCGTTCATTAAATATTTTACGACTGTGAAAAACTTTTCGCAAGATTTATCTTTCAATATATTATCGATTATCGAGTGCTGTAAAAAGCTTAACCATTAATGTGATCGCCTTATAAGAAACCTTATATATTATGTAGATTATTTTCAAGTACGCCTGGGATCGATGAAAGAAAATATATTTTGTTACGTATTATATGTATACAATATAGGTAACAAAATTGAAGGCGATTTTCTTCTTTTAATCTTTGCGTATCGATGTGAAAATAATTAAACGTTCGATACATCGCTGGTTCTGATTTTTTTTTCTCGTTCTTTTTTATGATTTTTAAAAGAAAAATATTTTTTTTTGTAAAATGCATGGATTTTATGAGGCTACAAGCACTTTTGCTGCGATTCATATCGCGATGCACATTTTTTTTTTTTTTTTTTTTTTTTTTTGACAGCTGCATAATTTGCTTTGTCGTAATTTAGGTTTAACTAAAATAGAAAAAAATGTACGCGTGCCGCATATTATTGACACAGAACTGCTAATAATGATAATAAAAGCGTTTGTTTTATGTGCCATTTATAATCTTTAGTTTCGCTGCTTTTAATATAAATATTGCCCAATACATTTAAGGTCTTGCATTTTCCATAATGAAATACATTAATCGATACTAATTTATTAAATGAATTTATTATTTACAAAAAAAAAAATGAAATTTTAATGAAATTTTTGACATTTATAGTTAAAATTTGTCCATACAAAATAACATCTCAAATATTCTTTTATCTAGATCGTAAAATTTCCAGAAAGAATAATAATTTACTCACAAGGATTTATAAATTCACTTTACCTTTCACTCTCTACCTACGCATATTTTTAAATATCTTTTGTATTTATTTTATTTTTTATATTACCTATAAGAATTTTGTCTTTCAATTAAATTAAAAATAAAAGCGATAAACTAAAAATAGTTTAATAATAAAAATAAAAAAATGGAAAAAAAAACAAATTGATTTTGTCTTTAACAAAAGACGAACGATTTAAAACAAGCAGCTCGCACAATCGTCCTACCACCGAGTCTTGTCGACTCCATTAGTCAAGTTCATTTAGCGAAGCGAACGGATAGTGGGCCGAAGACGAGGTTACTTAACACCCCGGCAAAGGTTCGAGCAATTAGCTCACGCTATACTTTCCCAACCTCGGCGCGATATTTATCGCGGATACGGTGCAGTATATATATACACGCCCGGCAACCGGTTTCGTATCTCAACCTTGACTCGTTAACGATTAAGCATACTGAATAATTTCCATGTTATGGTGCGTGCGTATGCGTGCGTGCGCTATACATTTCTTTGGGTTTACGGTCCGTTGTCGCGTTTGTATATATAAATATATATACGAGTATACGTATACCTGTCCGAGAGGAGATTATTATTCGCTCGATTTGTTTCTAGAAAGAGGAGACAACGACCTTGTGCCGGTATAATGTATCGCGTCTTTGAATTTCTTCTTGAAGGCTTTGTTCGAGTCTTTCTTTTTTCGTCTTTTTAATATTTTTGGATAGAGGAAGCTGCCGAGACGGACTTTCAGGGAATTATTCTGTCTCGCGTATTCGGATTTGTTTTTTATTTTTTGAATGTAGAAAAAAATTTAGCGCGATGTGTTTTATTACAATTTAATTAATAGTCTGAAATAAATTTGAAAATTTGTTAAATTTACTATATTTTACGGTAATGATTATAGAAACGAGATATTAAATAGGTATTTTATTTGACCTGCTTTATGTAATTATAAAACCGCTTGCATAATTTTAAAGTACGATTGTCTTAATAGATTGCTACGGTATTTATTTCGTCGTTCAACGTAAATCTTTTTTTTTTTTTTTTTTTTTTTTTTCAATTATGTAATCGTCGTATCTAATCTCTAAAGTTTTCTATTTTCTACACGCAAAATTTAAACTTTTAACTTTATATTTTCAAAAATAATACATTTTATTACCATATATATTCATCGTACACATATATTCTTGAGTTTGAAAGAGAGAAAATTATAAACGGTTTGCTAATCAGCGTGAAGTAGGGAAATTATTAAACGCTGTCGAGGATAATTTTGCTACTTGCGTATAGCATTGCTAACGAGTAACGCTCTGATTGTACCGCTCCAAGACTTGAAGGATTCAATCACTTTCGAAAAAAAGTTCCATTACAATGTTTACAATATTTTAAAACATTTTTTAAAATATTCGTTATAAAAAATATCATCGTCGCTTTATTTAAGTTTAAAATTCTTTTTATTTCTTTTTTTATATGTAAGGTAAATAATTATATCATTGTTTTTAATTAATCGCATTGAAAAAATCTCAAAACTTTTGAGCCCATCTTCTTAATTGCATACTTTGAACAGATTCTTTGTAAAATAGGCAAAGTTCGTAACCCATTATTAAATTTAGCTACGATAAGCGTAAGAAAAATCTCCAACTTTCCATAAAATAACGACTTTAACGAAATTTCAACCACCGACTTTCACAAAACATTTTCTCCTCGGCAAATTAAAGCAACATTTTTTACAAAATTCCACAACAACGTCGACGCTGACCACAAAATATCCGTTAACCATCCGACAAAACCATCCGCACCCTCATTCAAAAACAAAAATAAAAACGATCGATTCCTGACATTCTTAACGCGACATCCGGTGCTGCAACAACAAGTAGCAACGCTCCTAATTGCTCAAAGATTTTCACTCGTTGTATTTCGTCATGTCGTTGTTTCGTTCACGCTCTCTGACCTCCGAGCGTATTATCCTCGTCGCGCGATGCTCTCAAGTGCCTCCTCCTCCTTCTCTTTTGCGCTCATGCAGCTGTGACGAAGAGGAAAAGATAGAAAGAGAGAGAGAGAGAGAGAGAGAGAGAAAAGACACCGGACGCGACTCGAGCACTTTGCTAGTTTTGCGGAGGACGCGGAGATTCTATTCCATTTGCCGAGAGTAAGTCTTTTTTTTTTTTTAATGCGTTTTAAATGTTTTCTTGGAGAAAACTTTTGCGATGTTCGTGGGTTGATAGTTTGAAGGAAGGAAGCATTGTCGGCGAAAGAATGGGAGTACTGTAATTAGCTTTGAGTTGAAATAGATTTTTGTTAGTATTGAAGCCTTGGATTGAAATGAAAATTATTTTAACTTTGAAAAATGTTGTTTAGGTAATCAAAATAGTCCACGTTTTGTATACTTTGATGCTACTATTATTTATGCTTTGTGCATTTGATGAGTATGATTAATAAACAAAGTCAATTTGAATTCTCATGCAAATTATATATTTTCTAATAACTATTTTACTAAGAAAAAAAATTTTTTTAATAGAAAATTTTTCTTCGAAAGTTATTCAGAGCGCGACTTTCTTAATCACGAATCAACAATTATTTCCACCGGGGCTTAGAATTAAAAAAGAAGAGAATAATCGATTATTTTATGCTTTGATCGTAAAATTTTTACAAAGTTCTTTATAAAAGATTGCTTTATCTTCGATGTCATAGCGATTGCCTTTAGAAATAAAAATAACGGTAGTATTTGCGGTCAATTGAATAAAAAAAAAAAATAAAAAAAAAAAAGGAATGACATAAAAAAGTGTCATGATTTTTAATATTCAATTTTCGCAGTTTTTATATAATATCCAGTATATAATTGTAATAAAATTTAATAAATGTTTATCCGAGAAATAATTTTCTTTACTAATTAGTCGTAAAAAAATGTATACACAAATTATGTTTTCAAGGAAGCAATAAGAAAATCTGTTAATATGTAATACCATATACATTCTCATTCTATATTTAATTCGTTTGCAGTAATAAAATTTCGAGTTCCTTACCGTTAATTACGAAAAATCCTCTTTCGCCAGCAAAATAGAAAGTTTATTCGGCGGATTCGAAGCAGAAACAAAGTCCGACGCTTAACAAATCTATTTACACAATTAAAAAACCGCGTGTTATATTGAAAAAAAAAAAAAAAAATATACACATATATATATATATATAGGCACGTTTTAGAATCCTATGCTAACTCTGAAAAGAAAAAAAATAACCGCCGTTCAATTTCATAACCAGAATATATTTCAATCGGAACTTTCTCGATCCGGTTGTTATTATTTATATCTCGAATTTTTAGTTTTGATAAGTTGACACGGTACACGGATACAGTGTATTTTGTAAATGTCAATATATTTTCTTCTTTACATAACTTTTCAATTTTATTCTCGCGCGTTTATTATATGCAGATATCAGGCACTATCGTAATTATTCAACTCCATTAGATTGAGAATAAATAACGTCGGCAGCCGTTTTATAATCTATATTAGTAATTCAGTGAAAAAATTTTTAATCAAAATATCAAACATTAATTTTAACGGCGTTATTGGTTTGCAATGTACTTTTTGTCGCCGGTGGTAATTAAAAAACAAACCAACTCTTATTTTATTCAATTTCGATAAAAGAACAATAACCGATTTTTAAAAGAGATTTTTTTGACTTTTAAAGCGCAGTCCGATGCAATCAAGATTTTCATTGTATTTATTACGTGACCGTATAGATCAAATAAACAACATCATCTACTGATCCAATAACCTTACAATAATAATTAAACTAGGTTTCTTCCGTCTACTCCATTTCCAGCCGCAATCAATTCTCGCATAATACCCAACGCTCTATACTTGTATACAAACTTTTTACACCCCGCGACATAACCGCACGCAACACGTACACAAACGTACGTACGTGCATACGTATAAACACTACTCGTCTAATTTCCATCCATACTCGACACGCAACTCGAATCAAGGAACTCGAGACTTTCTCGCGCAGACGCTCGCGTATACGTATGCGAATATATAAAATCCGCGAGACTCGGTGCTCTAGATTAAACGACCGGTAAAGATCGCGCTTTTTTCTTCCTTTTTTTTTGTTTTTTTTTTCTCTCTTTCCATCCTCCTCGCTTCTCTCGCTTTAATAAAGGCACATGTGCACGCGCTCGGCGCACTTTTGTGTTTACAATGCGCGTTCGTTCTATTGCACGCGCGCGCGCGGCGACGGCACTCGTAAAAGTGCTGTAATTATACGGTACAAAGAACGAAAGAGAGTCGCAGCGCGCTTAGTACGGCTTTTCCTTTTCGCTTTTGTTGCCCCGCGAGACGCGTTTTAATTATAAAGGACGACGGTTGTTGCATAGCCCTCTCCTCCCCCCCCCCCCCCGACGACTCGCGAGCTACGCGATTATCTCGTATAGGTGAAGCCAGAATTTAGAGAGACCAGGAGGTTTCTTTTTTTTTTTTTTTTCTTTTTCCATCTCGTTACGGATTTTTCCGACGACGTGGAAATCGTATGAGAGAAAGCTTTGACCTTTGTGCTACGAATTATTATGTGTACATCGTAAAGAGAATTCACTAAATACGATTGTTTTAAACCGTTTTAATTTCTTTTTTTTTCTTTTTTTAAATTAGTTCTTTTATAATTTTAAATTTATTATATAATAAGATAGTAGACTATTAAAACTATAAATTACAAGTTATCCCGATGAAAATTTTCCTGCTTACTAAAAACGTTATCGCATCAACTAGGTTTGATATAATTCTTGTTTTATTTTACACAACGAGAAATAAAATTTAAACTCGTTCATTACTCATTATTTAATAGTAAAATAAAATATTACGTTTGGTAAAATAATAATAGTATATAATTTTATTTCTTTTGTGAAAAATATCGATGAAAATTGTTGTACAATTTACCTTGCCAAAGAAATAATTAA
The DNA here is from genome assembly GCA_949987625.1 of Chalcis sispes. NCBI lineage: Eukaryota > Metazoa > Arthropoda > Insecta > Hymenoptera > Chalcididae > Chalcis > Chalcis sispes. The sequence goes on from OX465098.1 coordinate 64,151,463, forward strand.
TAATCAATACAGTCATCCACGCGTCGTTAACGGAAATTTCTTATTTACACAAAATTTCTAACAGCTGCAAACATACTGTTTCATTTCACGTCACAAAGCTTAATTAATTCATTTAATTTTCTCGCATTTTTTCCTTTATTATACCTGAATGAAAAAAAAAAAAAAAAAAAAAAAAAATGATATCTCCATCGTATCGATTCGCCATTTTACCGCAGTAAAAAAGAAAATGGAAAAAAAGTAAAATAAAATTATCTCAACGTTTTCCCAGAGAGAAAATCTTGGTACACAAACGCACCTTCGTCCGGGGTAACCGCAACGCACGCGATGTCGCATTATTTACGGAGCGGTAAACAAACGAGGCCGCGTGATTTAATCAATCCCTCCGCGAATTTATTCAGCATCCGTCGAAAAACTGACGAGGTAAATATTTATCATCCGCCTTGTTCATATTCCGTTGCTCTCGCTTTGGAAATTTAGTCCATTAGTCTTTCCCTTGCTCTCTCTCTCTCTCTCTCTCTTTCTTTCTCCCGGCAGAGACAAACAGACAGATAGACAGACGGAAACGTCGAATATGCATAAAACATTCGTCTCGGCTCGCGCGATATCTCGATTAAGTTTATACCTATCGCTCCTGTCCCTCTTGTAAAGTCTCTCGGGTGATTTTTCTTCAGGATTTTTTGGCAGCAGTCTGCCGCATTGCGAAAAACTCGCAGGATATTCGCTCTCGAGGATATATACCTAAACGTGGTGTATGTGCGTGTGCGTAGGCGGGGTTATAATAGGAAAAGGATCGTAAAAACAAGAATAAGTTGAAAGAGGGAAAGTTTTGAGTGTAAGGGAGAATGGAAAGAAAAGAAAATAAAGATAAAATAAAGTCCGAGCTGGAAGATGAATTTAAATGGGTATACAGGGGTACATGCGCGCGAATTTTTGGCAGCACTCGAGCGAAGAATTCCCGGTTAACTTTTTTCTATACTTTTCTTTTTTTTACGCGATTTTAAAACTTCTCTTTCCTCCACGATGCAAAGTCGTAAACAAAGGTTTGATTTTTTTTCTTTTTTTTTTTTCATTCCGTCGGAGTACCGGAAATCAGGAAAAGAAAATTTATGTTCATTATCGTTCTCTGGACATTCATATCAATATTTAATATTCATCTATGTTTTATATATTTCTCAGCCTTGATATTTATAAAAAAGTTAAAATTTTTTCTAAATAAAATTTAAATTATAAAAAATCAAAAAAATATCGGCAAGCTACTTAACATTGAACGAAAGTTCAATAAATTTAACTTATATACTCGCAACTCGGTAAAAATAAGCGCGCGCTCGGTACCTTTTAAAAAAGTCAATAAATCCATTAAATACTCGAGACATACTCGAGTTAAAGGTCAAATAAAATTTTTATAAATCATCGGCAACGGTAGAAATTCTCGGATTTTATTTACCCTCGCAAGTACGAGAACAACTCTTGTGTGTCTAGATCGTGCAGAAAACTCGGCAACGTTTCCTTTGCCTCTTCTCTCGGTAACGCAGCCGAGGAGTGTGCCAAAATTTTACATTTATACAGTATGTACCGGACGAAGGGAGAACGTCTCGAGAGAAAAATGAAAGATCGTAGGAGAGAGAATTTGCACGCGACGTATGCCAGAGCAGAGAAAACTTAGCGCGAGAATCTCTAGAATGTGTGAAGATGCCACTTGTCTCGCGACACCGGAACTTTGTCTAGACGCTCTGCATGTATATATATATATATATATACAAAAGATAGAGAAGGAGAGAGTCGCTTTGAGTTTTAATTATTTAGCCACGCCGTAATAATTTTTAGCTCGAAAAGTTTTCTTATTTGATAAGTAATTACTCTCGTTAATTATTCCTTAACCGCATAATCAAACGTGGCTTCAATTTTCATGTTAATTTCATTGGGAAAGAATTTTATGATAAGCGTATGCAAATGATAGTAAATTAAATATAGGAGGTTGCTTCATCGCTGAAAATTATCGACCATCTAAGCTCGAATGGTGCACTTAATTAAAGCTGCAAAATATGGCGATGATCGGCTAATGATGTCGGTTTGTTTACCGAGGTAATTTCGCAACGTTGATTTTTTAATAGTCCCTAAAGCATAAAAAAAAAACAAAAAATAAATGTTTAAACTCACAAGTAACGAAAAAGAATATTATTCATGTGTTCATAAGTAAACGATACAATCTTATAAATTGTTTGTTATAAATTGTTTATAAAATTTATAAAAATTCCTTTCCACCCATTTCATTAAACTATTGAGCAGGATAACATTTAAAAAAATTAAATAAAAAGAACTAGTCCTTTCAACGGAAATACATCCCCGGCAATTTTGGTAATCGTACAGGACGCATAAATCAAATTAAAACAGAAGCTCCCCGTAATAGACGATGGACATTAATGCGCGGACGCACGTACAGCAATGGAGTCGACGCAATGTGTTACGTCTAGACGCATGTGGGGTGCAGGACGTTATCATCCCCCTTTCGATCCTTTTGTACGCGTATACGTGTATGTATATGTATGCGCTTTCACGTAGTCGAGAGACTCTTGGCCGAGGTCCAACGAAGCTTTTTTACGGAATAAAATCCTACTGATTTTACCCTTTCTCTCTCTCTCTCTCTCTCCCTCTCTTTCGATACGCTTCGTAAAGTTTTATACCACGAGTTTTTCCTTCGTCTCTCTTACTCTTTGAAATAACCCGCAGTAAAGTCACCCGAGCGCAATTTTCAATGCTATGGTGCTCTCAAAAGCGATCCATGTTCCTTTTTTTTTTTTTTTTTTTTTTTTTTTTTTTTTTTTTTTTTTTTTTTTTTTTTTTTTTTTTTTTTTTTTTTTTTGTGAAAGGCATCGCGAGGATCGGTGTATTATGGATTATAGGTTTGAATTTCGGACGTTGCATCATCAGTTTGCATCGTAGTTTAGATCGGTGAGGTATAAAGTGGCACGAGTATTTTAATTGCTAATATACTTGAGAATTTTAATTTTCATTTCGTATCTTAATCTCACCTAATGTAGATCAGTCGTAGCTTAATTTAATCACATTTTTAATTATTTTATCAGAACATGTAATTTATAAGTTTAAGCGTGACTTTTTAAAACAATTTACTATTTTTAAAAGCGTACGTTCAACCAAAAGTCGAATCGAGGACTCGGATAGGAAATTATTATTATTATGTTGCAAGGAAATTTCAAAATTAATTTGATCTATCGTTTGCACTCCTCATTAACGTTGAGTTACGCCCCATTTAATTATATGAAGGCATTTTAGTTCAAGCGAACCTTGACGGATCTTGTTATACTTATGTCGATGTCACTGATTTTAATGGTTTGTACGTTTTATTAATTCTCCTTACAATTTTTATTTTGAAAGTCACTTTCGACATTAGAAAATTCAATCGAAACCTCATTCTATTCTTATAAATGAATTTTCTGGATAATTGCTAAAAATTTACTACAATAAATATGATAAACTTCTTATATATTATTCTTATATAAAATTTTTATTTTTTGCTCTCTTCATGATTCATTCTTGCTTTTTGTATTCACTTACCGAATGTAATTTTTAATTTATCATATTTTTTTAATCTACAGACTTCTTTTATAACTCATACGACTAATGTAATATTGTTTAATAGATTTTCTCAATATTTGTTAAATTTATTCAAAACGATAAGTTTAATTTTAAAGCAAAAATCTAAATTTCATAAATTTCATATCGTTTCAATTAAAATATTACAAAGTTAATCTTGCGCAAGATTCACTCGCTTATAGTTAATCGAAAATCCATCAATCGCCTTATTTAGAATATACGAGTATATATATATTTCATCGGCCCATCAATTTAAGGGCGAGCAATTCAAGCGCAAGCGCCGTCTATCCATGAAGAGTTACCAAAGACATCCGACTCCAGTCGATAAAGTAGTTGTTTCGCAACCCTCTCATAACGACTCTGCAATACTTACAATCGACCCTCTCGATTACTAAAAACTCGAAACATCACTCTATCGATCTTCTCTCGAACCTACTTTTCCAATAGCTCTCGTTATACCTCTGCAAAATTCTACTTAACTATCCGACCCTTTCTCACATACATAATAGACGCGCGCATACTAAATAAGCCGATCTTTATACATCCCACGCATGTCATCTCGTCGTGAATCAGCCACGTTCACACATACTCACAGCCCGTCACCTCTTTACGCCCGCGCGAGACTCTCTCTCTCTCTCTCTCTCTAGCTCTCTTCCACCTCCTCCTCGACGACGACGTCGTCGTCGTATCGAGCCGACGACGTATACACTTTGGCGCGTGCGCGCGGCCACGGCTAGGTTCGCGCGCGCGCTCGCGCTCGTTGGCGCGCCTCGTCGAAAACACCTCTCGACTGCGTCGTCCTCGTCGCGAGCCTCGGTGGACGAAGCCGAGATAATCCACGCGCCACAAGATTGAAATAACGGATAACGTAGTTTGTCTCCACGTGGGAGAGAATCGTCTCCCCTTGTTGGGACTACTTATTTTCGGATAAAGTGTTCGTCTCTCTATGTGTGCGCGCGTTGTGTGTTCGACCTAACGCACCGCGCGAGTCATCGATCCGAGAGGAAATAAGAATTGCGGCTTTTGTTATTGTTACTCGGTTAATGATTTTTCTCTTCTTCTGTTTATTTTCTCAAATACGAAGACGTACGCCGTGGCTAAAGTGATCCGCGCGAAAAAAAGAAGAAGCCTCGAGGAGAGGAGTTACACCAAGGAGTTATCACGTAGTGTTTTGGTAATTGTAGGTTACTCGAGGGAGTTGACCTTGAGCACTGGTGCACCATCGATTTTTCGAATTATTTTAAAGCGTGTGCGCGCGCGATCCGGGAACGTACGCGTATGTATATTCACGTATTCGTGCATTGAAGTTTTCTTGTCGAGAAAATGTCGAGAAGATGGATCCGTTGTAGGACTAGTGACGACTGAGTGATAAGAGTTGTGTACATAAAGGCTTGATCGTCATTATGCGCGAGTGGTTTTTTTTTTTTTTTGGTTCGATATGTGGTATTTCAACGAAGTATGAAATACGTAAAGCTTGTCTCTTTAATTTTTGGTGAGTCGAAATGTTTATTTTGAGACACGTCGGGAATTTGAATTACTCTCTCGTGACACGAAAAGTTTCGTGACTTCGAAGCATTTAATTTTATTTCACGTATATGATAAATGTCGCTTAAGATACGAGTTACAAAAAATTTTTAAAAAATTATTTTCAAAAGATGAAATTAAACTTTTCGTAAGACGGTTGACCTTGAATGTACTCGCCATTGATTTTTGGCAAGTACCACAAAGCGCACACGCACTTTATAAAATACTGATAAGAAACGATATTTAGCATAATATAGTATTATTCCTAAACTGTCTCACTGAAAGTTAATTTTTATTCTGTAATAAAAAATAATCCAGAATTAGTTTATTCTTGCGCTATTAATATTTATAATTATTGCGCGCATAATTTAAAGAGATGCGAGAAAGAGATCGAGAGAAGAAATAATGGTCAGCCAAAAAGAAAATGATATTTTTGAGCGTAGCGAGCACGAGTCTTCTAAAATAAAGCGAATTGCACAATCAAAGATTCTAGCTTTGTCATCTTAATTTTTTAGCGATTGCATTTATGCAGGCAGTCGCCGCGATAAATGTCGTTGTTTTTTCGTTAAAGCGTTGCATTTAGAGGTAAAAAAATCAGCGGCGATAAGTACTATAGAATGAATTACACGGTTAATTTTAAATCATACTTAACGTTTTATTAATTCATTTTCTTTTTCTCTTTTTATAAAACTTTTGTAAGTAAAAAGTACACTTGATACTAAAAATAAATATAGCTTCAACCGTATTGCACGGCATATACGTATAAATTAGGTTAATAGAATCCAGCGAGCAAAATTAATGGCACGAGATGTAAAAATTTATGAAAGTAAAACGTGTAAAAATGTTTTTATATGGTAATTAAAGTTATTCAATTTATTATTTAAAGAAATTTACCGACGTAAATAACTAATTTACATTTATAATTTTAAAGCAATTCGAGAAACAAAAAAAATTTTATTTTAAAAAAAATTATTTGTTACTTTTTCCGCAACGTTACGCGGAACAATGACGTTTAATTTAACGTCTCGCGCGCGCATTTAACATTTATCACACGACGCGTATAGGGGACCCGAGCTGCTATCATTGCGCGCGACAACTGCGGAATATTATCGCGCCTTTTCCACGTTGCAGATAAGCCGCGCGCAAATACACGCGCCGTCACGTTTCTGCATCAATGTCGTGCATCAAAGCACGTGGCTCGATCCGCATGAAGTATTGAAGCAGCTTTTTGATAAGGAGCTGTACCGCGCGTGAATAAATCTACATCCGTGAGGATACCATTTTCTCAGCATGTAAACTTTCTCTCTCTCTTTCTCTCTCTATCTCTCTATCTCTCTATCTCTTTCTCTTTTACCTATGCGATATATAAAGTCGACTATCTTCTTTTTTATTCTCCTAATTTATAGTCGCGTAATCGCACACACGTCACACCGGGCTATTCTCATTTCTTCATTTATGTCATATGTATATGCAAATATGTAATACGATATATATATATACTAACACGAGCGCGCGTAATTAAAAATGAGTCAGGCTGTGCGCCGTTGCCCGCTGTTTCTCTCGTGACTGCGTCGATTTCACGTTGCATTAGGTAGCACATGACTCGCGGGATACCCGAGAGAGACCGAGTACGTGGTTTGGACGATTTTATTTAGCGCGAGACTGCCGGGGGGTTATATGATGCGATGCATAAATGAGCGATATGCTTACCTTTTGGGAACTTGGGAGCTATAGGCTGATTTTATTTCGATAATATGTATTTATTGAGAAGTTATCGTTTTGCTCAGTTATGGGATTTTTTTTTTTTTTTTTTTTTATGGATGTTTACGAATACATTGATTAATTGATAATTGAGTAACTTGAGCTCTTAAAATTTTAATTTCATCATTTTATTTTTATTAGCTGAAAAAATTGAAAAATCCCGCATCCACAAAATATTATCTCTAGATGCGACATACGCAAAACTATTCGACTTGTACCAAAATAAAACAATTATACAACTCGAATTACCACAAATCGAATCGCAATCAAAGTTTTCGCATTTCGCAGAATACTTCCAGCAAAACTAAAAGCAGCGCAATAAAGAAATAACGAAATCCATTTTCCCTCGTTGGCTCATAAAAATGAAATACGCTCTCGGCGCGAAATCACGATAACGTATATAAAACTCCGTCGTAACTCGTCGAAATTAAAAGATAAAGAAAAAAAAACAAAAAAAAAAAAAAGGCTAAAAGAACAAGCAAATACCATGGCGACGACGTCGCCGATAGCCGAGGGTAAGGGAGCGAAACGTCGGAGCGGTATTCCCACGCGAGCTGCTCCGAGTACTACCACAACCGCGATTCCCCGATTGGCGCCGGAAGTACGACGACTCGTCGAAGACGGCGGCGATTCCGGTCTCTCGTCCGAGTGTACGACGCCAACGAATGGCTCCCCGCCACCTCGGCAACCTAAACAAGAGCTTCACAAGGTCGCTGTTACTGGACAGATACCTCGAAGGAAAATGGTCGACATTATCGCGGCGTCGAAAGCTCGGCTGCAGGAATACGAAAGGTTGCCTTGCCGTTGAAATTTTATTTTGGTTTGACATACCATTTTATTTATTTATTTATTTATTTTTTTTTTTCCTTTAAATTGATTTTATGTTTTTCTTTTTTTAATTCTGATACAATTTTTTTAAGATAACGGGTTAGATAAAAGTTCCAACTATATTTTTAACCTTCGATTCTTACCCTTATCACGAAAAAGCTCTCGTTCATAGGTTGGTATTGATTTTCGATTAAAAGATAATGCTCTGACATATTTTTATACGAAACGCAACACCTTATTACTTACATCGTTTTTTAAAATGTTTCATTGTGTTTAAATATAAAAAAAAAAAAACTTTTTAATAAAACTGAAAACCAACGTTTACTTTATTTATAAAAATGAAGAAGCGGTTAATCATTGCTCCGAAATAATTTTAGCTATCGCTGTGAGATTATTACGCTTGTAGTGCGTCTTACATATAATCACAAGATTGTACCGATTATAGCAATTGATAATGATACTCCCGTAGAATAAACTATGGTAACTTCTTGTTCAATGTTCTTTTAATCTAATCGTAAAGACGATGTTAACCTTCTGTAATCGTTAGAAATTGAGATAATCGGTCCGCATGGTTTTTTATGAAAAGTTAAATACACATTTAATGTCTTGGTTATAATATAACGTTCTATTAATTTCAGCAGCTGATATTATTTTATCTCCTTTTTGTTTTTTTTTTTTTTTTTTTTCAAAGTTTACACTTACCTAATCTTTGTTGCACTAATGTTTTTTTTTTTTTTTTTTTTTTTTTTTTTTTTTTTTTTTTTTTCAAACTTTCTGCGCGGCATATTTTCCAAAGATGTTGCTTGAAAGAAAAAAGATCAAAGCAAGCATTACACTTTTTCCTCGTTATTTTTGTTACAGGCTAGCCAATAACCGAACAGCGAGATTATTGAGCAGCAGGTCGAGCACGGAATCGCCGCGATCTTTAGATAGCACACGGCGTCAACTGTTCAGTCCTCTTAAATCGACGAGAAACGTAAGGGTTTTTATTAAGAATAAATCACGTGTAATATTCTATTTTCATGATAAAAAATGAAAAAAAAAAAGTAAAATACCCTTTTCTTTTTCATTTTTCATCAATAAACACAGGTGCAATCGCCCAGCTTGGATTCCGGAGATGAAGGAAGTCTTAGAATTGAACGCGGAACATACAGCTACATGTTTCAGGACATTGTTTCCATCAAAACGATGCTCCTGAAATTAAAACGTGTCCTTCAGGAGGTAATACAATTCGGTTTATATATTATTTAACAATGTCGTGTTTAATATGCGCTGATGTAAATACGCAGCTTTCTTCCAATTATAATATTTTTATTTAAACTTGCATAAAATATCTTTCGAAAATACTTAACGCACAGTTTGCATTTTTTTTTTTTTTTTCTTACGATTAATGCGTCCGTCACACTTTTATTTACGATATGAAACTTATTTTTTATTTTTTTCATTAAGATAGATATTATCACCAGCTGTTATTAACACGCTTTTTATGTTTCTTTGTTATGATTTGTTTTGTTTCGTCTACGTTGGTGTTGCGTTTGCAGTCAGGAGAGAACGGTTTGACGAGGGTAGGTTTTATTTTTTAATTTTGCATTCATTTTTAATTATAAGTTTACACGCCGTACGTTTTCGCTTGAATAATCAAGCCTTATTTTATTAAATATATTAATTATTATTTACAGACGGATACTCTCAACCCATTCGACAATACTTTAAAGGTAAATTATAAAATTTTTAAAATCATACATCGCTCTACCGCGTTTGCGTTATTAAAATCGCAAAAATTTTTAACGAAAATAAATTCTTAAACATTCAGAATGGTCTCTTCTATAACCTGAACGATGGGAACACGACGACGGACGCGAGTACGTCTCCCAACGATGGGAGAGATGCCGTCGCCGATGAGCTGGCCGACTTGCGCCGGCAGGTGGTCTTCTTACAAGGTCAGGGGGAGGATAAGGATCGTATGATACAGTCCCTACAGGTAACAGCACTATAGCAATTTTAAACGTTACTCCTTCTGTTCGATGATGAAACAAAGGTTCTTTCGATTTGGATGTAAATTTAATTTTTGACATAATTGAATACGTTTCTTTTTGCTTAACAGTCGCAATTAGCCAAATATCAGAACGCAAACAACGGAGAGATTATTAATGATAATTCGCCAACGCTCAATGGTAAAGGTGAATCCAAAGAGACATCGAATGCAGCCACGCAAACGGAGAAGGTATAGATTTTGTTTGGGATTACCGAATCTGGTATTGGAAATTTATCATTTGTTTTAAATTCAGATCGCAGAGTCTTATGACGATTTAAAAAGTTAAATTATACAATCCAATGGAATTTTTTATTTATTTTATTCAGATAAATTTTTTTGATGTATTTAAATAAAACACAATCATGATCCATAAGTATAAAAATTTCATTGGTTATACGAATAATGAGTTTTATAATTATACATTTCTATATAAAATTTTTGAACATTGTTATTTTGCTAGAAAAATAAAAAAAAAAAAAAAAAATGTTTTAATGTTGCTAAGCACGCATATAGATTTTAGCTCCTTTGAGAATGAAACACTTGAATGCGTATGTGTTTCTAAATTAATTTCTTTATACTGGTATGACAAAACATGCTCTTAATTTTCACAACACCAATCATTAAAAGAAGATTTAAATCTATAATGTTGTTTTTTACGATGATCATGGTAAAAATTTTTAATTTTTAATCACATTGAAAAAAAAAAAAAAAACATTTTATCCATTCAATTTCGAGGTACTAGGTTATAGCTTAAATCTTTTCACTCACGAATGTACATAACTACCAATCAATATACAGTAGAGAACAATGAATTTTTTTTTTTTTTTATTTTTTTAAGTTGCGACCAGTCTCGGCAGGACCGTCGATATTACAGGGACTTCCGCAGGATAATGGAATGGGGCCTCTTGTTAGGTAAGAAATCAATCATTTTTGTTTTTCACATCAATCATAATTTGTCATTTCATAATCACCGTTTCATAATTTTATTACATCCAAGTGTACGAAGTACGACAAAACTATGGCTTTTCTGTAAACGTAAAATTGAAACAAGATTTATTTCAAGTGTTTTGTCATACTTCGTATCAACATTTTAAATAAATAATTGGTATCCTAGAATGATAAATAATTATTTCCGTCACATTAACGTTTGATAATTTATAATAATTAATTCATTGTTATCATTACCCATTTATATATAAATATTTTAAATTATTATATTTAAAAAAAAAAAAAAAAATAAGTAAGAGATTTATTATTGTATGAAAAAATAATAAAATTTCAATGATTGTTCGATATTCACATAATAATCACTTTCCATAATCCATGATCAATATATACTTATATCGCACATTGTACAATTGTATCATGACCTGATTGTTATTGCTGCCCTGGTCCTCGTCTGGCGCGGCGAAACAGCTTCAGGATCGGGAAGGTAGAGTGCGTCAGTCTATGTGACTTACTGTTGGGATACGTACTACTTTGCGCGTTAAATGCCCTTATTTACATGCACTTGGAGCATTTGCGAGCCATTTGTTCCGCTTACAATCCATTTACGTAGTAGTGCATTTTGCGCTTCTCCTTTTCTCCGTTTATACCTATGCATACATATATGTATATATTTGTATATGTACATATATACACGTGTTATATATATATATATATATTTGCATGCGAACGTCGTTATTGTATTTTTACATAGTGTAATGTATTTTTTAAACAAGAGCCTCGATTTATTTATGATTTTTGTACATACGTATATTAATTGTTGTTATGAAATAATTTATAAAATAATTTATTATGCCTAATTATGAGCTATCGATTTAAATGTTGAAGGTCAACATAAAAATTGATCTTGAGCAAATATTTTTCAAATATTTTTACATATTATAATGTAGATAAATATGTAGACATTTTAATCAATGACTATAATAGAGGTTAAAAATAAAATAATTTTCTTTCTCGAGCTTGAATTATAATTGTAGTATTTTTATATTTTTATTACATTTTCAACATTAAATTTATAGTTTCGATAGCCTTTTTCTTTATACAAATAACGATAAACGAAAAAATTATTTAAATTTTAATTTATTATTGTAAGTCAAAAACTGAGCATGAAATTTATGGTAGCTTTTGAATTAGCAAAGTAGCTCCATTTTATTTTTGAATAAAATATACCCTTAAATTATAATGGATTCACATTGAATAATGTTTCATGCTGCGATGGTTAGCCATGCGGGGTGAGTTGATTTTTCAGTCTAATAATGTAAACCATTGTTTCGTATTGCACAGCTTTCAATATTTAAATATCGATAAACGAAGTAAATAAAGTATGTAAAATATTATTTAGTTAAAATAGTCATTTGAATTTGTAAATTTTATTTATTTATTTATTTATTTATTTATTTTTTTTTTGTAATTTAATATGTTAGAAATAATTTTTAGAGTATTTGGTATTGTATGAGAATAAAGTATTTTATAGAGGTTATATATATATATGGATTGTTTGATGAAATATAAAATATTATTCAAAATTATGCACTAAATTTAAATCCATTAAGCCTTCGCTCTACGTCGATAGATTTAGTATGAAACTCTCTAAATATTTTAGAGCGACGTAACGTAATTAAACCGTAATTTACTTATGGTACATTATTTAATTCTAAGGGACTATCACTCTCTAAAATATTTTGAGATTTCAAAATTTTGAGCAAAATTTCTTTATAACAAAAAAAAGGTTAGGTTCAAATAATTTTCAATCTGAAATTTTGCTCGATAAAAAAGAAAAAAATAGAATCATCCTGCACGTATCGCCTCAGTAGCAAACTCTTTCCCCATAATTTGCATCCAACTGATCTTGACCTTCGTTACAGCTGGAGTGATTCGTGGAGCAGCCAGCAGAGCGCGAGCCAGCGGTCGAGCGGCCTCTCGGACGTAAGCTCGATCACCGGCGGTAAGCTCTCCTCGGCCTCGTCCTCGAGGCGCTCCTCGTCGGACTCGCAACGCGCGGCGCTGCGCGGCCTCCGTCTCGGAAACGGCCAAGCGCAACAACAATCGCCCCCGGAATCGCCCAAGATACGCGCCGCGCGCACCAAATCCGTCGAGGCGGCCGACGGCGCGACGACGACTACCCCGCCGCCGACGGCGATAACGAGGTCCGCCATACCCACACCCAGGAGGCTCGCCGCGCCCACGCTTATACCCAGAGCCGCAAGGGCCGTCTCCGCGACTGGCCGAGCGCACAACTCGTAGCAGCAGAAGATCTTTTTTGTTTTTCACATTTGAACGTTTTTTCCCCCTCCCCCCTCTACCTCCGCTCCTTTTTTTTTTTTCACTTTTTCCCGTTTTAATTTTTGCGTTTCAAATGCTCGAGCGTTACACCTTGGGTTAATTGCTGGGAGGTTTTCTTTTTTCAACTTTTTTTTTTTTAATCAGATTGCAAACTGGGAAGCAGAATCGATGATATTAATCGAAAAATGCAAAAAGTGAACATTTTAGTTTTTATTTATTTTCTATGTTTTTATTTTTACAATAAATTGTGAATGTGATTGTTTTGTCAAAAATTTTTTTACTATTTTTCGTTTCGTTAATGATCGCAAGTTTGATCATTTGTTTGAATTGACTGATTCTGTTTCTCGGTGTGAAAGAGTACTACTAAGTGGCTTCTTTTAATTGATTAATTTAAGGCCTTTGAGTTAATTGAAAATGTTTACATAACGATTCGTCTTATTGTTTTTCCAACAGTTACTTGATGTTAGTGCCTTTAATGAAATGAATGTTGTAATTTAGTTTATAAAAAATTATATGTATAGCAGCTGCTGAAAATAAAAGGCCGTAAAAATTATTCAATTCAACGAAATGCAACAGGTAACTGTTAAAATTAATAACATTAAAAAGAAAGTTAGATAAAATTTTTATTTTAAATAAAATAATATTGAAGTGCATAACGCTTAGGAGTACTCTAAAAAAAAAAAAAATAAATAAATAAAAAAAAGCTAACGAAAATTTTTTTTAAAAAGATATTTTTTGGTATATAAACTCAAAATAACTGAATCGTCAAGAATTTATTTTATAAAATACATGTAAAAACAATTATACATAAACGTTATTAAATTAATTTTACAATATTCAAATTGTAATTTATGTTACATAACAAGAAAAATTAATAGATGAATCTGTCATAAATTTTTAAAATTTCACTTGATGATTCAATTATAATAATGTTTATTATGAAATATTTTGAAAATGTAAAAGACGTAAACAAATGCTTGGGAGCGTTGTTAAAGCAAAGATGTATTGAATTTTGTCTTGCCAACAAAAATTCGGCGTGTACTTTATATTTTCACTTGGTTCAGTGTATATTTTCATTTCGTGCGAATCTTATGTATATAGTTGCAACTTAGAATCGTGCGTGTTTAATTTTATCATACTTCACTTTGCATAACATTTAAATGGATAGTCTTATAGAATAATCTTTTTTTTTTTTTCGTAGATGTGAGAATATTGTAAATACGAACTTTTGTGTATTAGTTAAAGTACATACATTAAGGTATTTTGTTTTAGACAAATTTTTCGATAATTTTAGTTGGATAATATAGATTCCTATTCGGTAATTTTAAGTGTAATGATGTCTTTTCGTATTGTTTAAGCACATTTATTCATAATTGATGTTTGTCGTACGAGTTTTAAATCGTCTTTTTTACTTTATTGAGTTGATATTCACAAACTTAATCAAATAATTTTTTAATTAAATTGTCGAATTTAATTCAATGCTTAAACAATATAAAGAGAAAAGATGAACAGTATTTCTGGAATGAGAGAATGTTTTAGTAAACTACTAGCAGAGTTTGTACAGTTTTATTCAAACTTCGCTACTTTAATTGTAGTTGTAAAAGTTTAATTTATTTCTTCGTATCGTTGTTGGTGCTATAATTTTGCAACTATATGCCTGAAGCAAAAACACTCAATTTGTCTTGGAAATATATTTGATATCAAGATCATAATATCAGATGAAATTTGAATAAATTTTGAAAACAAGCATAAACGATTATGAATCTAGAATTAAAATATTTTTTAATATAGAAAAAGAAAATTTAAAATTATATATCCAAAACCTAATTAAGTCTATCCAAGCTATTTTCGTTAAATAAATGCGGCATTTTACATTTGCAATAACGAATTTAATAATTTAGACTAGACTTACGACTGATTACTGAAAATAAAGATAATAAAAGCTTGTCACAAGATTTTAAATAAATTTTAGTTACGAATTTGTAGCAAGTTTTATTGATTATTTTAAAAAGTAAACTATTTTGATATAGTTATCTTGAAAAATAAATAGTCATTATTACTATTAATACATATTAATTTATTGTGATAAACTCAAATTTCTATTAATTACGTACACTGAGAATAAAGAAGTTAAATATAATTTCCTTGACGTTATTGGGTTGTAATAAAAATAAAAAATAAGTAGTGACAATAATATTCATTGATTGATCAACTACTTACATTTTTCAACTTCGACTTGGAATAAAAATTACGATTTATAATCTTTGTATTTACTGATGTTCTAAAAAATGACATGTGTTTTTGCGTGAATAAAAGAAGAAATAATTGAATTTCGCTTGAGTGTAACCATCGCGTAAGGTCAGTGAAAACTGATTAGTTGAAATGAATTTTGTACGGAGATATTATAACAATGTTAGAGGCAGTTTTAGTACAGTGGGACTTGCTGAATGCAAAATATTATATAGCTTAAGTTCTCGTGCTATATAAATTATATCAATGATCCAAAAACAAATATTCTTTAAATTTATTAAAATTATTTTTCAATTAATTAAATTCAATTACTTATGTATTTTAGCGCGACAAATGTGTCAATCAGATTTAAAAATAAAATAAATAGCAAGAAAAAGCATTGGAGTATCAAAAATATTAATTTTTTAAAGAAGCTATGAGTATTTACTAATTTACTGCAAATAATAATAAAGCTTGAACTAATGGCGCAAAAAAATATTCTAATATATATAAGAAGTAAAAGTCTTGTAATAAAAAGTAAAATTTTTCGGACATTTTTTGAAAAAATTATATTGCTTCTATTTTATTTAAATAATCAAAATGATGCTACGTGCAAGATATTGTCAGTTTTCGATTATTTATGAATCGTCCAGCTAATTAATAATATTTGGAAATAAATTATTTTATTTTGAACTGTACCCCAACTATTAATAAATGAAAAATTGTCCTATTTAATCTTGGATTGCAAGATGTAGCACTAAGTGTATGATAGTCATGCCATTTGGCATGGTCTCGAGGCTAAACTGCGAAAAACAGTAAATAAAGTATATTTGCTGGTAACAATATTTATAGTACGTTCTTTTTCCTTTTCCATTTTATCATTTATAATTTTTTTTTTTTTTTTTATCGAACCTAATTTTATATAATATTTTTTGTATGTGTAAAGCAACATAATGTTATTAAAATTTATATTTAATGTTTTGTTATTTTTTAAATGAATGCAAGTGTAATTGACAATGTATATCTCAAAGTATATTATAACACTTAAAAGATAGTTAATTTATTCAGTTTATCAAATATGCAAATTTCAATATTTGCAAATTCTAATACAATAAGAATGACAGATGTTTTAAATTGGAAAATATTTTTATCAACGTATATAACACACTATAAGTTATGTAATATGAACTAAAAAACCTTCGTTTTCTTTTATTATTAGGTAAATAAAATCTCATTAATTAAACAAAATTTTAAATTCAAAACTTATCAATAATATTAAATTAATTTTTAAAATGAAACATGGTACAAAAGTGAAATCTGCGGTTATTTTTTTTAATCTGCATTTCATTTTTTTATGTTAATAATGATCTGTAAAAAAAAAAGGAAATTTTAATACTTTTATAGTTTTTATATTAGCTTATATTTGAATAATTTTTTAAAATTATACGTAAAATAAAATTATTTTATATTCGAATTATTTAAATTAAAAATAATTATTCAAATTTTTTACGAATATTTGCAAAAGAATATAATTTTGTAATATATTTTATAGATAGCAATACAATTTTTTTAAAATAATACAATAATTCGTTTATACACGCATGTTTTTCACTTTCATTTGTTTCTCCGGTTATTGAAACAATTGTTTTTTATTATTGAATGAAGGTATGAAAAAAAAATTAACATCTGAATTATGATTATTATTTATCAATCAAATAAAATAAAATTGTTTTTAGTACTTTCATTATGAAGCACACACGCAACTAGAAACAGCATTTTAGGACGTTGTTAAATTTTGGTGCATTTTTGTAAAGTATAAACGAATAAATATAAACTATTACGGACGCTCATTTATTTTTTATCTTTTTCATCATCCGTGAGTTCTTTCTTTATAAGAGCTTTATTGTCACACTTTTTGTCTTTTTCACACTCATTCATTTCTTTTTTCACTGTAACTTTTCCGTCGCTCCATCGAGTATCACTTTTAGATTTACACTCAACTTGTGCGCCGTTTACTTCTACGCTGCCTTTTTCGTCTTGAATCTCAACTACTTCTACTCGTTTTGTATCACTCTGTATACTTTTAGATGCAATATGGTATATACTTTTGAGAGAAGTAAAATACGAATGTGATTCAGTCTATAAAGGAAATGCATAAATAATTTAAATAAAATTGTTTTATCAATTACAAACATTTTTTAATAAAAAAAAAAAAAAAATTCATATCCACTCACCGTTACTTTTTTCAATTTATCATCCGCATTTCTCAGTCTGTCTTTATACATTTTTAAACTGTCGGAAAGATCTTTAATAGTATTGCCCTGTTTAATTGATTTTTCACTAACAGCAGCTAATTCATGTTGTATTTCCATCATACGCGTTTCAGTATCTACTCGAGCACTCTCGGATCTTTTTAATTGACTAACTAATTTTTCTATATCTAACAAAGAACCTTTGAACATTATAAAGCCTTCAGGCACGGCCTCGGTTTCATTTTGTTCAGTTAAAGAATTTTCTCGACGAGCTCTCTTGGAAGCTGGTCCACTTCCAACAAATACTGGTAGTAATTTTTTATTTCCTAAAAAATAAAAAATTTTTTTTTTTTAAATACTTTAATAAATTTATCTAAGCTTTGTTAATAAATTGCTTTCTAATGTTAAAACTCTACCCAAGGCAAGTGACTTCAAAATTTCTTCTTCATTATCTGTTTTCACAGAAGTTCCATCCATTTTGACATTTTCATCTTTTTTTGAATCTTTAAAATCATCATCTTTAATTCTATCGGTTAATTTGCGGTAATGTAAAGAATCTCTCGTTACAACTTTTTGTACTAGTTTTCGAACCTGAGCTCGAGACAAGTTCAATCCTAGCGTATAAATTAGTTCTTCAATATCTTTATCAAAAATATAACCACAATGAGTTTGATCAAAATATACAAATGATAAAAGGAGATATGGATCAAAAGTATATAATTTAATTTTTTTCTTTTTCCCATCTTTTTCTCTATCTCTTCTTCCTTCTCTCAAAGAATCATCATCCTAAAAATGTATATTTTATGATAATATTAATAAACGATCAATTGAAAGTTAATATAATATTTAACAATAAACTAACGTCTGAATCATCATCGTCATCGTCGTCCTCGTCTTCATTTTTGTCTTTATCTTTATCATCACTTTTACTTTTTGCATCTTTATCTTCTTTTTTATCTTTACTGCTATCACTCTTCTTTTCATCCCTTTTATCGTCTTTTTTATTTCTTCTGTCATCGTCTTTCTTTTTATCATCTTTCTTGTCTTTCTTCTTATCGTCTTCTTTTTCCTTTGGTTTTTCTGGTAAACTACATAAAGCACGATATATTCGAAAACCGAAGTCGCGCATTAACATTTCATTAAAAAGTTCAGCAAATAACGATACTTCAAACGAATGCTCCTGTATTTATGTAAAAACACAATTAATATTTGAAAATTTAATAATCTTTATTAAAATTCATTAATTTTAATTACCTTTGTGTCTTCCGGTCTATAATCTAATAAAACGCTTAAGGACATAACTGTACAATCAAATTTACCACTTTTAGCAATTCTTGAGGGATGAACAATGATATGTGGAGCTTCTGGAAGGTTATATCTTTTTTCTAAAAGCGCCTTTTCTCTCTCATACATTTTTTTCTTGTCTTCATCGTGCTAAATTAATTGTTTTATTTATTGAAAATGAAGGAAACCTGGCCGATAAGTATAAAATTATATTTTACCTCTTTATTATCTTTAGACCGTTTGTCGTCTTTTTGTTCATCTTTGGGCGATGGCGTACTTTCTTTATCGTTTTCTTCTACTTCATCTTGTCTACCTTCTTCTTTGGCCTGTTCTGACTTTATAGCTTTAGTTAATCTTGCTTGAAGTTGCGATTTTAAACCTTTAGAGTTTAAATTGCGAGCAACCAGTTCTAGGCGTAAATCATTTACCTACGTTAATTAAAAGTTTTGCTTAGTAAATAAACATTTAACTTATATTATTTGATAATTAAGAATATAATTTTTACAATTATTTTAGTGATGTTGAATTACATTTAATTAAAATATGCAAATTAATTTTTTTAGAAAATTTAATAAAGTATATTTTTTCTATACAAATCATTGTTCAAAATTTTATTGTAACTCACATTCATAGTTTTTGGATCTAACTCAGAATAATGGGTTGGGTCCTTTTTCTCTGGGACTGCTTCATCCTGAAATAAAAAAATATTTTTTAATATAAATAAAGAGAACAAAAGTTTGAAAGATTTCTACAAAATTGAAGCAGCCCCTCTAACCAAATGAAACTACACTCTCATCATCTTTTACTCATCCTATCGCTCCATTTTTCATTCATTTTCATTTATACAATCTATTTGAATGTTAGAACATAATAACAACAAATATCTTCATTCACGATGCCCTTTAAATACAATACACGAAACTGCTAGACTCTCTTAGTGTCCTGGCTCTGGTGTTGGTGTGGTCATGGGTATAATGGATTAAAATTCATAAATACTAATGTAAGTTGCAAATAGTAATAATAATATATAAAAATGAAGATTAAATGAAAATTTTTAAGTAATTTTTCAACTGACGGTGGAGTATTTCGGAAAGGAAAATGACTCAGCTGCACACTTCCCCGAGCTAGACTTGCTCGCTTAGCTTATTAAATGTAATGAAATCACCAGTGGCTCTTAATGTCTGTTTATGTTTATTGATCAATCATTAATACCAAACTACCAAACTATTTATATAAATTTAACAGAGTAATACAAAAAAGTGATTAATTATTTAATATGGACAGTTTTTCTAAATTCAAATAGTATTTAAATTTTAATAAAAAAGTTGAAATATCTTAAAAACGCAAGCAATCATAGATTGTGAAATTTCATTTTAAAAATAATATTCCATGATCACTTTTTAATGTATGACTCTTTCTAAACTAAGGAACCCATGCATTTACAGCTATCAGGTTCTGAGATCAATAAGCATATACAGCTATATGAAAAAAAAATTAGTTTAGTAATGGGAAACAGCTGCACGATTAATTGAACAACAAGAACAATAGAAATAATTAAGAAGTAAAAAAGGCAATATGCATATATATATGTAATAATATATATATATATTAATATTATGTATGGGATGATGATAAGGGCAGTGCCTTTTGATCAGCGGCGCCGGCAGCAGTGGCACTTTCATCAGCATTCTCATGAGCAGCAACGTCCGGATCGGTCTCGACGACGGCTGCGCGCAGCAGCTTACGCTCCAGTTGTTTTTTGTAGCTGAGATGCAGGCCGTCCCATTCCAATCTGGTTGGCACGCAGCGCCAAACATCTGGGAGAAATAGTATGACGGTTTCAACGCGAGAGGGTACCACACGGCCGGACTTGTGGGTCGTCTCTGCCCGCCTGTAGTAGAGCTCCAGGAAGCGATACCTGCGCCGCAAGGAAAAAAAAACAATACCCAAACGTCAACTCTTGGAGGTTAATGCCTGCCTGTGCGCTTGCTTTCGATTTGACTTTTTTTTTTTTTTTTTTTTTTTTATTACTTTCGCATTCTCTTTTATATAGTTTTTTTGTTTTTATTTTTCAAAGTGTTCTTTGCGCGAAAAAGCTTCGTTCTCTCGCTCTTTTCTCTCTTTTTCTCTCTCACTCTTCCATTTTTTTTCTTTTTTATCAGTAAAGAGAAAAATGAAAGTTTTATACATTTTCTCTGGCAACAAAAAAAATTAAGGTTGTGAAAATGGCCCATCTGCCCTGCATAGTCATACACACATAGAAACCGACGGTGTAACAAAAAATAAAAAGTACAGATATAAACATGTGAAGGTAGTAAAAAACAGTGAAAAAGAATAAGTGAAATCCCGGATTAGTACTGGTTCTTTATCGAGTTGCACCTTTGCTGCTCTCTTCGTTGGTAGCTTAGAGCCAAGGTATGCAATTATATACATACCTCTAAGTTGTTTCTCTCCAGCCTAAATTTTTTTTCTTTTAATCTATCGAGTTAAAACTCGATGTAAACTCTAAGAATATGCTGAGCACGTTTTTTTAATCGATATCCTTTGATTAGAAGTGGTTATTGAAAATAATCTAGTTTTATATAATTTATATAAATATTTAAAATTAAAATGAGCTATTATGATATATAATTAATTTTAATTAAATTTCTATAAGTCAAAAAGTCCCACAATTATTGTAATTAAATTACCTATTACAATAGTTTGATTACATTTTATTTTCAATTATTCTTCTAGTCAAGGATACTATTCATCAATAGTAAATAAAGCATTTAATTTACATCGCGTACATCTTTGTATTAGCTTTACTTAATTGAAATAATTTAAATTTTTTCATAAGAAAAAAAATTATCTATTTACAGTGTTGTTTAAGTGCATTAACCTCAGTTCACCTCAGTTCACTAGTTTTTGAAAAAAATGCATTTCTGTTAGTATTCCGTAATTCATACCATTGGGTGCAGCTGGATAGATCGATTCCAGTCAAGGCCCTGCATGTCCTAATTGCAGTTTTAATAAGAACTGATGGATCTTTCTCTGGATTAGGACCATCTAAAGATGGACTCCATGGACCACCAATTGCCATTGTTTCATTTTTGCCTCTTAGACCAACCAAAAAGTTGATAAGTCGCGTTGGATGAATATAATCTCGATCATTATCTCGATCTTCTGATACACCGCAGCAGCGCTTATAAATCTCTTCCATGGCAGGCATTGAAATAAGCATGACCTATACATTTTTAATTAATTTATGAGTTTGTATTTTTCAGTTTTCTTTGAGTTTATTCGAGATTAAATTAACTACTTATATTAAGAAGTTTATTAATTTTTTTATTATAAACATTCATTTTTAAAACTTACTTTTGCTGAAAATAAATAATCTGCATCAGGTGGTTCTAGAACTGCTGTATTTTCAACACAAGAATCGACATCCTTATGCATAACGTGAAAAGAACATGGTTTATTAAGAGTAAATGGCATGTGAGGTGGGAAAGCATCCACCCACCTAAAGTTTGTAGAAAAGAAATCACTGGGAATGTACATATTTTGGTAACGTCTTTTGATTTCCAGAACATCTGCTTCCGGTCTAAAAATTTTAAATTATACAATATTAATAAATAATAGTAAAAACAAATTTATGATCAATGGTGTACATGTAAAAAGGGCTTACAAATCAAGAGCTATCTTTGGTATTTGAACCATGTATCTAGGAACTACTCTTGTTCTTCTTCGGAGTCTTGGTGATTTACTTCTTCTAGTCCTAGATGGACTTCGTTCTTCTTTCTTTTCCCTTTCTCTTATTCTTTCTTCTCTTCGTCTTTTTCGTTCAACTTCTTCATCATCATTTCTTCTATCTCTAGGAGATCTTTCTCTAACTCTTCCAGTCTTGTTGCGATTTGCTACCGAGGATGTAGCAGTAGTGCTAGTATTAAATCTATAAAATTAAATATTTATTAATAAATATATTAAAATATTGTTTATATGCAATTGTTTATATTTATAATACCTATTATTTGTTGTGTCTGCAGGGGGTGGTACGGCATTGTATGTTCCAGAAGTTCTATTTGGCTGATTTTGTCGATTTGTTTGATTAGTCTGCTGTGCATTTGCACTATTATTATTATTTCCCATAGGAAGCACTTGTATTCTTGTTGCATTCCACTTAAAAGGCATGGAGGGATTATAAGATGCTTCTACCAGAACACGATCACCTACTGCTGGATTTGATCCTTTGACACAAGCACTAAAGGAGTACAAGATAAAAAAGAATTCATTTAGTTTTATTTAAAAAAAAAAAAAGTATTGTTAATAAAAAATGGAATAAATAATGTACCTAGTTTGAAAGAAAACATCTTCATCAACAAATCCAAAATTGTCATGGACTTTGGTAACTGTACCCGTAAATACTCTTTGTTTTGTTGACGAAGGAGGCACATTTTGCTGAACTTGTTGAGCAACTCCAGCTACTGATTGGGTAAAAGCATTGGTGTTTAATGCTCGTGGAGTTGGATATGAAACTGTAGCTACTTGAGGATATAGCTGACCAGCTATTCCTGATGGTAAATTAGAACCTAACGTTGCCATGGATGCCATGGTTATATTTGGCTATAATAAAAGTAAAATTTATAGTAAATACAAATCTTTATATTTTATCATTTATTTTGTAAAAGAAACTAACTTGCTGTAACCCTAAACTCTGTTGATATACTTGTTGGTTTGGTTGTTGATACTGAACCATTGGTTGTCCACCCATTCCACCCATAGCTTGACCTAGCATTTGCTGCTGAATATTTTGAATTCCTTGACCTTTTAAACAAAGTTTTTAACAAAGAAATAATATTTATTATTCGACAATTAATATTAGTATAATTCACAAATATAGCATAAAATTAAAAATAAATAAAAATATATAGTTATTAGAATAAATTTTAAAATATATCGAATATATAAATGAAAACTATCTAATGTTATATTTTTTATTAAAAATTTCATATAATTTATAATTTTGTTTTTTTATTTAAAAAGCATTTTGTATCCAACACTGATTTAAAAAAATACTGAAATGGCTTTAAATATTGATTTTTTATTTAAATCAAGATTTTTAATTGTTTTAAAACATCCATAGTTGTTCTAATAAAGTTAATTTACTCGCCTTTTAAATTAAGATAATTTAATGATATAAATATACTACAATTTTAATTAATCAAATACTTACTGAAATACATAATTATGTTGTAACTAAATTTAAAAATTAAAACCAATTGTTAATTTTATACATTATAAAAATTATCTTATTTAAACAATTCTTGCATATTGGGTTAGATTGAATACATTCGATGAACTTTACCAAACCAGTGCAAAGACTGGGAATCTATTTTCATACTACTATTAATTTCCCTTTCCCGATAAATAAAATAAAACACGAATAAATTCTTGCTCTCTATCCCCAGAGCGCGCACATGCAAAAGATCAATTCTGTGTATGTTTTTGTTTCGTCCGAGCGACTGGCTGTGAAGCGCGAGCAACGAATGCATCGCCCAAAACATATATCGAGGCCAGCGAAAAATATACCCTTTCCCGTTCTAAATAGCCCCGAAGTGGTCTCTCCCTCAAAATTTCGGCGTCCGCAAGCATTGGCATGCGTTGGGATGAGATAAAGAGTCGACACACACACGAAGAATTGCGACAGACAATTTGGCAATGTACGACAAGATTCGCTATCGTGTCTCTCATCGTCGTCGTCGTCGACGTAAATTCATCACGAATACACGAATCTTCGATCCGCGGGAGGGAAGCCCCCGTTTACGCTCGTTCTCACCTGCATTACGGACCCAGGGTGGATTTTTACCGCCCCCGAAGGGCGTTATGTTGCTCATTGCTGAATCCGTGCCGCGGCCTTGATAATACGCACAACGGGTACAAAAAACGGCGCGTACGTGACGTTCACGCAAATTCGCCCAGGATTTTTACGGGGCCGTCATACAGCGTCTTTCACTCCGGCGCCATGTTTTGGACTCCCCTTCGTTAACCGCCAACACATAGATTGCACACATTCACCAAGCGTGACCGGTGCGACACTCGCTTGCGAATTTACTACCGAGGTCAGTCGTCGAGTCAGCAGTTTTCTTTTTTTTTTTCGTCTGCTACATGATTTTGTTTTAATTTTCTCAGACTTTCTTATTAAGTTATTCCGAGTTTAAAAAAATTAAAATTTACACGGGATAAGAAGTAATTAACATTTTGCTTAATAATTTGTTCGAGTTTTCTATATTATCGACTTTTTTAGATAAATACTTCTCAAATGTAAGTATTGAATTATTAAAAAGTATTACGTAAAATAATTAAATAGTTAAAAAATTATTATGATGTAAAGAGACACGCTCATTACATTCAATGTATCAATTTATAAAGAGATTTGAGATTGAAAGATTATGTATGAACTATTTTTAATAAATACTCATTTTCATGATAAATGAATACTAATTAGCAATAACATTTTTTTCACAAATAATGCTAATTCTTTATGTTTTTATTGAATTTTTTAAAAATGTTGAGAAACGTATCTTTAAAAAATGTTATTGCAGTCGCCATTTTTATTATTTATATAATAAGTGACATTATTTATTTATTTTATTATTTAATTATTATTAACAGGAAACAATTTAGGAAAAAAATTTATTAATAATTTATTACAATTTTAAAAATTAAAGTCAAGCGAGAAATTCGCGCGTTTCCGTTTTATTTTAAGAGGAAGTATTGACTCTTTCCTATAGTGACCAAAATAAGGTGTAAAAAATCGGCATACTTTGATTTATTCCTTATATTGATTTTTATTAAATCTAAATTATATCAATGCATTCATCATAAAGTTTTAAATAAATTTTTGGTTATGTTTTAAATAAATATAGATTTGGTAAAAGTCAGAAAAGATTCTTTTGCATTTATGCAGTGTATGAATTAATATAATGCTTTTTTTATTTAGTATAAAAAATAAGATAAATTAAATTTAATTTATTTATAAGTGAAAATTTATTAATGAATAAGAATTACTATTTTATTTATTAATTAATATTTCAAATTATTATTTATTAAAATTTTTAAGCTTACATTTCGGTTTAAGCAATGATTACATCATATAAATTTATTTATTTTTTTTTAGAAGTTTAGTAATAACTGAACTAATTAAACATATCAATTATTTATAATTTTAACATTAATATTTTATAAATATATGTATATAGTGAGATTTAAATTTCGCGGACAAATTAAAGCAACACTTTGGGTAGGTAGCGCCATATTTTTTCCGTTCATTTATCGACCAATCATGCGATTTCGCCGACGGAACTGACCGCATTACGTAATTCTCCCTCTCTATTTTATCCAGTTCGGTCGGAAAAACACGTGTTCGCTTACACTTAGGCTCGCGGTCAGCTTATACCACTTTTCATTTTCTTTTTTTTATCTAAAAATACAAATCCCCACCGAGCATATAAAAGAAAAACAGATAACGAAAAGTACAAATATTAATTTTACATATTATAAAATTAACCGATCGATTTTTCCCGATCAACGTAAAGGATTGTTAAGTGACCCGGTATACGGGAACTACTTTGTGTGTGTGTGCGAGTGTGTTTGTGGTAGCAAAGGGAAAAATGGCGTTGGCATCGATCTGCCGCCGGCTGACAATTGATTCGACCTTCAGCTGCTTGAATCACTCGGCAGCCGCCGCCCGGACGAGTCGCAGCAACTCGTCGCTCCTCTCCAGCTCGTTGAGAACTCTAGCTACTGCCGCCGCCAAAACGATGGGCCTACAGCGTGTATTCTTCGATATGACTGCCGACAACAAACCTGTCGGTCGTATCGTCATGGAGGTCAGTGCATTTACTTTTATTCTTCTTTTAATGCTACTTTTGTCATTTTGATTGTTTGCTTTGTTTGAATTCTCGAATGGCACATACTTTGCCATTTTTGGATGATGCATATTTTGGAGCAATGCTTATATGTTTATATATAATACTTATTTGTTCAAACGAATTACTTTTCTGCTCAAAAGTTTGAACAAAAAGTTAAAGTTACCATTAAAAAAAAACTTGTAATTTTTTTTTATTATATTCATTTTACTCGAGCTCAAATTTCCCGCGTAATTTTTTGTTTGCTATAATTAATTTAAAAATTTAAAGTGGGAATGATTTGATGGAAAAAAAAATATTACTGCATATTACTACATTTTATGTAAAATTTCATCTAAATGCTGTGGAAGTAGTCTTGAAATATAATTTTTACTTATTGTTTTTTTTTATTAAATTTTTGTGTTTTGTTTATTATTGGACTATATTATTTTTTACTTTTATACAAGTTCTAACCAGAATCTAAAATATCTATCAAGAGTTATTTTTAAATATTATTCTTTATAATTAAAATCAATAAAAAAATACTCTAGGATGGTATATGTATATCATCCTAGAGTATTTTATATATATATTCATTTATTTATTGAAATACTTTTATTATCCTAAAGTTATTATTAGTATAAATATTAATAATAAATACGGGTATAAATCAATAATAAATAGAATTTATTGCAATATATGGTACATGCAAAATAATTTTATCAAAAAACTGTAGTGTACAATTTTAGAATATTGTTATGAGTAATGAAAACGAACTTAAATTAAGCACAAATGTGCTCTTAAACATGTTATTAAAGAAAATTTGTTTAGTCTTTACATACTCTTTATGTTATGACATGTGCTAGTTTCTTTATTATTAAAGAGGAACTGTATGAACGATTGAGTCTTGAATACAGGTGAGAATAACAGTGATATTCTCTGCCTTTGTGCATATTTGACCCTGTCCTCAAAATGGAATTTCCTTCTTTGAATTACTGAAGGAGGTCAAGTACCATTATTGTGAGTAATCTTAACTTGTTAAAATTCTTTGCTATCCTAACAAAAAGATTAGATCAAAATGCATTAAATGCTTGAGGAATTAATTGCATCAATATCAAGTTATTTCCATTCAAACTTTTATTATGTTAGAGTTCCACAAAAATAAATATAATTGAAAAAGACACTTTTTATGTTATGAATACTTATTATTTTAGAATATCAAGATTATTTGTGTATTACTTTACAATTAATGAATGATTTACTGTATTTTCAATTAGTGAAAATTTGTGTAATTATTTATTCTGCAAATTTTAGTAAACATTTTCAATTAATTAAAATTTTATATCTTAAAGAAAATCGCACATTAAAGATAATTTATGAATTAACTTTAATTAATTAAAGAAATGAAAATTAGAAAAGACCTCAGAATTTTAGCTACAAGTATTTTTAAGTAAATTAACTAAATTTAATATGTACCTTATGATACAGTGCAGTTGATAGAAATTTTTTATGAAGTAAGAGACAAGGCATCGTTGTTTGAGCGGTAAAAATACACGCTTTCGGTGCTAAAGGTTCCCAGATCGAATCCCGTCGAACTTTTATATATATACATACATGGTATATACGTTCCTCGTATCTTCCTTCTCAGCAATTTATACTTTGCATGTCGATGTAGTTTACCAATCGATGTGTCATCTAATAGAAGGAAGAGTAATATTCAACTATGTTACTTCGCGTTATTTCAATAATGTCGTATAATGCGAATCTCAAGGTTGAAACATTTTACTAATTGAATTTTTAATATTGAACGGTAATGTTTTTCCGATGTGCAGGCTAATGTTTGTACTATAATACAGTTCCTTTTATAATATTAAGGAAAAATACTTTTGCACGTTATTTCTAATGAAAATCAAATGGTCCGCGTAAAATCATATTAAAATATAACGTATAAAAAATTACACAATTGTGAGAGACGAAATAAAAAAAAAAAAAAAAAGTTGAAATATCCACATCCACAGCTGCGGAACGACGTGGCGCCGAAGACAGCGGAGAACTTCCGGATCTTGTGCACGGGCGAGAAGGGATTCGGCTACAAGGGAAGCAGCTTTCATCGGGTCATCCCGAATTTTATGTGCCAGGGTGGCGACTTCACCAATCACAACGGCACCGGCGGTAAGTCCATCTACGGGACGAAATTCGAGGATGAAAATTTCCAGTTGAAGCACACCGAGCCAGGTATATTGTCGATGGCAAATGCTGGACCTAACACCAACGGTTCGCAATTTTTCATCACCTGCGTTAAGACGAATTGGCTGGACGGAAAACACGTGGTGTTTGGAAAAGTCGTCGAGGGCATGGATGTCGTTAGGAAGGTAGGAGAGATTTGGTTTATTAGGGAGGGTTACTTAAAATTTTTGAGTTCGATTGTTTTAATTACATTGATTGATTGGTTTAAAAAAGCAAATAAACAAAGAAACAAACAAACGAACGAACATTAACAGTGTGTTATTAATAATGTATTTGAGTGTAGATTATTTTGTGATAAATTAAGAGGTTTGATGAATATGTTTTCTCGTCAAATTTGGTCGTCGTAAAATTTACTAATAGTTAATCGATTTTTTTTGTAAATAATCGTTGGCATAAGTTTCATTTACTTTATTTGAACAATTTCATTGTTTATAATTGTAAAAGTTTTACCAACAAATTTTGAACGTACTACGCGGAAATATGTGTATATATTTATTAACGTAAAACAAATTGCTCGTTCGTTTAATTTGAAAAACTTGAAATACAATTTAAGGTCTAAAAATATAATTACTCAATTTAAAAAAATTAAAAACAATAGAAATTAAGATTGTTTAAATGAATAAGACAAAGATATCTTAAATAATAAGTTTACGGGACTCTGAGGCAATGGCGAGGAGGACAGTCAAAAGCCGTAAGTCGTCGGCGAGACGTCGGGCAATATCTCTCTCGTCCCTTGCATTTTCTGCACTCGTTGCCGTTGCCGTTACGAAAATAGACGCGACATTAGTCCGTGCGTTACGTACTCCATTCTCTCTCTCTCTCTCTCTCTCTATGTGTAATTCGATAGCTAAAGAAAGGAGGGAAAAGAGGATGGGGTTACGCTACTGCGGTCATTATTTTGGAGTACAAAGTGCACGAGAACATTAATTACTCGCTCGCGCGCGACGATATCTGCTGGCAAATAAACGTTTGCATGAAAGATGATTTTTTGGCGGTTACGATGAAATTAAAATTAAAAAAAAAATTAAGCGAATAATCGAATATTTAACAATATTTAAAATTTTTTAATTTTAGAATGAAAGTTGCAGTTTAAATCTTTTTATAATTTATTTCGATTTATTCAACTACACAGTACATACAACGTTTCTTTTATAGACTGAGTTATTCGAATAAATAATTGTAGATGTAATTGAAAAATGCATTTCTTAATTTGTTAATTGTTTAAATTATTATTTTCAAGTATTTTTAAAATATTTCATTTAATTACATCTCTATAATATTAAAAAACAAACCATCATTGATTAGGCAAAGAAAATTAAAATAATTATAAAATTTCTCAATAAAAGAGATATGAAACAATGGAGGATGAACGAGCAATGTCTCTATTTCAATCTATTTTAGTACACTTGCTAATTATCATATTTCTGTTATTATTTAAGTTGGAGGCGATGGGTTCGCAGACCGGCAAGACATCCAAGAAGATCGTCGTACAGGACTGCGGAGAACTGAAGGCATAAAAAACATAACCGGAAAGCTCATGCATACGTGCGTGTGTTTGTAGACGAGAGCGAAGTATGAGAAAAGGAAGACAGCATAAAGATACAAAACTACTACTCCCCGGCAAAATCATCATCCATTTCGCTTAGATCTCATGACATTGCGTCGGCTTATTCATTGACCTTCCTTACTTATTTAACCCGGTGTATGCACGAGTCACGTGCGAGTTCTCTCTGTCTCTCTCTCTCTCTTACATACACACACATATCTTTCTGATAACAATGAAGAATGTAACGAGTTAATTCGCGTTTCCCGCTGCGTCGGCGGATGCCGATCGCCGGAGTCTTTTTTGCCGATCATCCGACCATACAAAAGAGCACACGTGCACACTGTGAAAACGATTTGCGGAAGCGCACACTTTCCAGCATTTAAACGAAGCTTTTTAATCAAATCCACTCTCCCCCTCTTCTTTTCGGTGATTTGGTGCAAAGTTATACGTTCAATTGCTCGTTTTGTTCAATTTCCTTTAGTGCCTAAAAAAGAATGTTTTTTTTTTTTTTTTTTTTTTTTTTTATTTCATTTGTTTTGTGATTCGTATGATTGCACTCTTCGGTGATAGCCGATATTTTGTGAGCACGTGAAGCGCACGTTGATCGATGTCGATTTTGTTTGTACCGTCGAATGTAAAACCTATAAAAATGTACGAAATATCGCGAAGAGTGTAGTTTTAGCGAACTATGTTAGTATCAATTTATACGAAATAAATTTGTTTTCAAAAATTTTTGAATGATTTTCTTACTTTCATATTAATAACCTTTATTTTTAAAAATATTATCAAATACATTTAGAATGTTCATTAAAATGTTACACTTATTATTAAAAATGAAAATAGATTGATTATTTCACTGTTGTAAAATGAATAAAAGATTGATGATTTTTATTTTCTATGTGAAAAAATAATAAAGATTAAATAAATTTTGAAAGTGCTTAATGTTTTATCGATTAAGAAAAACAATAAATAAACATCACTGGTTGCGTGAAATAAAAGACATCGTCATATTTCCAACATTCAAGATTTATTTTGGGCAACATTTTTGGTAATTATCTGCATTTTAATGTTACTTAATACAGATGAGTCGAATCTAGCGATAACATCGATATGTCTACGGTTCGTTAGGTGTACGTCGTCGTGTAATGCCATCCTGTGCACCTTCGCTCGACATAACTATTTGATTTTAGAATATGCAGCTAAACCGCACTGTCCGGCGACGCGTGCTACTTATAATTAATATAATCTCGCAATTAGCGCAAAGATGTGAAGATTTGGCGATTTTCAACTGGGGGAAATGTTTCTCTGCTTTATTTTTTCTTTTAATATTATTATTTGTTTTACATTTTATTTTGAAAATTATTTATCATTTTAATTCTATGATTTCTTAAAGAGTAGTTTTCATTAAGCGTTCGTTAAAAATGAATGAAGTGTCGAGAATTTATTTAAAAACGTTAAAAGAAAAATTAATCGTTAATGAAAGATATTTCCATAATATGGCTTTTATTTTTAAAAATATCGTACTAAATATATCATTCACGAACTTCTTTTTCCGAAAATTTATTTAATTTTGAAGACAACGCTTGGAATAATTTCACAAATTTACAGAAATATCTTTTTAAATCAAAAGTAATGTTATCAATATAAAATGATTACAAAAATATTTTCTCCCAAACAAAAGAACGTGGAAGAAAAATAAAGGTTTCATTACGATATTCATCAGTTATATACATTGGATATTTTTTACTTCTAATCTTCAAATTTTATAACACGACATGTTTATTTTATATTACTCTACTAGGATGAAAAATACTTTTAACATTCGATCACCAAATATTTGCATCGATGCAACTATGTTTCTTCATTTTTCTTTAAAATTTTTAACGTTAGACGATAAAGCAAATATTGTTAAAGCTGACGTCAGAAATAAAACACTGGGCGCAGCACTTTTAAAATCAATAATCGAGATCGTGAAGGGTTTCGCGTAAAAAAACCTTCGCCTCGATTGCTCCTTTTTTGCATCTATACATTATTATATTGCTGATTGCGTTTTATGTCCAATATTTTACTTTTTTTCCGTGTCATCGTAGCGCTTGTTTAATCTATGCATTTACAATTATTTAATGTTTTTTTTTTTTTTTTTTTTTTTTTTTTTTTCTAACAATGATATTTTTAAATTTAAAACAATATCCGTCAATAATTTATCATTAAAGTCAAAAGTTAATTAAATTATGACTTAAATTATCGAATAAAATCGAAGCAAGCTCGTAACATTTATAGAGCCATATAAAATTATTTAAGAAAGGAAACGTCAATTTCCCAATTCCTTTCTCAAGCGAATTGGATCGAAGGATCGTAAGTAATTTTCGCTTTTTCGCGTTAAATAACGCATATGTATAATGCATGTACATAACAGAGACAGAGATATTACCGTCGTAGAATAGCAATATAACGATATTACATAGCGCTACAGCGAGGCGGAAATTTACGATTATTACGCAATCGCGACTACGGCGCGGCGATTATCCCTTTGTCAATCGGTGGCCACCGCCAGGAACATTCAAAGCGATTCAGTGTCAAATTTATTTACAGTTTTGCATCGCAACGAGCTTCCTAGTTCCCATTGCGAGCTCGTTTACCATACTATCTCAGTCGCTCTCTTTCGCTCACGCGCATTTCGTCTTCTCTCTCTTTATCTTTATTTTTTTTTTAACATACACACACACAATCTTTTATATATCTTGTACGTCGAACTACGTTCCTTTTAAACAATAGAAACGATTACACTTTGTTTTTCCTTACTAACGATTGTCTATACATTCATAAAGGTGGTCCATAATGTTTTTTTTTCTTTTTTTTCAATTTATTTAGAACTTCCATCGAGAAGAATAAATTTTATTTTATGCATTTTATCATCCTTGAACTAATATGTATATATGTTATGTATGTGTGTGTGTGTGTGTGTGTGTGTATGTGTGTATAAATATTTAAAAACGTCGATATATCGACGTTGAAATTTCGTACGCGATGATTTACAATATTCTTTTGGTAATACAAGCATTTGTAATATATAATTTTTTTAACGCAAGCATTTTTTACAACGTAAACATGTTTGGTAAATAAAATAAATATTATTCTTGTACAACTAAACATTAATTAAAGAATCCTGTATTCGAACATAAACGCTATTAAATGATATAAGCAGCGATCAATAAATTCATTAAAATCAATCAACAAAGAAACTTACACAGATTTTAATAGCTATATCAAAGACGGGTTAGACGAACTTTTTTTGAAAAAGTGCGCTGTCTATATTTTTTTGTTTTTATTTATTTATTTATTTATTTATTTATTTATTTATTTTTTAATACAATGACGTTTTGCCTTGAAAATTATTATTTTTTCCTTTATTCATTTTTATTTTTGTCTTGTTCACTTTAAAAAGGAATTTAGCATCGCCGCTCGCGTAAGTCACATGATTGGATTATTATTTTGATAATTAAACCTTGGAGCCGAAGCGCGCTTGACTTAAACGTATTCGCGTTGAATTTTTTTTTTTTTCTTGTCGAATATAATAATGTTACATATACAAACGTCGTCAAAGGTTGCTTTAATGTGAATAACGTCTAATCATAGTATTTGTGAAGGAGGAGGAGGAGGAGGAGGAGAAGGAACGGAAGGGTAAAATTTTTTTTCTCCAAACCATCGAATTTATTTTCGCAACATTTATAAAGTTAATTAGATTTATTTTATACATTATCTTCGTCTCTACCTATCTCTTTCCTTCTTACATTATCGTTATCCAAATTTATCCTTCGACCCGCGAAGGATGATAAATCGTTCCTTTATTTTTTCTTTATCTCACCTCTCGATATTTTTCCATTCATTTATGTATATGTATATATATATATTATAGTTCCTTGTGTATGCGGTTGTTATACATTTTTTTTTTTTTTTTTAACTCGTACCATCTTTCATGCCGAACCATCAGTGTTACGCTACAAAAAGTAATTTATCACTATTGGAGATATTCTCGCGCGTTGCGTATCGAGGTTCTAGGCGATTTACAGTTTTTTTTAATGTTTTTTTTATTCGGTTTTTCTTACATTTTTCTTTTTTTTTCATTGTTTTAACGCCGCAAGGATGAAACACGGCGACGTTTTGTAAAAGAGACTTGTTTCAAGCAATGGTTTTATGGTTTCTCAATACAGTTGCTTTATGCATTTTGTGCCATTGGAAGCTACGCAGTGTTTCTTACGTTTGAGCTTTAAATGCATCCAAATCCGACAAAATGTTTGTGCGTTTTGTGCATTAATATTTTTGACGTTAGAAAAATACTAAGCCACGAATAAATTAATGTACAATCTGGATAATAACATTAATTTTCAATAAATTTTAAACAGATACTTTTATCAATCGAATAGTCATCTCGGTTGTTAGTTTTAAATTTATAGAGATTGCGTTATTTATCTGAATGAATGAGCATTAACCATTACTTATGGAGTAATAAATTTCATCGCTTCGCGAATACATTTTAAAATTGATGTTGGTATAACGTAATAAGAATAAGATATTAAAATAAGATGCAGTCAATAATGATTCAATTTACATTGGCTATATTGTCACGAAAATAAAAATTAAATCAACATTAAGCGCGTAACAATTATTTGTTCTTATTACATCGAGTTAAAAAATAAAATTAAATATTATAGTAATGAATATTTTTTCATTTTTCACAGCTTCTAAATTATCTATCAATTTACTACTTATTAGTAAATCTACCTTTTAGTTTACTCTGGAACATGTCATTGACTTTGATATACCTATTAATAAATAATCATTATAATTAAACATTTCTCTAAGATGAAGGAAAATTTACAGGAACTGCATAAATCATTCATTCTGTCTGGTTTCGCGTGCGCTTTCGATATTCCGTATTATTCGAACGAATCTTTAAATTCACGTGCAATTTAAATCGAGTGCTTCGCTTTTGGCTCAATATCTCTGTATAAAACTTAATAATTAACGCGCGCTCGCCCCGAAGCATCGGAGGCAAACAGCCGTGTGCATATATTATCATACACACGTCCCGTACGAATTGCATTCACCCTCTTAAGGGTAACGAAAAAACGGACTAAAAGCGAACTCGCACGTTTTCATTGTTTTCTTCTCTTGATGCCCTTATTATCCGCGAATGGGTATAACGCAAAAACGAACCGATGTACACGCGCGATGGTTGTAACGTAGTCGTCGAGGCGTTCGCAAGGGGGCAAATTGTGTCGTCGTCCGCTCGTCTACCGTACAATACAAACACACGGACGAGCTCGCGTCTCGGTCCCGGACATTCCTACGCTTTGGCAAACTCGCTTAACGGCTTTCATTTGACGAAAAGATCCTTGAGCGAGGAACAAATCGATGGCTCGCACGATTCCGTTTGTTCGTCCTCCTTGTTGTTGCTCGAAGTGCCGGTTGTTGTTGCGTTCCCGTTGTTGCCTGTGCCACCGCCGCCGCCGCCGCCGCCGCCGCCGCTGCTGCCGCTGTTGTTGTTGTTTGAATTGTTTGAATTGCCGCCGGTGAACCAAGCGGCTACCTTACCGGTTGGACCGCCTGTCGCGCCACCGCGTGGATTCTTCCCCGGCGATATCGCTGGCTTCGCGGAATTGTCCGCGGTGTCCGACGTTTCCGTGGACACTGCTCCACTACGTAGGAATTCCTCGATTGCGTTACCAAGGACCTATGAAAAAAATATGGTTTGTTAGATTTGAGCGATTGAAAGTCATTTTTTATATAAATATATGTAAAATTCACAATTATAACTTTGTTAGAACAAAAAAAAAAAAAAAAATTTTTTTTACATTATATTATTTTACCATCAATGGTTCATTTGTACTAGATTTTATGAAAAATAGCCGTTAACTGAATTTTCAAAATAACAAATCTTGTGTTATAGAATCAATATATTGACAATTTTATTTTCTTTGTGACTATTCCAACAGCTCTTATAGTTACATTGTGATGAACTACGGAAGCAATTTAGTCATAAATTTGAAAGTTCCGGTTCGCAAAGATGAAAAGAAGTAATGACGCACTTCATGCACGGATTTCTTTCATATGGAAAAAACAGGCTATTGGAAAATATTTTCCTTTATGTAAGAAAGTGAAAGCCTTACGTTGAAATTGAAGCTCGTTCATGTGAATGGAGCGAAGTATTTTGAACACAATCTTACTTCAATAGTACGTTTCCATTCAACGATTTTGTCATTCTTTATCATCGCAATATAATTTTCCAGTAAAATTCATGGAAAGGAAAAACATGGGTTTTGTTTTTCTTCAAACCTTACGATAATACGATAAAAGTTTTACGCGCATCGCGAGAAAAGAAAACGTGGAAAAACTTTATAAATTATGTTAATTTTCGGAATTCTATTAAAAAATATTTAAAGTATTTTTTTACGTCTTTTCAAAATTGAAGAATGCGCTCTATTAATTTTTAATGTTGGTTATCGCTCGGAGCGAATAAACTTATAAACTTCGTTTAATCAAAGAAATTTCTAGTACTTAAAGAGAAAAAAAAAATAAAACATTTTTTCATAAAATTATTGAGATAAAAATTAAAATTTAATAAGTTCACTCTTGTCTATATTCAATGAATTTCTTATAAGATTTAAAACTAATTTTTTTTTATAAAAATAATTCTTTTATTATTGCATTATTATTATTTTTTTTTTTTGAATTTATCGTGAAAGCAATTATCAAAGTTCAATCGTTAATCGTATCGGACTATCATCGAATGCTAGTCATTTGTACGTAATGCAATTATAAGATTATCTGGGCAGACTCTCAGGATCTCCTCCGGATAGAAATCATTGAAATTGAAAATGCACGGAGATGGGAAATTTTTTTCGCTCAATTTAACTTCTTTCATCCACTAAAATTTATTTACCTTTTTTATTTTATTCTTCGAACGGCCATAAAGATAAATTGTTCTATTTAGAACCAAAATAAATTTAACTTTTAAAATAAATGCATCTGATTATTTTTACATTTCGACATTACAGTCATAAAACGAATCAATTATTGTGTACTCACCTGTGCGTCAACTTTGGTACCGCTGGTACCGTCCCAAACGACTTTATGTCGCGTCTCGTCTTTCGTCGGCGATGTTTTCGTCAAGGTGTCTTTGACCACTTTAACGACCCGGGACTTTTCGAATTTAAAGCTTAGGGTCGTCGAGGGCGAGATGGTGTTGCGCTGCTTCTTCGACATCGGTTGATGACGCTTCGCGAACCACGAGGACGGCGACATGACCGAGGAACCGGCGCCACCGGAACCTTTGTTTAACGACGCCGAGGATGATTGTTTGCCGTCGTCGCAGCCGTGTAGTATCGACACGTCGAAGCTGTTCGATCGATTGCTCTTCAGCCTGCGATAATAAGTAGTAATGGATGGAATTGGTAAGACTAACGAATGCGAATGATGTCAATTTTATTAATCATGAAATATTATAGCGATTATACTGAACGGATGCAAACTGAACGCCGCAAAAAGTTTTTATAAGTATCGTAAAAATAGTATAAGCTTGAAAAAGTTTATCGGTCGATCTTTCTTTCTTAATTAAAAATGTAGTTTTTCTGCAACTGTAAATATTCACTTGAATCATAATTAATTTCCATTTGAAAAATAGTCGGTAATGTTAAAGTAAATTATTTAACAAGGAAAAGTTTTCCAAGGCGAGCGGATTCGAGAAAAAAGTTTACGAAAACTTTTGATAAAATGTTTATTCACGCGCGAATGGATTTAATACATAGAATAATTAGAAACATTTTTTTTTTTTTTTTTTTTTTTTTTTTTTTTTATTACCATTAATCTTTTATGGATTTTATTTAATTTAGTAATTTTTTTTCACGATAATTTTTATATAGTTTTAAAGAAATTTTTAAATAAAATTATGAAAAACTGTTATTTATAATATCTCATCAAAAAAAATTATCATATTACCATATCATATCGTTGAATATTGGAGAATTTATTACCTGAGAGTACTTGAATATTTAGAATAAAAACGCTAAAAAAATGTTATCCACTTGAAAAAACTGCTTGAATAATTCAAGCATTTCAATAACCTATTTTTTAATCAAATACTATATATTTATATGGTAACAAGTAGCGGCCGTTATATTTTTTAATAATTATAAGGTAATTATGAAATTTTAGACAAACATCTAAAAAAATGATTAGTTTTTACAGAAAACAAAGAAATCTTACTTTTAAAAAATAATGTTTATTTTATTAAAACGTTCGAGTTTAAAAAAATCAAGCTCATCGATTTATAATCATATATCGAACGTCTTTTTTCCATAAAAAAAACGCAATTAATTTCCTCACCTATTCCTCTTCTGTTCGATCGTCTTAACCGACGATGTGGAGGAAAACGGTTTGTTCTCTTTCTCATCCTCGGTGCCGCATCTGTCGATCTCGGTTGCCGAGGAGGTGAGCGAGCTCAGGATAGATATGAGATCGGTGTTGGTGCAGACGATTCCCGTGGAGGCCAACGTACCGGTGCCGGGTATCCCAGACCTGGGTGGTATCGGCGGCGGCGGGCCACCGACGAGCGGCGGACGGGGTGGCATCTCCGAGGCGCGACGTCGCGTCGACGCCATCTGAGACGGCAGCGTCGGAGCACCCGCGAACGCAAAGTCCGAGAAGCGCCGCTGCTGGCACTGCGTGTAACGCTGTGTTCCCGAGGAGCCGTTGCCCTCCAGTGGCTGGACCTCGCATACCCGCTCGTGCGACGGAGTTTTCCACATTTTTAGCCGTACCTGTGCTCGCGGAACAGTTTGTAGAGATGAGGGTTCATTTGCGGTGAGATATGGACGAGCGATCGTCCGAATGAAGAATGATAAAAGCGCGAACGGTAGAGCGCCAAGTATGACTTGGATAGCGTAACGGTTAAAGTATAAAAATTTCTTAATTTTATAATTAAACGATGTTGCTATCGCATATATCGGTTTACGTATTCTTGTTTCATTTCTATGTTTAAAATTGATATTTCATATTACTTTAATAATGTCACTTATATTTACAACAATTAAATGTCCGATAAAAAGCATAACTTTTTACCTGATTAATTGATTTTATTGAAATTATTATTGTTTTGAAGTCCATGAAAAATTTTATTTTTAAAAGTTTTACTCAATTTGATTTTGTTTGATTAAAATGAGATATATGAACGATTTATTTAAATAATTGTGATTGTTAATGATTATATCATGAATTTTTTAAAAGTACATAGGTATTTTTACACCAAATAATTTTTAATTTTGTCGCATTCACATGTCCTGCTTAACCGTTAGTATGTTAATTGCGTCGGCGGACTTAAAATCAATAACAAGGATGCCGGAACGTGTGTAAAAATAACTTTATGTATATTTTGTGAAGCGCATGCATATATTGTATTTTACGTTTTAATTTATCCTTTTAAATCAATATTACATTGAAATAGATAAATTAATTGTATGGTATAACGTTTCCGGTATTGTAAAATTTATCGTAAAATTTAGGTAGCCACAGAATGTAGAAAAAAATCAGCTCAAAATTGATATGGTGTTCTTGATGCAGATCTAAATTTCGGCTACAGTAATTCACAATAATCTCGGTACACGATACCGCAAACAAGCTCTCGAATCCTCTTAGCCATACAGTTGCACGCAGCAAATTCTCACGTGGTAACCAAACGTCGACGAAATGTAGAAAAACAAAAACATCGATGAATGTAAACTCACCTTTCTCGCGGCTTTGATCTCCGTTATATCGTCCATAATGTCGAGCTGTAGATTATGACTGCTGCCGCTGTTGCTCGGGGGTCCGGACGGCAAACCCGAGGCGGAGTCCCTTCGTCCGCCGAGTACGCGGGTGACGCCGCCGAGAGGAAACGCGGCGATCGACTCGCGCCTATTGCGCCCGAATAGCGTCGGCGGCACGCGGGAGATCGTGACGACGGAGTGCCGGCGGCCGCCGGGTTGCGGCGGCGACGCCTGGGAGAGCGTCGCCAGGAAGGCCGCCTCGCGGGGCGACGGCCCCGAGCCCTCGCCGCCCCGTTCGCTCAGCCGGCGCACCTGCAACGAAATAAACGATTGCGCGATTCGCTACTACTTCTTTGGCCTGTCTATTCTTCTACCGCCGCTACGGTTACACTCGTCTCTTGCTCTTCGTGCTTTCCGAGTACGACGATCGAACTCACTTGCGCGAGCGTTGCATCGATTCGTGCAGTGCACGCGAGGGTTCGTTAACCTCTCGGCCCTCTCTCTTTCTCTCTCTCTTTCTCTCTCTTTCTCTTTCTCTCTTTCATTGTGTCTATGTTCGAGAGTTCGTTTTCGGACTTAGCTGGCTTTCGATTGCAATAGTTAAGGCTTTACGTCGCTCTATTTCTCTCTCTCTCTCTCTCTATCTGTGGTTTAACGCGAATGTCAACCTGAAATTACTCGATGGGCGTATTTGAAATTTTAGATTTTGTGCAAAGTTTACTTATCGAATGTGTGGTGGATAGATAATTATTTATAACGGAATATTAAAATTATAAAAGTATTAAAAAAGACTTTTACGTTTGCAGATTAAAGTAGTAAATAACCAGCTGCGGTCAGACGCGAGTAAGTTAGCGCAGTTTTTTCGGGATTTAAAAATTTTACCTCCTCGCGTACTTTTTTTATCGTCGGTAGTGTTTAATGTTTGAGTTTACGCAAAAGTATTTGAAGATCTTATTATGAGAAACTAAAAAGTTTAAAAACTTATTAGAATATTCTAATATTTTACACTCTGATGCTAAGTTACTTATATGTTATTCGTTTGAATTTAAAGTTTGTTGAAGAAGTAGTTTACAACTTGTTATGCGCTAGGAATGACAATGTCCTTTCAACTTCTGAGACTTTGCGCTGTATTATCGACGAAAATATTCCAACGTAAAATTACGAGGAACAATTTAAAGATGAATAATTAATGTATCTCTTAAATTTTAATTCAAATTAAAATTAACCTTGTCTTAAAACTCGCAATGAAGAGTACAAAGATTCAAAGCGAATTAAAAAATGGTCGCATAGTTGCCGCGAGTACTGAAAACTTTACTTTAAATTGCATTCCTTTAATGATACCTTCCTCTCGATGTCAAGCTTTACGAAAAGTCTTGTTGCACATTAGAATTTCTTTGAAACTTTTAAAGCTACGAGTACATGAATGAAAACCATTTGTAGTTCATTTTTTTAACGATTTATGTTCCGCGCACGTTCTTACCACGAATAGTAAGAGTATTCTTCTATTTGTCTTTAAAATAAATTTTCTATGTGATATTAAAATATCATATACATAGATACATAACTGAATTTTAAAGGTAGGAATATATATATTACACGATAGTACAGTGAATACGTGTAAGTTTACTTTTTTACAATTTAAAATTAGGTACGAGTATATCAGTACGATATTATTTTTCCTTTTTATTTTATACTCGCTGTGTTGTTTCATGAATTTTTAAACTTCATACATTTTAAACGTGCCGTGTTGTCAATTGAAGGATTTTTTTTTTTTATTATGTTTGCAATTAATCTATTCAATTCGGAATTATGAAATTCTAAACCCTATGGTAATTTTAAAATTTGCATACCAGGCAAAAATCTATTTTACGCGATGGATAAAATGCTTTCGCAGCTTTTTCAACAATTTAAATTTTAAATGTACATTGTTTTATATAATACTTAAAACTTGAAATAAATTTGTTATTGAT
The DNA here is from genome assembly GCA_949987625.1 of Chalcis sispes. NCBI lineage: Eukaryota > Metazoa > Arthropoda > Insecta > Hymenoptera > Chalcididae > Chalcis > Chalcis sispes. Next base: position 64,193,728 of record OX465098.1, read on the forward strand.
TTTTGTGCCGTTAATTATTTCACGCCAATAAATCAGTGTATATTAAATAAAAAGTTCATTAGCGGTAGGCAATATAAAGTTTGCTTTTTATGCTCTCATCAACTTCGTTCTAGCTAGTGGACGATAAAGTCCGTACTTTCGAGTACAATTTGTTAACCGTTCGAAAATTAAGGAGCGACAGATTTATTTTACATATTCTATCGGTATACGACTACTTTTATAATTTATTTAAACGCAGTTTCCTATTGCGCTTTTTATCGTTTTACGAATATATGTATTTTACAATAAAGTCATAAATAAATTTCATTAAAAATGTTACTTCAACCCCAACAAAATTATTCTCGAGAAATGTATATTTTATCGAATACTTTTTTTTTGTATAAATGAAATTTTAAGTTTAATCCATTAATCTCTTAATACCGCGCTAATGCACAATGAATGAACTTGAAACTTCTTTAGCATTTAAAGTTTACCATAGAAAGTGCTACACATTCGACTTTATTTATAGAGTATTGCGCACAGCTAGCAGTAAATATTTTCCGGTTAGTATACGTAATCCCTTTGCAATCTCTGTATAAACCGAAAGCTTGGAATTTCTCTTTCCCCCTTCGTTATCGCATCGAAATTCGTTCACGAATCGACTTTTAAAATAAACGAATTACAACCGATATACATATATATATATATATATATTATTATTATTAATTCATGTGCATATGTACGTGCGCATAATTATTTAGAATATTGATATGTATTAATTTTGACAAGCAACGCGTAAAGAATATTTCATAAATGGAAAGATAATTTGTCGAATTTTGCGCGGGCGTTTGACCTAGTTTTCATCTAAAAAGAAATAAAACTCATTGAAAATGTTTTTTGCTGCCGAGATATTTAATGGAATCGCTTAAATTAAATTAAAATAAGAAAAAAAAAAAAAAAACGCTCGCTTTGTTATGAGATTTATCAGTAAATTATTTTATTAATTTTTTTTATAAATTTAAAAAAATAAATTGTAGTCTCGATTAATTTTCAACTTACTTTTTAATAAACGTTTTAAAAATTTATCAAGTAAAATGATTCGTAAGATTGTAATTAAAGTTATCGATGCATACATCCGACGTATTACTCGAAGTTATAAAAAAAAAGTGTTTATTAAAAAGTAAAATATTAATAAAAAAATCGTTAAAAGTCACAATTAATCTCGGCAATCGTTTAAAATATTCATCGACCAACTTAACCGAATACGAGCTCTCAAACAAACCAAGCCAAATCATCGTTTACCGTCTTGATGATAAAACTCACCTGCGACGCGGTAATACCGGAGGTGCATTGTGGAGTAGGTAAAGAGTGTTTGCGCGCCTCGCGCCAAGGCGAGAGCAGATAAGGATTGAGGGAGGGCGAGTCAGGATCGAGGCAGCGTGGCGGCGACTCGTTTCTTCGACGTTCGGCCTCCTCTTCGCCCTGGGTGCTCTCCTCGACGACGATCAGCGGCTCGTTCGCGCCGCTTCCGCTGCCCGACGAGAGGCTCGAGGACAACGACTGACGTCTGTTGATCATCCCGATGGCCTTTTGTTTCGATTGTCCCGGCGACTCGCTTTGTCTACGGCGAGCTAATTATACCTTCGACGATTTTTTCTTTTTTGTTTTTTTTTTGTTTTTTCGTTATTTTATTTTATTTTTATTTTTTTTCTTTCTTTTTTTTTTTTTTTTTTTTTTTGATGAGTTAATTCGGATTCAGCTCCTGTAACAAAAAAATATGTTGTGAGTCTTGAGTCTTTGGACGGTGAGAAAACAAATGATATGTTTTCCTTTTTTTAAGTTTAAATATTAACATTATGGATTATAATATATTAAATCGTGATAAAGGTGCAATTTAAGGATAAAATACAAAAAAATTTAAATCAATAAATACCCAATCGATAGCTCATTGCTATTATTTATTAATCGAAACATGGAAAAGTGGCAGAGATAAAATAAACATCTTTGCTGATTTATGTTCTTATATGGCTCTCGGGTGCAAAAAAAAAAAGATGAAAAATAAATCTCGCTCGATATTGGATTAAAAAAAAATTTCATAAGCTGTTAATTCGGTGCTAAACTCGCTTGCGTTTACGTCAAAAGCTTTGTGAGAGATCGATCGATTTTCGCGCTTTATTTTTGCGTAAAGTACAATACCGTATAACTTACTTTTTTTTTTTTTTGTAAGCTTTGGTGCAAGCTGAAAATTTAGAAATTGGATAAAATTTGTTTAAATTTCATTAAATTTTTACGTGAAAACCTATAAGTAAGATTGTATACGAAATTGTTGAAAAAGATATTTGAAAAACGAGGTGTTTCCATTTTTTAAAATAATATTTATACACTATCTTTCTAATAACTAATAATATTTTAGTATATAATATGTACGGCAGTCATTTTCATTTAGTTTATCAATGGCGATTTCTACGAGTGTGTATATAGAAGTTATTTAGCGAACATTTTTCATTCAATTAATCTTCAAACGATCTTTTTGTTGTTCAAAACGACGTGACACAACTTTCCACGTACAAAAAGAATATTTAGTGAAATAGTTGAGCTCGCTCGCAGCAGCCAATTAGAAAACAAAGCAGCTGTGTCATATTCTTTATTGTCTTTTTTTTTGTGTTCTTTTACTAAATTTAAATTATAAATTAATCAGGCGTACTCGAAAATAAAGTCAATTTTGTTTTTTTTTTTTTTTTTTTTTAATTACAGTATTAAAATTTTTTAATAAGATTTCAACGCAATTCTATCGATGTTTGTCAGAATGACGTGTCAATCATTGAGGTCAAGTCGGTTTGTGCATCTGAATGTGCAACGCTGCTAATCTTATTAGCAGTAAATTGAGAGAGAATGTAATAAGTGTATTAGAGATAAGATGATTACATTAATTGTACGTTGTTGGACAGTTCGTCACAGAGAGCATCGGTGTCACGGATGCATATTTGAAAGCTTTGAATTATCACTGTGGCATTTAAATTTTAATGAGGACTTAAAACTCAGACTATTATTATACTTGACCAAACAAGTGATGTTCAATTAAGCGTAAAAAAAGCATTCAAGATTCATATCCGCAAATGAGTAGTCGCTTTTGAAAAATTGTTTAATTTAAAAGCTCGTAATACAAAAGCTATCAAATAATTTCTTTTTATCACACATATTTCTAGTAATTCTAGATGACACTTAATCCGCAAGAAAGTATATAGTAAAAAAAAAAAAACGAGTTTCTTGTCTTTTACCTCAGACTCTTCTCATTCTTTTCTAATTTTCTACAAGTCGTACTTCATCTTCCCTACAGATAATACAATATTCATATACACACACACACACACACACACACACACAAACGTATAAATACGTAAGCGCATATAAATATGTCGCATCAAACAGGGAATTTCATTATGAAAAAGCTTCGAGTATTGTTCTCTTTTTTCGGACTAGTAAAGTGACCTCACGAAGGAAGACCAAGTGAATGTAATGAAAACCCATCTTTTTCTTTCCTTCTTCTCGCGTACTTTTCGTTTTCTTTATTTGTTTCGCGCTTCATATACATGCTCGTTGTCTCATCGCGAAACTCATTTTTATGGATAAAAATTCTTATCGCCGAGCAAAAAAATTAAAGCGAGAATAAGGGAGCTTAAAACATGGTTATTTTAGTCACTTTGCACTTTTTTTTATTCATTCGAAATATCTTGCGTCGCTTTCTTCGTTTTCACTAAAGACAGAATTTCGCGGAAGTATTGCCTAAAAAGAGGAAACGTGTTAACGCGCACTTTTTTACGCGATTAAATTTAGCTTCGTTTAAGATTTTTATATAAATTTTGTATCGCGTGATTTAATTAGATGGAATATATTAGAAGCTATGTGAGATATTTTGATTACATTTATGTTCAACGCAGGTGTCGATAATATTGGTACCTTTTGATATATTATAGGAGGGTAATTAAAGTGTAAAAATAATTACTATGGAATATGAAATAATATTTACAACATATTTTTAAATAAAATATTGAGATAAACTTTCATTTAAAATTATAGTAGAAATTCTTCTTCATTATGTATGAACATTTAAAAGCACGTACATTGAATATCTTTTGTTACATATATAGTAAATATATTGTAGTTCAATTTTTGATGACCCATTTCTTTATTACCTTTATTAAATTATTTCATATTTTATTTTTATCATTTTTATAAAGAATATATTTTTCAATATGTATAAATTTCAAAGAAATAATTAAAAAAGTTTAAACCAAAAATTAAAAAGGGTGCACGATTTTTTAAGAAATAAAATTATAAAATAATTTATTTTTCATTTGTAATTTTATATCGTAGATTCGAAATAAAAATTTTTATTGAAAATCAAAAATTGTAAAAATTAAAAATTATCGATATATTTTTTATTAACTCGTCAAAGTATTTTAATCAATTTCAAATAAATTCACGAAAATTTATCTCACAAATTCTGAAAGAATTATAAATTATTTCTCTCGTTTTCATTACATCACTTAAATTTAAAGTCTTGCAACTAATTACAACACTTTATATTAAAATAATCTAAAAACAAAGCATAATAACCGTTCATTTATTAAAATACAATCTCTCGGCAATTCGGAAATGCGCGACAAAGTTTAGCTTCTAAGCGCCGCGTGCTAAATCCGAAGAATCGTTGGTTATCAGACGGAGAGTTGGAAATTCAAGCGAGACAGGTGGTCTCGGGCGTTTTCAATCATCGATTTTCAATTGCGCTTCGCGAGCATTCGAACGTCTTCATTATCCAGAGGTAAAAATATGAAATAATGCGAATCGAGTGCGAATAATTGTATTTTTTTTTTTTTTTTTTTTTATATTTTGTGAAATTGAAAAACATTCAACTATTTATTGCTTCTTTGTTTTAAACCTGTAATTTTTTGAGATTATGATAATTTTATTATCCAAAAACCTATATTTGTGAGCAGCTATATAGTCTGCTTGTTTTTTGACAGGCAATAGCTTTAATATTAATTTTTAATAACGATATTTAATATATCTGAATAGTATGTCAATAATATAAAATTGTTACATTGCTGCAAAAATTGTAATACAGAATATGGAATGTTAAACTTGTTTTAGTAATTATCTTTTCATCTACTAATTGCAATTACAGTAACAATTATTTTGACGATAGATAATTTTAAAGTTAGATCTTAATTAATTAAATAAATAATTTAAATCTTTAAAATAACCAAATTCGTAAAACTATTTTAACAACTCAACGGGTCCTTGTTTTTTTCGATTAAACGAGGTTTTCATGCGAGGAAATTAATTGAAAGGTTCTCGGGTTAACCGATAAATTCGCCAAAAAGATTTCCCAAAGGCAAGTGGATAACAATGTAATTTCACGTTCAATGAAACAAAGTCAGTTCCTTTCCCGCGAGGAAACTACTTCGCTTCTTTGAAAATCACTTTTCTAACGCATATACATTTACACTGATTTTATTTATGTCTCGTTATGTGGGTATTTTGATTTTCTCGAGCGATGATAAATGATTTCGGATGACGAAGAAGATAAAAAATGTTGATCTATCAATGTCAATTTAAAGTTTTCCCGTGCAATTTTATGAAAAACATCGATAATTATTAGATCTGAAGACAATTATAACGATGCAGTTAGGTTTTACAATATAGTTCAATAATATTTAATTTAGCTTTAGCTTATTTTCGAAATCATGTTTCAATCATGTTGTACTTTAATGTAGCTGAACATTGTATGAAAATTTATTGTTATTACGTTGCAAATAATTTTTAAATTATAACAAAAAAAAAAATAATTTAAATTTTTCTTTATTGAAAATTTAATGCAAATATAATTGATAAATTAAAATATTTTTTTCAAGAATAGCACAAACATTCTTATCGATTATGATTCATAAAAAGCAATAAATACGTGATAAGCCACATAATCGTATCGACGAATTTTCATCAATGCAACGCATTCCAAATATTCATTGACCGTAAACAAGGAATTTCCGAAACGCAGGATAAATTCCGCTCGCGTAGATCGCGTTTGTTTGGCGAAGGAAAGGAGTAGTGTATATATATATATATATATATATATATATATATATATATATATATATATACCCTTTTGGCAGAATAACAATAAGAATGAGCAAAAAGCGAAGAATGTACACGATGCATCGGATGAAAAGAAAGAAAAGGAGAAAATAGCAAAATGCTCGTCCCCAAGTTATCCGAGATGAGCGCTTGCGAACGGAAACTTTATTCTTCTTTTTTTTTTTTTACTTTATTTCGAGCGAGACGGAGGGACAGAAAAAGAACTCTTGACTTATTCAGAGATCGGCGAGTGTACGTACGTTCGAAGAATTTTTAACGCCGATGGGCGAAAACGTATGTACGAGGGAACGAGTAAACGCAACGATCGTTGTATCGTCGTGGAATATTTACGCGGATAATTTGCGGTTTAGTGTGTTTGCTTGATTTAGGATTGGTTAATTGGCTGGACGTTGCGCACCGGCGATTCATTGTTAATACATTGGGAGGATGCGTTGCTTGCTTGATGCGATTGATCGTTTGCGTGTTTTAAATTTCATTTAGATTTAAAATTTTAAAATTAAATTTGTTGCATTGAAAGACTGATTACGTTGAAGACTGTTTCTACGAATGAATACGAGATATGAATAAGGATTTGTTTTAATTTTAATAAACTTTGACATTATACACTCGATATTTTAAATTCCATGATTTTCTACCATGAAATTTTATTTGTCAAGTATTCATACTTTATCAATGTATGATTCTTACTTCTTGAAACATAATTACTCGTACATTTAATTATTTTTTAAACAATTTTTCATAAATGAAAAATATTTTATTAAAATAAACGTCCACGTTGTTTTAATTTATCAAAATTCATCCACTAACTTTTAAACATGTTTTTTTTTTTTTTTTTTTTTTTTTTTTTTTTGCCAATGAAAAGATTTTTTTAACTCTAATTCATCGCTCTGACTTAGAAATCGAACGTAGCACTAGGGAAACAAATAAAAGTCGTAAACCACACACGGTAAGAAGATAGCTTTGCTGTTAATACTGTTTTCGCTTCTACTATCTTGCCCCTCGAGGGCCCAAGTGTTCTTGATACAATTCACGATGATTTAGCTTACGGTCTTGGTGAGCTGGAAAACAATGAAATATATATTTGCCGAGAGATCCATAAGAAAATGTAAGAAAAAATGGGGTAAGTGTCGCAAAATTTATTAATGACAAAGTTCCTCGTACATTTTTCACCTTTTATTATTTATTCAGTGTCCGATTGTATACGCGTTCCGTAAAAAAAAAAAAAAAAAAATACTCGGCCTTTATTCTTTTTAAAGATACTTTATCAATGAAATTTTTATTTCGTTAGCTTTCGCTTTTGTAAGAGATGGAAAGGTTTTTTGCAAATGCTCTTAGTTTAAAAAATTTATTGGTGTTCCGGTTCTTAAATAAGAATTACAAATTTATGATCTATTTTTTAAAAGAGCTTAAAAATAAACGCCGCAAGAGGTCTTTTTCTTTTAAATTATTTATTTATTCCATTTTTTTTTTTTTTTATTACATTCTTATAAATCATTAATGATTTGATCATTTTGAGGAAAATATTAAATTTATATCGAAAACTACTTGCATTTCTTCGTGTATTATTAGTCGATCTTATTGAACTAAACTTTGATAAAACAAAAAAATTACCATTGCGTAATTTATCCGTTCTTAGGGTGCAAGTATAGCTGACATTTATGAGGGGTTTGGATATAATGATCCTGATGAGCTTACTAATTGAGTAACAATAACATAAATAATAAAATTCATTGCGAGATATAATAAATTGGTATTTATTACATTCTAATAAAGAACAATGAATATTCAGGAAGATTAATAAATTTCCTGGCAATCTGTATATCAATCCATTCGCTGTCAACGACGAGTGTACTTGTACATTAAATATACGTTATGACATAAAGCCCTTTTGAATTTTTTTAGCTTTTGCTTTGTGGCATTCCCACTGTTAATACGAGTATACTTGTGTTTGATTTTACGCATGTAAACAATTATTTATAAAAAATTGTATGCATTTACTAAGGAATATCAGAACTGTTGGTATAATTTATGAAATAGGAATAATATAATATTAAGCTTAGCAGCTAATGGGTTAAATCAATATTTATTTGTATTTCAACTTGGATATTATTTCGAAACGAATGCTTAATAATTTATTTTGTTAATACGATAGCTATCTATTATTTTTTTTTCTCTCGAAACTGACCTTTATAACGAATAAATATTTAATAATATAGTTTATACAGGTTTCTATTTAATTATAATGAACCTACGCAGTGCGAAACAAAGACATTTTCGAGAAAGGAGCTATAATGATTCAATGCGCAATTATTTTACGGCAAGTCTTCGAATCATGTTGATCAAATTTTAATAGATTTAATTTAATTTTTTTTTTTTTGTTTTTTTTTTTGTTTTTTTTTTTTTTTTTAATTTTGAATGTATCTCCGAACATATTTTTATTAAAATATTTTCTTTTCATAAGCGATATTACTTTAACAATATGATTCGCTAGTAATTGCACGAATATGATTAATCGTTCAAAATCTATAATTTTTTAATTCATCATAATAAATTGAAATAATCGAATTTTAAAGATAACTCAATACAAAGAGTTATTTATTAAAATTTTACAAATATAGTAATCTTTTTAAATTTACCCTATTATTGTTTTCTAATCATAATGGTGAAGTAAGGAAGAAATTAAAATGCACTTTCTGTAAGAGTATGCACGCAAAATGTACGTACAATATTTTATTAAAGTAAGAGTAAGTATTTATAAAAATTTAACTGTGATTAACGGTTTTATTTTAACGAAGAACGAAAAAGTTTCGGAATCAATGGATTGTAGTTGAATTTTCCTAGAATGCACATTCTTTGAAAACTTGAAACGAGCTTATTATACAATTAAGAATATAACTTTGGGTGTAACCTGCCGTTATTATTAAAATCATCGAGATCTAAACGGAAGTTTACCAACTTCTTTTTTTATAAACTTTTCAAGATATAGAAAAAAAAAAACTACGCAAATTATGCGATCACGATATTTTGAAGAATTCTTGGCTTTTAATTTAGAAATTTTCAATTTTTTTACTCTTCGATCGCAAAACGCAAGAATAAAATAATAAAATGTACATTTTTTTGTTTATGACTAAAAAATGATAGGGAATTCTTTGGGTATAAATGTTACATTTTCGTCGTATATTTCTCGTATAAAATAATACGAAATCGTGAAAATTGGATATTCAGCGTGAATTCGCGAATCGTCGCTAAAGCGACTTGCCACCTCGCATTCGAATTACAGTAAAAACGGCAGAATCAACTATTTTCGACGAAGATGGTGTTTTTGACTTCTTTTCCAAATCTCGCGAAGAATTTTTTACTTTTTTATATTTTTATATATAAAAAATAATAACTTATATAACAAATTATATGTAATGATAAATAATAATTTTAAAATATAATCATTTTAAAATTTGAATTATTAATTTTATAAAATATATACAGCAGATATTTTAAAATAATTATTATGATTGTGAAAAATAACGCTTTCGTTTATTTCTCTTTATTTTATGAATCACTATATTATTAATTTAAAAATGGTTAATCGAATAATGATAATTTATTATAATAGAGTGTCAGGAAGCGTCGGCATATCGTATCTTCGAATACTTCAGGTAGATTGAAATGCTTATTGCTGCGGCTTTTATTGAAATACCATGAACTTATTGCGTGAAAACTATAGTCCTTACATAAACTAATGTGTATGTGTCGCCGGCATGGCGATTCGCGAACGCAGATGTTGCGAACTCCTTATAAGTTCTTGACATTTAACTTTGATTAGCGCTGTTTGTGACTTGCGATGCTAAAGTTTTGTCGTTCTAATTTAAAATGCTTGCTTAGTTTTAGTGAATGCATTGAGATTCGTTTTGTTAATGTTTAATAGATAACGAATGAATTTATATAAAGTGCATTTTTTTCATTTCTATTAAATAAAATTATTTATAATATTTTATTTTATCATAAATTATCGGATTATAAGATCATTAATTATTCGTATTATGATTGAATTCATAGAAATTTGTTATATTTTTTAAAATATTACATTTGAAAATATTACATTGAATTAATTTTTTTTTTTTGTTTTAATTAAAACTCACTTCGCATTTGTAATTAATAAAGTACAATAATTAATTTTGGTAAAAGGGCTGTAAGGGGCATCGGTCAAAGCAAGTTAACTCACAGTATAATTTTCAATTAAAGTCTTTTGTTAAAAAATTTTAGAATTTGAAAAGCAGTTCTATGCCTCAAATTAAAAATAAAAATAGAAACAAAAGTTTCGCTTGCAAAAAAAAAATTAATATATACAGCGAGTAGAAGCAACAACAACAATGGCGACAGCCCGATGCTGGTTTATAAGCTCAAAAATAGCAACGTCGACGTTCTTATCTGCATCCGCATTTTTCAGTGTCGGAAAATTCCTTGCCCCGATGCTGCGCCGAACAAGTAGCTCGGCAAACGACGGGTAATAAGATACCTTGGCACGTAGCGCGACGGTGTCTACTTAGCTAGCCGCTTTTGAAATTAATTGCTTTTCCCATTTCCGTTTTCTCGTTTGGGAAAATTTATGCTTGGCGCTTTTTAAAGAGTCTCTTATGCGTGAGTTTTTATCGGGAACGGGCAATTTTTGTTGTTGTTTAAAGAAAAATATTTTTGTGTTTTGAGAATTATGGATGTTGTTGTGCGAACGTTATTATAAGCTAATGCTTGATAAATTGCATTTGCAAAAAGTAAAATAAAAATAATAATATAGTTAATTTTCATTGAATGCTTGAATTTTAATATCTTTTTTCTATGTAATAGTGATTAAAATATATATATATATATATATATGATCGGATTATTTTATTGCATTTACCTTCGTCAAAAATTGGATTTTCGTATAAGACTTCGCGAACTATCCTTTTTAATAAGACTTCCATATCGATTGCTTTACCGTCCTCAGGAGCTTCATTGATTTGCTCTAATACCAAAAGCTTCATACTTTTATATTTTTTTTTTTTTTTGTTTCATAGAATTTTACGATCTCAATTTAATTTTTAATACAACATTTGTTATGGATTTCCAACAAAAATATGTAATGTTTAGAAATTCTTTAAAACATTTAGTAAATATACACTATTTTTTATTTATGTTACCGTAAATATGACGCTTACCAAGTTCAGCGATATTTACGAAAGCTTGAGGTAAAGCGACATCGTAAGCTGTAAAATAAAAATACAAAGATGTTCTTCATCCTTTTTCAAGATATAAACCGAAACTGACATACTTACAAATTAAACGCTTGCCGTTTACATGCCAAAATAATAAACAAAAAAATTAAAAGCATACAAATCCCCCCCCCCCCCCCCCCCAACAACTATCCATGTTTGTTTACATTCTTTTTCTTCTTCTACGAAGAATCGAGTGTCAAAACTATGCGACTCACAATATACGGGTAGCATAACCGCGCCTGCGTTAAAATTTTTCTCGTCGGGTTCTAGAAAATGAAAGACACTATCAATGAAACCATTGCTCGTGAACGCAACAACGTGCCACTTGAATCGTTTATACCATCGGAGCCCGTTCAAAGCCAAGTGTCTACATATGTTTTGTTAGCGATGTTTAATTAGCGATGCAGACGCCCTTTATAAGCCTTTATAACGCCGAGGTTACCCTTTAACGTCGCGAGTTCAAGGGAAATCTATCGGCTTTAGAAAAGCCGACTAGTTGCCCTCTCGGTACGGTTATTTTGAAACTTCGTGATAGAATAATGCATACATCTATATGTATATACGTATATATATATATATATATATATATATATATATATATATATATATATATATATATATATATATATATATATATATATATATGTAACGTGTTTCGATACTTTAACTCTTTCACTTTACCTAATTGTATTAAATGCTAGATTACTATATTATTCAGATTTTGCAAACGAAGAAAATGCAAATTTTATTCAAGCGATTTAGAATTTTTAGAATATCTTTCAAGTTTATTGAGATATGTTATTTTTATTCTATGCTTACATTCAATATGTTAGACGAAAAAAAAAAAATATCATACAAATCGATTGGTTTTCAATTAAGAGACGTGATTTGTTAGAAAAACGATTAAAAGTCATAAAAAAATATCAATGCGAATACCTATTTTAATTAATTAAATCTTCGAAAATTGAGCGTTACATTACAAAGGTAATCATTTCATAAAACACAAAAATTAAAGTTTTTATGCATATCACGTGTTTCAATACGCAAACACAAACTTGGTTGTATCGCGTGTCGTGCGCTCGATATAGCAAAAGAGAGAAAGAGAAAAAAAGAAGATAAATTATGCAATGTGTACACATATGTCTAAAAATAAGTCTAGTACGATACTACGCGTCAAATGACGTATAATAACACGCGACTGGCACAATATCTTGTGATGTTAATTATATGATGCAAAAAGTAAAAGTAGCTAATCCCAGAATTATGTGATATCCTGGAAACTTCGTTTATTATTCCTCTTGTTTTTACTAAAGATAGTACGTATTTCGTCGATATATTGGTGTGTGTGTGTGTGTGTGTGTGAGTTACATATTTGAGTTTGATTATTCAGCGAAGTTTTTGTGCTGACTATTTACTTAATCAAATTTTGTAATTTAATGTACTTTTAGTTATTCGGCATAATGTATTTAAATATGTTTACTTTTATTTATGAATAAATATATAAAAAATTATATTTTAACTTACTACGTTTTAGTTGTTTGAAGTAAATATTCATAATTATAATTCCTACTGTAATATTTAATTACTTGTACAATCTCATTCAACAAAATATAAGTTATGTAATTTGCTTTATATAAGATTGCAAGGTCCGCAGATTAATTCAATTTTCTAGTCCAATTCAAAGTTCAATATTGTTTCTCAAGCACGAAAATTATTTTTTTTCTTCTTCTTAATGAAAATAAATAATTCGTTTCTTTGAATAATTCTCTAAAGTATTCCTTCGTATAATCTTTCTTGCGTAAATAAAAAAGTTTCAATCCTTTCGTCTCCTGAAGAAATCTGATTTTCCGTAGAAAAAAAGAAGAGAAAAATAAGAGAGTGAAAGACAGACAGAAAGAGAGAAACAAGAAGAGCGTAAGTCTACGAAATTCCAGCAGCATCCGGTGATCCAAAATTGGATGAGTCGGAATTGACTATTCGCTCTCGGATCGAAATGAAAGAAGTGCTTTCTTCGTTACAATTTCTCCTTTGCATTTCTTGGGTGACGTTCGATTTTACCGTAATGTCTCGTTAACCGCGAGACTATTTCATTTCATGGGATTCGTCGTTTCGATGAAAACCCCGGATTTTTAATATAATAACTGGTAAGAATGAGTTTTTTTTACACAAGACATAATTATATACCACATTTTTTTCGAAAAAAAAAAAAAAAAAAGAGTAAAATATTATTTATAAATTTTATTATCACATTTTTTATTATTGAATCGATAGAGGCACCTAGAAATATTTCGAGCATACACAAAGACTGTACGAAATAATGTGAAAACATAAATGAATAGGAATTCATTATAATTTAACTCTCTACAGCCGATAAGCGAGAACGAGAATATTTCAGTTGAAGTTTGTAAACAGATACGGAAAAAGTATGTCGATGAGCAAATAGAAACGCAGATATTAGTAAAACTGCCTCTCTCTTTGGACATTTTGCGTATTTACCGATACGTCTATAGCTATATTCATTTTATAATATTTGACAAAGTTTAATTGTGTTTATCAATGTTCCCGTTTAAATATTCGACCTTAAACATTGCTAGTTGAAATTTTTAAGACTTCTTTTTTATGAGTTTTACAAAATCAAACATTTAATTATTCGCAAAAGAAAAATATTCCCGCATACTCCGATGTCCTTAATTCAACCACGAGTTCTCGAGGTATTTCGCGTTCTCGTTGCTCAAGCGGCAGTTCGAAGTTATGCGCGGTTCAATGTGATTATCGTCGAAGGAGGAGTCGCTTTTATTTCAGCGAGTTAAATCAAGTAATTTGACTCAAGGCGCTTTGTATCAGCCAACTTTCTAGCGGTTCCTTAGGTCACGGTAATCCACGCACTTGTCGAGAAAAAGGATTAAAGGGGACGAATTGTTAAAAGCTTTTGATGAGAAAAGACAAAAGATGTTCGGTCACTTGTTTCGCCGCATGGATTTTTATTCGCGAAAGAGATAGGAAAAAAATCGAGGAATGTTTAAAGAATTATGGTGTTACGTTAACCCCTTTTGTCTATCTTTTTCCATAAATTACACCGGTGAGAGAAATTTCACTCTAGGATGAGGCCGAATTTCGTTTTAACGATATTAAATTCGTAGCTCGCGGAAAAATTCGTATAAAATAATGAAAATTTTTATTAAATTAATGTATGCGTCCTTGATTCAATTGTTATAGAGTTTTATTCTAGCTTCTTTTTTGTTTAAAAAATAAATGAACGAAAATTAATCAAAGCTTAATCGTCAAACAATGGAATCTTTAAATTTTAAATTTTAAATTTTATTTTAATAGCCCTTTATTCATTTATGTTAAGAAATTTAAAAAAAGGAAAAAAAAAACATTGTACATTTTTTTTCATTTCATCTTATTTAGCATGGTGGAAGTATAATAATCTAAAAGATGTTAGCCAATACTATAAACAATAATTACGTATCCAAACATAAAGTTACTTTTTCGAGTGATGAAAAATCGAGCAAATCAAGCCAAGCGAGTTGTAATACAATTCTCAATCAAGGAGAAAGATTCATTTAAGCGGAAGGTCGATTCGAGCCTTAAATTTATAGAGCCGTATGGCGCTGATAAGGACTTAAGGTGTCTTTTTTTACCAGCCGAAGAAAAAAAGGCAAAAAGAGAGAAAGAGAAGGTAGGGAAATAAATAATAAAGAATTCGAGACGGAAAAAAGAAACGATGGTGCGCGTTTAGTATATATATACGCGTAACGTAGGAAACAATTGGAAAACTTAAAAAAAAAGATGTAAGACGGAACGAGAGGATAAATCGAGAATAAGTTTGCTCGTAGGTGCGTGTACCTTAGATCTATTTTGCTTCGGGAATGCACAGATTGATTTTTTTATCGGAGAAAATTTTAAGGGGTAAAATTCGCTCGACTTTGCAAGATTACGACTTAGCCATTAATCGAAATGACCGAGTATGGAATAACTCCAGATTGGCTATATATATTATGCGTTTGTTGTTACATCGTCTTCAAAGTTTCGGCTGTTTATCTCATTGAGTTTGTGAGCGAAATTCTTATCCCTCGAGATAAGAAGAAAATTAGCTACAATTAACGAGTTGTAAGATACGTCTTTGTTTTGGGATAAACTTCAGCTTCGATAACAACGATTCATCTAATTGTCTTTATGCTAATTGTACTTTAGGTAGTTTGAAACATATAGAAGACGTAAGTCGTAATTCTTGGGAGCACTTTGTGTCGTTATAAACTCGCGAGCTTGAATGGCTTAATTATACGGCAAAACAGTTGTAGCAGTTTTACTGCGGCAATAATAATTTGCATTTATTAATTTCTTATATTTATTGTTTCTGACAGTAGCAGATGTGAATGTTGCTTGTATATTTTTCATCAATTTTTTTAACTAACAAATTTGCTTCTATAGCTTCAATTTTCAAAGACTTTGGAAAAGTTTGATTGCCTAAATTACATGTGACTAATATATTATCGTATAGAAAGATGGATCCATGATTTACGGTTACAAGAAGCACGTCGAAGTCCTTTTTAATTTAAAACAGTTAGATGTACGATATATTGAATTTGAATAGGAATAAATTGTATTTCTGTGCAGCTCCCCTCATTTTTAAGTTTTTTTTTTTTTTTTTTTTTGGAATTTCACTTCCATTTCGATTGCTCGACGTCGCACGTATTGGATATTAAAGTTGACGTGTACGTGTATTGAATTATCGATGTTAAATTGTAACGTATTGAGTAATATTTTTCAAATATAAAAATTGCTGAATGGCTTTTAATCGTTTTAAATCAAAGCTATCAAGAAATTTTCACATTTTTTGAAGGAAATTTTTAAAATTAATTTTTCAAAAGTTCCATACAATCGTTTTAATAAAATTTTCCTTTTAACTTATGAATGACATTGTCGAGCAATTAAAAAATTATTAAAATATTCGTGCCAAATGCATTTCAAGATAAAATTAATTAATTTTCATTTTATGCTAGAGTTTTCGTATCTCGTATGTTCTTTTAATAATTCCTATTTTCAGCCGTAATAACGACTTTGCATCAAATCTTACAAATGCCTTTATTTCGCGAGATTATTAGGCGACATTTATAGATACAATAAACGTGCGGCTTTTCTAGCTACAGAGAAAGGAAAGAAAGAGAGAGAGAGAAAAGAAGCGATTAATTTACGGTTGCAATCCTAAGTTCGCGTTTGGCGTAAAATTCCTTTAATTACTACAGGTGCTATTAAAACAAATGAAAGTGAAAAGAAAACATTTAAGCGCTTGGGGTAAGTTCGATAACTCGCTGGTATGCTGAGTCTGCCGAATGGATTCTTGGTGTAGGATAAAGAATTTAGCGAGTGTACACATACTCATGTGTATGCATAATACATCTATTGCTTTCACCGTCGTCTCTGTCTTTATAAGCCGAGTAATGAACCGAGTATGAAGAAATACTGTACATTCGGATAAAGAGACGAGAGAAATGGTGTGAATGCGAATCTTTTGGGCGGAAAATATATTCGCAAACGGATGTGCAAGCGTAAGAAGTAGAAAGGAGAGAAAAGACAAAACCCGATAGTTAAAAGGTTTCGTAATAAATGGACACAGTAATCATTAAAGGCTACAAAAGTTTTGCGCCAGTGTTATTAAGCAACGAGGATAGCAATAATTTAGCATTAAAATTTTATTTTTTTCACAATTAAATTTTTATAAAAAAATCAACAAAATTCTTCTTTAGCGCTAAATAATAAATCAAAGCAACTTTAGAAGTAAAGATCCAAGTTATTATATTGTAACTATCTCGCCTGATATGCGAGGCTTTGATAGCGTAACACTGCAACTACGGAAGTTTGTACGCACCACTTGTTGCAGCTATCATAAAAAAAAGAAATATCCACTATCGCTTATATCGATATCAAGATAAATGAATCAACTTTCGATGATGGGATCAAAGAGTCTCATCGAGCGGGAAAAATCAAATTTATATAAGTCGCTAAAATTCAGGACGCATTAGGTGTATACTTCAATAAAGTGATCGATTGATTATTAATTTTAATAGTTGATAAAAGAATTTTTGAGTTTGTAAAAATCGAACAGCGTCTTTTATACTCCAAACTAAATGAATAAGATTTTGTTTTTTCTTTAAGATTTGTACCGTTGGATAAGTATGCATTGGTTGCTGACGATACATGTATATATCTACGGGATAAATGGATTTTTCGCGTCAAGAAAAAACATCTCGAAAGAAGAAGAAGAAGAAGTAGGAGCGTGTAACTTATAAGTGCACCTCGTGAATCTCGTTTAGCGCCGAGACGATAATTCTCGGACGCTCCCGACACTTTTATTACCCTCTTCCTATCCACATCCTTCGCAAACTTCACGAGGAGCTGGATCTATATAACTTACAGCTCGCGACTGGTAATTCACGCGCTCCTACTTCTCTCGTTAAGAAAAAGAAGAAAAAATTCACGTCGAAGAGCGTCGTTATCGCTACGGAAAAAACTTACCTTATCGAAAACCTTTTGGCCAGCGTAATTTAATTAACGTTCGAGGGGGATTTGAAAAAGAAACTTGAAACTTGACTAATTTTTTCCTCGCTCTACCACTTTTTCCATCCCGCCATTCTCTTTTTCTTCTTTCCTTATAAATGTATGCGATGTGCATTTTTTTTAAGTGTCCGCAGCGGTGTACAGCTTTTTCGTCGACTTCTATTTAGCGACGGGGCATTAAATAGTGTATCGAGCGTTTATTAAGTTGTTTTTCTTTATAAATTTAAAAAAATTAAGCTCGAACGTATTTTCCATCGAGTTTTGTAAATAATGATTTTTAATAAAGAATATCCAAAATAAGTTTTATTACGAACTCTAATAATAGATTTTGTGATTCGAAAACGGTTAATAGCTGTTTTTATTGGTGAAAAACTTTTATCGTTGCTTTAAAATTCTTTTATCGTTGATTCAATATTCTACTGTCGTTCCATCAGTCAAAATAATAAAGATGATAATTAGACGCTAATAACGCTTGAACCGAGAGTCGAATACTCAATATTTTAAAAGGAATGCGCACACATTCATCAAATCAGGTATAGCTAACGTTCGCATTCCTCTTGATAAACCCAAAATGAATTCCCGGAGTTGTACGTGTTTGAATGTTCTCTTCCGCGTGACCTCGTGTGACCTTTGCATATTCGTAGGTGTGCCCACGTAGATGTTTATGTATAAAGAGAAGCAATAACTCGGGCAAAGGAATCCAAGAGATAGCTCGAGTAATATATATCGACAGTTTTTCTCATATTTTCACGCATGTTGTATTTTATGGACTAGAGGAGCCGTGTATTCCTTCAGTTAATAAACGTAAGTATATTGGTATATGTATTTATGGCTTACCAATATGATATAGATAGGTACACATTGGTAACTCGAATAGTATCTCTTATTGACACGTTTGTATATATGGCTTTTGGATTAGGGTGATAAATGATAGAAGTATTCCCTTTTCTTTTCTTCTCTCGTTATTGATAAAGTTCGTTGCGAGAATAACTTATAAGCTCCTTTCTTGAATAAATTGACTAAATTATTTGAATCTATATTCTAAACATGAGATATAAATATTAATTTCGGGAACTATATAAAATTCAATTTATGAATTTTGCTCGTTTTCACTTCAACGATGTATCGTTTGTTTAAAAAAAAGAAAAAATTAATTAAGAAAAGTTATAGGAAGAGCGAATACGATATATAATAGTTAGCGCAAGGATCCGCCTCACCACCGTTCCTCGGAATTCGCTATTTCAAATCTCCAAAGTCGACATCACCATCGAATTCGACGAGACAATCCTTTATAAACAAAATCCACGGCAGCGGTAATATCTCTTGATGTATATCGACGTTTCTTTGACGTCATGCCGAGCACCTATCTGCATGGCTTTCTTGCTCTCAACGCACCTTGACGTCATTCAACCATTGAGAAGCGATGAATACATTCTCGAGTGTATGCATACATATACAAAGAAGTGTATGTGTATAAATACATGTACATGTGAATAAGAAGAAATGCGCGTTATAATCTCGTTAATCATAGTTTGATCCCTTTAATACGGATATACGCATGCGTAGATGATATGTTGGAGCTGTTGGAATCGTGTAAGGGAAATTGGACAAAATAGTAAGCGGAAGAATAAAGGAAAAGAGACGGGCTAGAGGCAAAATAAAATACGGGATCGAAAAGAGCTACTGTTCGACATAAAGAAAGAATAAAAGAGATACTTGTGTTCAACGTTGAATTTTTTATTTTTGCTTTTATATAAGTTCAAAGTAAGAATTAATACAGATGCTTTAATTTGTTGCTTCTCGTAATTAGTAATTTACCGGTTGCTTTTTATAAAACGTTGTTTTCTTTTTAAAAAACTTTTTATGTCTTCAAGTGGTTGTACAGTAATTTACCATTTTATGATATTACTATAAAAAAAAAAAAAAAAAACGTTAAGAAAGACATTTATAGAGATGCAATTATGTGGGTAAATAAGCTCTTGTAAAAGTTAAAAATAATATATTTGCATTGAAATTAAAAAAAAAAAAAAAAAAATAAAAATTAAATTTCATCTAATACTTATTAGACACTATCAATATTGTCGCAAAATAAAATATCTAATCTTTCTCGAATAAAAAAAAATAAACTGAGAAAGAAAAAGGTGGCTTTTTTTTTTAAAACGCTGTTCTGATATTAAATTAGATTATTTGTAAGGAGATGGAAGATTTTTTAATTTTAAGCGTTATTACAACATCGTCAAAATGAAAAGTTTAAATTCGTTGTTGGAAATTCGAGATTGTTTCAATTAAAATTAATTAAACAACGACGGTAGCTGAGATACGGGCGTTAAGTAGAGAAAATCCGCGATAGTAAGAACGATAAATATAAGCTATAACTTCTTATTAATCAACATTTATCCAGTTTTTGCAAATTTGTTTCCGAGATGAAATGTTTCATCATCTTTCAGATTCCGAGCGTTCACTTTATCCTTTTTAATTCTGTGAGATATTAAAAGCACAATTTTTACGCTTTGAACATATAATAAAAAGCAAGCTTATTAGTTAAAGCTTGGACTTACGCTTTTTTAAGCTTTGGAAAATGTTAATTCATTTTCTTTGTTTTTAAATATTTGTTTTTTAGCTCGTAGACAAACAAGCTTCGATATAAGAATAATCGACTGTGATAATCCGTGTTCATAACTGAAAATTAAATTTTCCATTTATATCTATGTAAAAAATATTTGTGCATAAAAAAAAAAAAAAAAAAAAAAAACGGAAAAAAAAGTGTATCACGGATATTTTCACCTATAAAAAAAGAATGATTTTATAGATTTTCTTGAATGAAAAATAGTTAAATTTAATTTTATTAGATTTTTACACTTTAAAGACTGTTTATGATAATAATAAACTTATAAAGTAAATTAATTTTCTTTTTTGACTGTAAACATTTTTAAATAAATAACAAAATAAAAGTATAAAGGATATTAATAAAAATAAATTGTGAAAGATACAGTGAGTTTTGAAAGAATTGCTTTATTTTTTTAAATAATACAGAAGTATATTTATTCGTTCTAAATAGATCTTTGATTTTTTTTTAATAATACAATAAATTTATAAGAGTTTTCACTAACATTATTCTATAAAAACGACCATATGACCAACATGAGTTAATAACTAACATAAATTAAATGTTCGTCTGATGTTATACATATTATTATCAACATATTACCATAATCTTCATGCTATTACTTTAACATTTGCGCTATTTGTTTCACCTTAAGAAAAATGATTTATTTAATAATTTATTTCGTAACACGTCGATTTAATGTCTTTTTTTTTTCAATGCGCACCAGAAGAAAACTTACATCAAAATGATATAAGCATTCAACGGTGTTTAAAATAATTAAATGCGCTAAAAGTAACTACCCAGTAACCCAGATGTACAGATGCGGTTTTTAAGTGAACAAAGCCAGTAAAAGAAGTAGCAGTTTATAAAGTGAAAACATTCGAACAAACAAAGTTATCGATCGTGAAATCTTCTCGTCATCTGTCAGATCGGTAAGTTCGAGCGAGCATAGTCTGGAATAGCGAACGTATGTTCATAGAAACGCGAGATGTACGCAGAGAGAAATAAAGAAGAAAAAAGGTAGAGCGCGAATAGAGACAGAGAGTGCGTACGGTAGAGGCAGCAACAGCGTAAGAGAATGGACTGGAATCGAAGCGAGCTCGCGGCGGTAATGGAGAGAAAGAGGGATCGAAACGAAGCTGGTAGGAACGATTATACAGAGGGTTGTTCTCCCTCCATCCGAGGGATGAAGGAAAGAGAACGAGCTCAGACAGACACTCGGAGATCGATAAGTAATCCTGGAGAAGATGTTTGTACGTACGTATAGTATACGTATAGTATACGTACCTACGCGTACACGTACAATCCACGAAGATATATTTCCAACGGCTCCATAGTCTTCTCTGCTTTTCTTCAAGAGTCACGGTATCTACGATTTTTTCCTTTTATTTCTCTCTCTCTCTCTCTCTCTCTCTCTCTCGCGTTCCTTTCATGTACTTGTGCGTGCGAGTACGTTTGTCGGCACTACGTGGCAGAAGGCAACATTTTATATCGACGAGCGAGTATCGGAATATATTGATTTCCCCGAAGGGGGAGAGAAAGGAACGAATATCTGAAGCGCGCGCGAGCTTTTGATCTTGTCCGTGTGACGCGCGCGAATGCGTTTACCTTATACAAATACGTCGATTTTATAAGCATACACATCTTTTTTTTTTTTTTTTTTTTTTTTATCACGGATTTTAAATTATTATTTTCCATATCCAAAATAAATAAATATTTAACGGTTGTATATATGCTCGATTTAAGGCAATTTTTTCATAAACGTTGGTAAGCGAGAAAAATGTATTTGAACAAAAATTCGCACTCCGATATTATTTATACGGTATAAATTTCGAGATATGCAAAAAGTTGAAATTTATTTTTATATTTCCCATTATAATTATTGATATTTCTCAACATTAGCATTAAATTTCAATTTTCCAGGTCACAGATACACAAACGGATAAAGTCGTATCTCGGAAAGTTCGGAATACTACGTCCCGATGTCTGAGCGCGCGTTTATCATCTATTATTACACTTTTTTTTCGCAACGTCGTATCTCTCGAACTTTTACATTTATTTTAACTCCATATCAGCTGTCTAAGAATTTATTACAATACGGTTACCGTATACATCATTTGGTTTTATTATTCAGTTGAAAAATGAGGGGGGAGGAGACTAGTGCGACGATCAACGTCAAAATGGTACCAATCATTGTAAAGTGTAAAGTTGATCAACGTTATTCTCATCGAGATCGAGTCTCGGTTGCATTATGTCTCGTTCGTAAGCGCGGAATAGAGACGCGTTGTAATTATGTCGCCGCAGAAACTTGCCCTACAAATCCTACTTACACACTTACATCTGCACATAGACGTCCATACACACTGAGAATACCGACCCTCGGAAGAGAAGCTTTCTCGCTCTTCTCGTTTACTACCTCCTCTGCCTTTTTTACGTTCTATCTGTCTCGGTCACATTAGAGAAGGATAGAGATAGAGAGAAAGAGAGAGAGAGAGAGAGAGCTAAAGAGAGACTCGTGACACTTTTCCAGCTGAGCTCATTTTCCACTGACCGAAAGGTACTAGTGGCTCAAGGGTAATAGTAGCACGGCTAGTATATATCTGGGAGGAAGGATGTGCTTCGCTAAAATGTTAGCTGCTGGGTGAGACTGCACAAGCTTGGTAGAACGCGAGATTTACCTTTCTCTCTCTCTCTCTCTCTCTTTTATTCTCTCTCTTTCTCTTTTTCTCCCTTTTTCGCTTTTTTTTCGCGGTTATAATGTGTGTACATGGAAAAGCGAACTTTTCGGGATGGAGGTAACGAGGATGGAAAATTTTCGGGAGTGATTTATTTCGGAGATAAAATTTTAGCCATAGAGATAGAGTGAGAGAGAGAGAGAGAGAGAGAGAGAGAGAGTGAGTTGCTTTTAATTTTAACTTTAGACTTTAATTTGAAAATATTTTTCCACATATTTATTTTGAAATTTGCTGTATCGTTGTACTGCGTTAATAAATTGTTAGAAACGAAAAAATTAAAACATTGCGAAATTCACTAGTTAAAGAGACGAATAAACTAAAATTTATACATAATAACCGACGCGGGATGCATCGATCATAATTTTTATTTATTTATTTATTTATTTTTTTTATGTATAATAAGAATTAAAGCGTTTTCTTATTATAAAAACGTTAAATAACATAAATCAAATGTATTTCATATGTTGGAAACTATATCAATGTATTTTTAACGTATACCTGTATGTTACGTAAATATCATTTTTTAATTATAAAATATGATTTTTGAAAAAATCAATTTTTACTGAATAAAACAAAAATCTTTTGTTTTTTGTTACATGAATAGAAAGTTTTGATTTTCAAGTTTAGTAAGATATAAAAGATACATGATTTTTTATATAAAAAATATTTTTAAAAAATTAAAATCCTTTCTAACAAATTATTTACTGTGAAGAAGTAAAAAATTATACGCAAATACAATTTACTTGTTGAACATTAGAATTGAGCATTAGAGAAAATAGTAAAACCATTTTAATAAAATTAATAAAATTATACAACTGTGTAAAAATAAGAAAAATAAAAACCACACAGAGGGCTATTGTAAAAATAATTATTAACTCGCGCGATGTTAATTTCGACCAGTTTAAAAAAAAAAAAAAAAAAAACTAATAATAGGTACAATACAAAAGGCAAAAGAGTAAGATATACGACTCATATGTAAATCTGCGGCAGCATTAAACGCGCGGTACGTCTTTCGACCAAAGCACTGTTTTTTTCTTTTTTACATTTTCTGCTTCTCTTTCTCGTTGGTGGGCGAGGAGTTCGTTGACTGCGACTACGACAACCCGGTCGTTCGCTAAGGGCTTGAGATGGGGGGTACGGGGGGGGGGCGAAGAGAAGAAGAGGAAAGGAGTCGCTTTTTTGTCGAGCGAGCAACTTCACGCGCTCGTTTCCATTCGCCGCTTCTTTCATCTTTTTCACCTTTCGTTTTCTTCTGCGCACTTTTTCTCTCTTATCCAATCTCGTTACATTTTTTTTTTTTTACAATTCTCTCGCGAAAACTAATTTAGAAGCGGATAATATTTCTGTATCTTGTTTATGTAAATTTTTTATTTCTTTTTTCTTTTTGTTATATTATTTTTTTTTTTTTTTCAAAACGAACGAGCTTTGTGATAAGTTTTAGCTCGTGTTCACAAAAGAACTAGAGTTTGATGATGTAGCTTTCAAATCGAGATAAATTTAAATTTGAAACGAAGAGTTTTTATACTTATCTCTACACTTTTTTAATATTGGGATGTTTTTATTTATTAATTTATTTTTTATTTTTTTTTTATAAAAAAAATATTTATTTTACTAAAAAAAAAGAAAATAAACGCATCCAATAAAATTTTGTTCTTATTACTTGTGATTAAATAAATTAAGTCGCATGAAGAACAAGGTAACATCTTTCAAATTGTGTCAATATTACATTAAATCAATTACCTACTGAAATAACGAAGACGAATTCTATTAGATCGTAATTTCTATTATTCACAAAAACATCAAATAGCACTATTCAATAATTATATTCAACGATAACGATTGAATGTCAATCGAAACGCATTTACCTATACGATAACCTCGCGATTGCGAACACACAGACAAACACGGAGACAAAGAAAAAGAGATTCAAGGTCAGTCTACATCAAAGCCATAGATTGTTAAATATCCATCGTTTACTTTTACTCGCGAATAAGCGAGGGAGTGGTGTGCGCGTGTGTGCGTGTGTGCGTGCGCGCTTGTGTGTGTGGCATACCTATCGTAACTATCAAGTATGAAGTGGTTATATATACGAGGATCGTCGCAGTGCTGCTATTTCTGGAGCTGTCGTTTTACAATAATTACAGCGAGTAGGGACAATAGCGCGCCCACGTGCTAGTCGTTTGAGCACTTTTATTTAAGTAGGTACGTGCGAGATATGTTCCTTTATTTTCTTTCTTTCATCTCGTAAATGTATTATTTTTTTTTCTTTTTTTCTTGTGCACGATTTTAAACGGTTTTAACCTTTGTTTAAATCGATATAGAAATATATTGGAAATGCTCCAGCACGCGATAAATATTTAATTAGATAAATTTGGCATTATATTGACCTAAAATTAAAATTCCATTGATTCTTCAATCACTTAAAGTTATCCTAGTATAGCAATAAAAAAGTATTTTTTTTTTTTTTCATTCACGATGATCTTAATAATTAATACGTAAAATGAAAAAAAAGGTTTATGAGATTTTTCACCTATTTTAAAGATGCACGAAAATCTTGTCTAGCTTCTAAAATCTCGTTTCGCCTCGACCGATATCCAAGATGTCGAGAATCTTGACCCAAACTAAGTTTCGCTCCATGCAAAGATTTCGTTCTTGCATTGAAAAAAAAAAACTATTTTATTACGCCATAATTAGAAGTACTGTCTTATCACTGGATATTGTTAAATTTAAAAGTTTAATTGTAAGTTTTCCGTAATAATTATTATAAGTAGCTTTGTGACATCGTATTAAATAATTATAAAAATAATGTATTATCTTTGACAATGATATTACCATCATTATACGAAAAATATAAGTTTTATGATGTTTCATCTTATTATGAATAAGTAAAGCAAATGACATTACATTTTAAGTCGCATTATAAAGCTTCATTCCAATTTATTTCTAATTGAATTATATTTTTCAAATTAAAACTATTATTAAAATAAAGATAAAAACTATTAAATCTAGAAATTATAACTTGTTATTAACAATATAAACATTTGTCAATGTTACATTTTTGTTTTTAATCTATAAAACTTAATCGATAAACGAAAATTTCTTTCGATTTTAGTATTAGTTTGTGATATTTGATTAGGTATCAATAAGATGACGCTTATAGAAGCACTTTAAACATAAGCTTCTTTTGTTTAAAATAAAAAAAAAAAAAAAAAAAAAAAAAAAGAATTCTCGTTAAATAAATATTATTAAACGTATTTTCAACTACTCTTAGCGCAACTATTTTTATTTAAGTCAAGCAACAACCGATCTACCGCCTAGTAACGCCTCTCTTTCACTCAGTGCCTCACTCTCTCATTTTCTCGGGGTTTCCTCTTTCCTTCTTTCCTCTCTCTCTCTCTCTCTCTCTCTCTCTCTCTTTATTTCCGACAAAGTGTTTTCGCGATGACTACAGTTTGCGGGGTTATTTCCGGCGCCGCAAATTCCCTAATTGAAAACAGCGCGAAACGAGATGACGACGATGATCTTGCCAACGATGTCTCTCTTTTGAATTTTTTCCTTTTCTCTCTCTCTCTCTCTCTCTCTCTCTCTCTCTCTCTCTTTAACTCATGATGGAAAACTCCTCAACGTTTGAGATTAATTTAATTCGATCAACGCGAGAGAGAGAAAGAGAAAGAGAGAGAGAGAGAGGCCAACTACTCTTTCAGGGTTAGCCTTGCTTTGCCGCTAAGTCAATCCCGAAGTGTTAAAGGAGCAGCTTTGCTGCGTTTATTCCTTCTCGCCATTTTTAATATACGTATATGCATTGAGCGGCAACGTTGCGTCGCTTTTACAGGAAGGTCGGCTTTTACAGAAGGTTAACGAGGAGGAGTATCTGGTTGTCTCGTTCTTTTTTTTTCTCTTTCTTACTTTTGCACTCTGATGACATTTTTATCGGGTTAGTTGGCAAGGAGCGCCGATGGGAAGAATTTAATCGTCTTAGTTGCCGATTTGCTGCAAATTGGAGATTAAAGGATTTCAATTAATATATAAAAGGTACGTCTTTTGATAGATATGTCGAGCTTTAGTTCTTGTGGATATCGATCCTTAAATTCCTTAATATATTATAATGAGGGTTTCAACGCGATTTATTAAAACTAACACAGCTGAATTATCTTGATTTTTCTTGTTTATTCGTTCACTTTTTACATTTGAAACGAAATAGATTTCAAATTATCTCGATCAAAGCAATATATACCCATAATGCTCGAAGTTAGTATTTTTTATTTCAAGAATAATTTAATATTTTTCTCTTTTGTGGTCAGTGCTCGAAGAGACAACTTATCATTTTAAAATTATTTTTCAAAATGATGTATAATTAGCATCGATATGAAAAATTAAATGTATTATAAATAGTTTTAAAGCAATCAAAATTGAAATATTTATCACAAATATTTTATTACTTATTATGTATAATAAGTAGAGGTATATTATTATAACTTTTTCAATTTGTACGCGAGCAGCAATGCAAACGGTTTTATACATTTGTATTCAAGATAAGGGTCTTATCATTTCGTATTCGCATTATAAAACATTCTATTTTTATTTTTACAATATATATATATATATATATAAGGATTATGTTTTTACTTTTAATATTTATCACGATAAAATTGCATTTTTATTTTTGTAAATTTTAAAGTTTAATTTAAAAAACAAATCGCAAAGAGAATTTTTCATTTCTCATTTTCACATAGTGAAATGAAAAAAATTCATAAAAATTTTAAATATAAAAACATAAAAAATTTAGATTTTTACCAATGCTGAAAAGTATTGAGTTTATCACTAAGTTTAAATAAATTATTCATTTAAGTTACTTTTCGCTGTTTTATTGTGTAACAAAAGAAAAAGTAAAAATGGAATTTAAAATCATAATCGTATCTTCAAAGAATAAAAAAGAACACTGAAACATCATTCATCATAATCGTATCTTCAAATAATAAAAAAGAACACTGAAACATCATTCATCATAATCGTAACCTTTCAAATCACAAAAACGCTTCTCGTTCGCGTTACAAAAATACTTTTTTTTCTCTCTATCTTATTCATAAAATGATCTCCATCTTAGACAACTCCTAGTGACAATAACGATAATACACATCGGTAAGTAAAAATTTCAAAGGCGCAAGTATTTTTGGCGTAAAGCTTCGCTCCTCTTGATTGTCTCGCTCTTCAAAATTTTACGCGCACACAATCGACGCAGGAACAATGAGCGCGAGAGTCTACACGACATAAAAAGACAAAGAGAGAGAGAGAGAGAAATAGAGGATAGCATATCTTAGAATATGAAACATTCGCCAGAGATGTGTATATATATATATATATATATATAATTTCCATACAGAAGAGCCGAGGACGACTATCATTGATAAATTCTACGAGACATTGGGGAGCTAGTGTATACGGGGCTCGAGGCAAAAGAGAGGAAGCTGAAATTCTAGCAGGTAACGCTCGTTCTCTTTCCTCCTCAAAAGTCATTCTACTCGATCGCGTTTCCTTTCTCTAAGCTTGCAGTTCCATCCTTTTTTTTTTTTCTTTCTTTTTAACCCTCCTCGGTGTACTTTCGCCCTCGTTCGAAACGTCTATTCTACGTTTTCTTTTCTTCCTTTTTTTTTTTACCGTCTATTCTTTCTTCCTTTTTTTCCCTCTCTCGAGCCTATTACTTTCTTTTTAAAGATGTACTAATGGCACGAGTTATCCGGCGAAGGTCTCGTGTGCGCTATCAGTCAGTAATTCTAAAATGTGAAGAACGTAGTTTTGTTCTTTCTCTTTTATTTTATTAAAGGTTAAATAAAAAGTAGAGAGAGAAACAGAATTTGAAAATAATGTATGATTTCGAGAAACATGTTTTTGTGAAAAATAGAAATGAAGTTTTTTTTTCTCATCGGTATTTCTGATGAAAAATTGTTTTCTCGTTATTTTGATTTTGTACGATTAAATAAATAATATTAAAACAATCGTTTAGTTCTGTAGTAAAGTTTGAAAAATAATTAAAAATAAAATTTTCATCAATACAAATTTTAATAATTAAAACAAAAATGATATATATATATATCTATTGCAACAAACAGCGCGGAGATATTCGAATGAGAATTTTATAAAATAAGGAGAGCTATGAAATACTTCTAGTAATTTACGTAATAAAAAGCGTCCTTCGCGCAAGCGACAACGCTGATGGTGTTTTAATGAAATATTCAAATTTTATATGAGCATTCTTGAACGCTAGTCTACATTGTTGTGCTGAATTAAAGTGAATATGAATTTTTTTTTAATTATTCATGTTCATTACTCAATCATTTGCTCAACTAACGCGATCTTTTAAAAGCTTTCGAAAAAACTTTAGAATATTTTAAATCATAGTTTTAAAAATAAATTTTGAAATATAGTTTTTTAAATGTTCAAATAATAAAGAAGAAAAAGTTTTAATATTTATGTGACACGATAGTAAATTAGATGCGACAGAGTCAAATATACGACATCGCATAAACATAATCTTATCATTCTCATTTATAAACCAATAAAAAGACATCCAAAAAAGATAATCGCGCTAAGCATAAAACATATTCCATTAAAAGCATCTCGACGATGCTAAAATGTTACTCTCCTACACCCTACCATAAATTCTCCTTCCTGCTTTTTCCTTTCTTACGGTATATACATCTCCGTTTTTGATCAATAATCATTTTAATAGTCAATAATCGTACTAAGGAATCATCGTACAGGATATATTTTAATCGTAATCTGTCGAGCTTTTGTTATTCGCGGCAATAACCATGCAAAAGTTATCACACGCGCGAGCTACATAATAACGGAAAACATTATCCGTGTGTATATATATATATGTGTATATAACTCGACGAATTTCGCATTTTTCTTCTTTATTCCACTCTCCACGTATCCGTAAAAATTATATTTCTTTCGTCTCGGGAGTCGCTAAGTGGAATGCATCCCTACGGACTCGTTTCCGAAAGATTCAACGTCTAACGCTATAGAGTAACATCCGGGAAAGCTTTCGTTGCGACGTACACTCGACTCGTATAACTTTATTCTTTCCCCCTTCTATCTAATTGCGCTTTATTTTCCCACGAAAGTATGAGGGGGAGATAAAAATTCGGCGATTATTAGGGAAGAGCGAGAGAAAAAGACATTTTTCTTTATTATTTTTTTTTCTTCTTTTTCTGTCTCATTTCATTTCCATATATATATAAACATTTTTTTGCCTAGTTTAAGTTTCTTGAAATTTTTACCCAACGCGATCGTGACGGTTTCGTTTGTTGGAGCGAAGCGAGTGCAGTGAAAAAAGTTTATATATGTACGTATCGCGATACCGGAGACGTGATTGGGATATTATTGAACAGAAGAAAGTGTCTGTTCTTTTTACGATAAGAGAAAAGGAAGTCAAGAGTGAGAAAAAAAAGAAAGATACTCGACGTACACGACTTTTTAAAGTGTGTTTTATGTTACCGTGACTGAGATAACGTTTTACCAATTTTTCTTCGCTCGGTGGGTTTAAACGACCTCCTTTTCTAAATATAGAACGGTAAATTTATGAACATTCTTTTTTTCGAATTTTTATCGATCGATGATCATACAATCGGAGAAAACCGCTTCGAATACGAAATATTCGACGGAATCGTCTCTTGTTAAACAGTTTCATCAAATACAGCTGTAAATTTATTCGTTCACTATTGTATAGTTGTTGCAATTTTATCAAATAATGACTTTGAGTATTTTGATATACGTTATTGATTATTTATGTTTTACTTTATCAAATATTACATAAAATGTTTAATTACTTAGATTCTCAATATTACAATCGTTTCAATTATATAAATAGATTTTGAATACAAATGATATTAATTTTATCCTTTTACTGGAACACATTTTCTGTATTACATTGTTTTCAACGCAAAAATAAAATAAAAATAATATTCGATAATCGATACTACGGATATAATAATATAACATATTTAACATTTTATTCCAATTGATTTGCGGTTTTTGCAAATATAATCAAAACGTTAAAAAAAAAAAAAATAAAAAAAAAAAAAAAAAAAAAAAAAACAACTTATATTCCGTAAAATTGAAAGTAAAATTAGAACAAGTTATACGAGCATATGATTTGCACACAAAATCTCACATAAAATATCTGCATGCTGTATGCTAAATAAACCAATATATGCATGTAATTATAAAGGAATATGCGCATACAGCGTATCGTAATTATTTATGTGCGAACGATCGGTAACAATCAGAAATATAGAGTATATATATTTTTACTATTTTGTTCTCTCTATCTCTATCTTTCTAAAATTACAAATAAATTATCTTTATATAAATCACGAGAATTCGCAGAATCCAATGCGCCTCTTCCAATTTAACGGCAATATTCTCCGCACGCGTCCTCTTAAAATATGATTTACCGTGAAGCTCGCATTACTTTTTGCTCTCTCTCTCTCTCTCTCTCTTTCTCTTTCTGTCTCTCCCTTTTCTGCAGCGAAATGTAGCAAATGAAAATCCTATTTCGGATTCTTCGTTGCGTCTCTCTTTCTCTTCGTTAGTTAAGGTTAATGTACGTGTACGAGCTCGCGAGTATTTGCTGCTCGTTGGAATTGCTTTTAAAGCGCGAACATATCGAATATCATATACTGCCGTTTTATTATACCTTGGAAGTGAATATTTTGTTTTTTTGTCGCCTACGACGCGTGTCTCTTAGTCTCGCTCGGTGGTATTTTGATTTTTATTCTTTCTTTTCTGTTTTCGCAAAATATGCCTATAATAAATCATAATATTTTTGGTAGGCACGTTTTGCATAGAAATGGTGACTTCAATAATGAAGTCATTATTTGATTGTCATAACTACTTCGTTATAATTGATATTATTGATTTTAATTTGTTATAATAATATAACTATTGTTGTTATTATTATTATTATTATTATTATTATTATTACAGTTATAAAATTAAATTTAATAATAATGATGAAGCTATAGTCAACTGTCATAAATGATATTTGATGTTCATATTTCATTCAAAATTGATTTTAAAAGAAGTATCATTTATTATATAATTTAAATAAATATTCATTAATGTCAAACTGTTTTTTAAATAAAATTATGATAAATTTT
Organism: Chalcis sispes; assembly: GCA_949987625.1. Classification (NCBI taxonomy): domain Eukaryota; kingdom Metazoa; phylum Arthropoda; class Insecta; order Hymenoptera; family Chalcididae; genus Chalcis; species Chalcis sispes. The sequence continues at coordinate 64,226,177 of OX465098.1, forward strand.
GCCTTTATAAAAGAAAAGTTTTGAATGAAGATATTGTAATAATTTATTAACAGTTTTTAATATTCATTAATGTCAAACAAGAAACGAAACTTTTTCATACCAAAACATTGTATACGTTTATTTTATTTTGCACTTAATTTTAGGGTTATTTTCAATTTTCGAAAATAAATAATTAATGTATTTATTCCTTTCGAAACACGAAATTGTAAAATATTTTTTTGTTGCTTTAATTAGGAGGGAAATATAAAGTTGGGTCGGAGCGGGCAAATTGAATAATTAAAAATCCAATAGTTTCTTACGCTCACAAATGCAATTATTTCTCTTTGTAATACGCGGAACTTTCATTTTTTTTTTTTTTTTTTTTTTTTTTTTTTGACATCTCAAATGAAAAAAATACCATCAAAGCTCTAATGTCAATTTTTTAATGGATACGTAAGCCGTACATATTTTTTTTTTTTTACTCACATTTTAAATAACTTTCTTTTTGTCATTTTCAGCTTTGAATTTATTATTTTATTTTTCAATTGCAGATTCTCATCGACAGAAATAAATGAAAAACATTTTTATAAAATTGTTCGGTGCTTATAAAAAACACGATTAATTTTTACCGATTAAAATCGATAAACTCTCTCAACTCGTTACCTTAGCTTTCGCAGTCAGCTACGATGGGAAAGTTGGCGCGAGGTTCGTAGGTTCGACGCTTATGCGCGACCCGATTATTACAGCTGACGCATGCATATATCGATAATAATTAAATTCGGCTATATGCTGCTACTGCTGCTGACGTACGTATACATACACCTAACGATTGTAAGAATTTTCATTCATGTCGGTTAAAGTTACTATTTACAGACAATATCGGCGCAAAGGTAGTTTATTCTTGATAACTTTATGTATCTTGCGCACTCGTTCACATTTATCGCAATAAAATTTTAATGACGATTTATCAAATTATTTTTCTTTATTTACGTAACCCACGCGTCGGCTGCGCGTAGTTAAGTGACGCAATTTTTCGTACGTTAAGAGCTGCGTAGATGGAGAATATAGGTATACCGCTTGGATTTTATTAAATCAGTTTGCGCTGTTGTTTTATTAAACGCGTCTGTTTTTATTTACTAAAGTAACTTATTTTAATGAGGGTTATAAAATTAAAATTCGCTTTGAGAATCTTTAATGTATTTTTCGCAGTCGAGCTCGTCGCTAATAAAGCATTTTTATTTTCAATAAATGTTATTATATTTTTTAAAAAATAAATTATGTAAAAAAGTTATACATAACCTGATGCTTTAACTTTATATCTAATTATTGTAGTTATTGTGGGAGAAATTAAACATTTCTCAACTAAGTTGTACAACCTATTAATTTTTTTCACCTACATAATTGATTAACTCTTGGGGAACATAAAATAGTTACTTTATCTACAATCCGGACAGTAGATTTTATTTGCTTTGGCGGAACTTCAATAAAGTAAGCAAATAGTTCAATTTTCCCATTTGGACTACTCCTTATGTTTATTCGATTCAGCTCTGTATATATGGTATTTTATCGTTTGTTTTAATTATTTCGAACTCTTTTTCCATGTAAATACAATTAATTAGTTATAATTCTAAATTCATTATAAATTTTTTCAAGTTAAATTTCCTTGGCTATACAAACTAATTATCACGCCAAGATAAAACACACACACACGGCTCTCTCGTATCAATATTCTAGATTAAACAATCCGTAACACATACAGACATATCACGCTTCTACACCATAGAGTCAATTTCATATTGACGGACAAACATAACAAACAAATAATCAATATCGATACTTCGCGCGTAAGCTCGCGCGACAAGATCCGTCGCTTAAAGCCGCGGAATCCGTTATCGCCTTCGTCGCTTCGGTCCGCGCTTCCTTATACGCGTACATGTACATAAAGCCTGTGTAGTGTGTGCGTTATGGGAAGAGAGCCGTGCACTTTAACGCTATCTATTTATCATCTTCTCCTCTCGCCTTGGCTCCCACACCTGCAACCGTCTCTCTTTCTCGTTCGCGTTGGCTTTTTGCGGTGTGTGCGTTACGTGTAATAAAGCAACCGACATGCACCCTCCTCGTTAAAGTAACTTCGTTAATCCCGAAGCGCGTATGTTAACTTTCAGCGTACGTGCTTATATGAGTCTATGAGGGAAGAAGAGAGATAGATAGAGAGAGAGAGAGGAATCGTGTAGGTTGTCGATGTATAGTAGTTTGCTCTGTAATGAAGATGGTTTTCGTTGACGTCATCGAAGAGTGGTAAAAATACAGTTTCCAAGTACCGATATGTCATGGCGATAATTTTTATAACGGACATTTTTAAAATTTAATTTTTTTTTAAGTAATTATTTAGTGCTTATTAATAAAATCGATATTTTTAATATACATTAAATTAGCAGAAAGTTTCCATAACAATATTAATTTTATGTGGTTATTATGAAAACTGAAAAATCATTTAAACGTACGTTTCAGAGTTATTGTGACACTTCATTAAATGATATAGAATTACTCAACGTCTGTCAAACTTTAATCTCATAATTTCGAATGTATCAAACGTTAATTGAGTTTGTAATTTACCGTAGTTATACCGGTAAAACGTATAAATTATGAGCAACTAAACTGTACATGATAATTTTTTAACATTAAATAAATTTTTATTAATTGGTTTAAAGTTTTTTTTCAATTATTTTTTTTTTTTTAAATCCGTTCATGTACTTTTATAATTAAAATTTAGTTTTTGAAGTAAATTCAAAAAGTTTAATCAATTTTAAACTACAGCTATAAGTCTTTTCAAATCTCAATCGTTATTTTATTTTATAAAAAAACTTTATTATTACCTTTTCTATTCAATTCTTAAAGAAATTCTTCTGTAAAGAAATCTTGTGGAGAAGACATAATCAATTATGCAACAACGCCGACAATAAAAAATATCCTCACGCGCTACGAGTTGAGGGTAAAGAAACGGTCTTTTTTTCCCCCTCGCGGGAAATTCAATTCGCCGCGGATCCCTTTATTTTCTAATAAATAATTCCGCTTCTACGCGCGTAGTGCGCGTCCGTGAATGTGCGATATATTCATGTATACGCTGATAGCATACATCGCTCCGAGCAACCGAACGACGAGTTCAAAGCGAAGCTCCGATATAAAATGGACCGCGTGTGCATGAAACGCCGAGCTCGAGTAAAGGATCGTATCCATGAGGTGAATTCTATTTCAGAAAATAAAGAAAAAAAAAAAAAAAAAAAAACGGGGTTTCTACTGCAGGAAAAGAGAAAAATGAAAAAAGACGTAGTACTGTGCGTGTACGTGTGTATATTTCTTCCTCATTCGACGCGCGTAAAATGTATTGCATGTACGTGTGTTTTCACATAAATTTTTGATGTTGCGAAATGTATTCTGTTTTTCGAATAGAGAGGCTTTACGTATCGAGCGGATAATTCATTTGATGGATATTCGTTTGCTTTTTTCTTTTTATTTTTCGAATATTTTCAGCGCGAAATATGTCTGAAGGCAACGACGCCAAGGAAAAAGCGTACGAACGTATCGACGAGTTTTCCATTTGTAATCCGTGCATTACCGAATGAAAAAATAATCTTTCGAGCTTGTGCGTTGAAAAGTATAAAATTAACCGCGCGAACGCCACGAGTAACATTTTTAAAAAAGCAGAAACTTCTAAAACTCGGCTTGGTTAGATATAGCCGAATTTTTATATATTTTTTTCAGCCTTATATTTTCGCGATTAAATTTACGTATTTATACAAAACTATGGTCCATGAATTTTTATGTGTACACGATAGGAAAAGATGTAAAAAGTAGATCATCGAGGTACGTTTCGCTCGATTGTTTCCGGTGCTTTAACGCATTCAGCTTTAGCGCAAACCTGTCGAGCGCAATTGACGGATCGTTACGAATCGTCCCTCACGTGCGGACGACAACGTCGACGATGAAATGGAAAGAGGAAATAGTTTCGTCGCACGTCGCTTTTTCTCTCTCTCTCTCTCTCTCTCTCTGCCTTTGTCCGGCGCGTGTATTTTTGCAGTTGATGGAATAGCTTATTAGTCTGGCTAAGAGGGCACGCGATTTATAAGCGCGAAAGTGGACGTACCGGTGATGTACATTTATCTTTCTTTCTTTTTGTTTTTCTGTGTATAGCGAGAGCATCGGATTTTAAGCGGTAAGATCGATGACGTGTAGTGTTAACTTTTTTTTGTTATTGGTTATTTAAACTGGAGATTCTTTTTTGCGTTCGTCTTTTGTTGCTGCTTTATGTTCATTTTAGTTTTTATTTTATTGGAAATCATGAAAAAACTTGTACAGAAGAGAGGCGATGATTTATAAGAATTCTTCTGGGATACTTTTTGTTACATATCTTTCTTGATCATTAGCAATGGAACGCGTAAATTTCTTGCGTACTTAAAATTAGTTATAGAAATTGGTTTTCTGTTAAAAGTAATATATTAAAATTACTTACTAATCTGAAAATATAAAGAAAAAATATATCAGGATAACGATATTGTTATTCTTACTATTTCTAATGGAATATTCAAATTGTACGGTGTGAGAATTTTATTAAATCGATTCTTCTTGCAAATATATAAATATTAAAAAAGCTATTACAGACGATCAACCGTTGGCGTTATTAGTTACGCAGATGAACGAAGATATAAAAACAAAAATAGTTTTACGACTGCGTTAATTCAGTTAATACTTTAGACTAATAAAGATTATAAAATTTGAATGGTTATAATAAAAAAAAATGCGACAGCTACAAATTCTTTTAAAAAAATCCGTTGAAAATTAATGACCGCTTTACAATCGTCTTTATGACATTCATCTGGCATAATTTAACGATGTCAGTGGCTGTGGTGCCACAATTTTACGACGTTTTGTCATTTGAGGTTATGATGGACGAATTAATGTCACGAAGTATACGCTTAATATAACTTTTATTCGAGCGTATTCTTATTAACGCTACTCGGAAATCTTCATAAAAGCGATTTCTTTCATAAATTACGGTCAAGATGAGTTAATAATTTTTTTATGATAAGGAAAACGAAGATAAAAATAGTTTTATCTATTAAATAGCAAAGATTTTTAACGAAGTGCGCATTTTTACAAACAAATTTTTTTCATTTAAGACTTTCATACAGATATATGGATGAGTCATTGAATACAAAGACGTGCATAAAATTCTTAAGTTATTCTGAAGGATAATGTCGTTGCTTCCAACTGAAAAAGTCCATTCCACCTTTTTGAATTTTTTATATTTCACTCTATCTTTTTCTCTGCGCGCGATCTTCTCATGGCTCAATTATCGTTTCGATGCTTTCGAGTCTCAAATGCCGTTGGATTGTTTTCACAGCAAAATACTGCTATCGAAATTGACTTGTTATGAATTTTTTATTACGCGGGATTATTGAGTAATCGATTTATTTTAGAAAATACGACGATAGTATAGTTTTAATAGTTTCTTTTTCTATTTAAAATTTCTATACCATTATTATTAATATACTGAAAATTTAATTGAAATTCACAAAATACTTGTTTAATTAAATAATATTAATAAAAATTGATTATTCAAGCTTCAATTGTTACTTGAAAATTCATTTAATATTAATTTTAATAATTTTAATACGCGAACATGTTAATAATTTAATATAAACGGGGTTGTTGAATTTTTGAAAATATAATTGGATTACATTGTCATCGCTAATATTATAAAATGCTTAAAAGCTTATGAAAACAATGGGTGGATTATTTCATGTTCAACCACCAAAAACTAACTTCGTGTACCGGACTGCAGTTCCCGATGAAACAAAAGGTCTTTGATTGTTTCATCCAATGTCTGCGTGATTATAGAGTTTTCACATCACGTCCTTACTAATTATCTTATGTGTTACAAAATGTTTTATGCCGTTATAATTGGATCTGATTTTGATGTATTTGTGAATACTTCTTGTTCGTAATTTAACATCCGTAAAGTACAATGTTGATTTACAATTTTTTTTTATTTGTAATTTCAGAAAAATTGGTTGATAAAGTACATTTTATAATCATTCGTTAACTTCTAAATTTTTGAAAAAAAAAAGCAAGTAAAAATTTTAAAAATATATATTATTCATATTTCTTATAAACACGCATGTACATGTAAGTATTACATTCTTTAATCGAAAATACCTCACGGTCGCTCCGATAAATAATATCTCGTACGCGTCGCCATTGTAAAAATACACCGGCGCCTCGATAATTTTCCAACAACGCATACATAACCGAGGATAACAGTCGGTTGGTCAGAGGTGAGCTACAGAATGTGCATAACGCGTAAGTCCTTGATGGCGTAAATGCTCGCCGCTACTACGCACGGATGCGTCTCGCTCGATGCTACCGTCGTTTCCTCGGAGATTACGCGACGAGCGATTTATTCCTTGACACGATGACACCTTCTCCTCGATTAATTTCTCATATGCGATGAAATACATTTTCGACATTATTTGGTATGGAAAATTTTTAGCTTGGCGATAGATTGATTTTTACCATTGATTTAAAGTTTACTAGTTTGTGCTTTGAAGTTAATGAAAAATAATGAGTTTTTAAAGCATTTTTCCACACGGCCATTTTCCATGTGAGAAATCGAACATCCCAAATCTTATGTGAAAAAATAATATACGCAATACGTGCGATCCTTGCACGGACGAAGCTTGACAACGTCCGTGTGAAATCACGTACTTCCCGCAATTGTTACGTAATATACTATTGTTCTGAGTTAAAATGGTTCCACGAAAATTAACTTTACAAAAACAATGATTTCCTGAATTATTCAGCTTTCTAAATGGGGAATGATACTTTATGAAATTGCCCATAGTTTTACGAAAAAGTGAGATTTATATTGCTCCCAAGATATCTAAAAAAAAAAACTAGACTTAAAGATACTTTTTAAGTATATTAAAATTCAGCAAATACATTTTCATGAAAATTATTCCTACTTATTAAATTAGTAGCCGAGAAATTACCTAAAATTATTTTTACAAATACGGGTAACTCTTTCTCCGAAAACAAAACAGAGAGTGCACAAAGAAAAAAAAAAGAAAATAAATAAACGGATTCTCGTGAAACTCCCTACCGAAATAGAAATAGTTGCCAAGGAGCCCATAAAATTAAATATAGTCTCTGTTTTTAACATAAATACTAAAAATGTGACCGAAAAGTCTAGAGAAGAGAAAAAAAAAAAAGAAGAATTGTATGTTCTCCCTTCTTTTCAAGATACGTAGGGTCGGTAAAAAACTTTTCGGCTTAATGGACCTTTCCTCGCAGTCATTTATACCTTATCTCCTGTGTATAAGTATGTGTGTATGCAGGAATACGTCCACAGATATGAAACCTACCGCCAGAGAACGAGCCGTTATTTGGGTACCTGCAGCCGGGATTAAAAAGGCAGACACGTTCGAGAGAGTTTTACTTATCACGGTGGGTGTGTGTGTGCACGTGTGAGTTTAGTTGGGTTGGATCGATGCTTGGAAAGCTCCGTGAAAATATAAATGATCTTGGTGAATGGGTCGAGCTTTAGCTTGAATAAAGTAGAAGCGAGTGTGCATATTGGTATTAGGGTAGTTTACTTTAGGTCTGGACCTTAGCTTTTTTTCCACCCTTTTTTTTTTTTTTTGTTGAAGAAAATCGAAAAGCAATCGAAACGATGAATGTGATAATAGATTTATAGGGGATATATAAGAGCAAATATTCGTCTTTTTTTTCATATTTTGATTGCTACGTTTTTTTTTTTTATTTTTAAAATAGAGAAATTCGCAATCCTTTCTTTTGATATTTTTGAATTTCCTCACCATTAGCACAAAATAGCAAAAGTGGATTTTATGAATAGATTCTCGCACTTGCTCCATCGTCGCTTTTTGAGTGTTACGAAAAAGGAAAATAAATAAAAGAAAAGCGAAAAAAAGCTTGAAAAAAATAGAGGGATAATGAAACGCATAGCCGAAATTGGATGCTGTTATACGCTCATTCAATATTTGCGGTAGCCCGTTATATTCAAACGAATCTATTTGCGTACGTAGTCTGTTTGTCGGATATACAAATCGCGCGGCAATTTCAGAGTAATCGAGGCTGGTTAAGAGAGAGAGAAAGAAAATAAACGAACGAAAGAAGGCGAATCGACAACTGGTAATTGGGATTCGACGATTGTGAGGTAAACAGTACATGTACTCGTAAATTTTCCATAGTCGACGCTTGTTTTGAATTTGTTTTTTAGTTTGTTGCCCAGCAAACTTTTTGTTCGATTTCGATATGTGAGATATTTGGAATTATATGATGTCAAAGACCATTACATGGTAATTGGTTTTGAAAGTTCATGTGCACAATGGGTGTCATACTTTTTATGTAAACAGGACGTGAATTTTTTTTTTTACTTGTCAAAAAAGAGTATAGTAAACGAACCTGATTGCGAAATATTTCAATTCTTACATCGTTCAATTTCGAGTCCCAACATGATACAGTTGTCGCATTAAATTTTATTTTACGATGAACATTAACAAACTATTTACAAACATTTATACTTTATCACTCTATTTTATAACGGCAATTGATCATCAATTTGTAAATATCAAACCGCAAAAATTACTAGATGTACATACACAAACACGAGTAGCACGAATTGCGTGTATTATTAAATGATTAAGCTTCCATTTCGTCGCTTGTTACAGCAAAATTTGTCTCTACAGTCAATTGAAATTTCATCGGTATTGTAGCGATCTCGTAATCCACGTCGGAGCCTTGAATCCCGTAATTAAACCTACTGTTACAACGTTTCATGATTGATGGACTTCTGCGGTTCCTTGCCTGACGACCTTGCAACCAAATTTCATCGTAATTCCGAAGTATTTTTCAAATAATAAGGTTAATCGTGTTCGTCAAGTGATTATAAAAATTTAAAATGATAATAATGTTACATTAGAGTATTTCTATAAATAGATTTTTTAAAGCCTAAACTAATACTTTTATTTTGAATAACATTATTATTGTTAATGTAATATATAGCTTTCTTATAAGAATTTTGTTTTAAAAATTACGAATTTCTACTGGATTATGAAGTTCTACTGGATCTTATAAAAATATTGTTTTCATAAAAGTACCTGTAATGATGAAGACACTTTTCAGTAGTAAAATCAAGATTTAATCAGCCGAATACATGTACAATCCTTTGATTAAAAAACGAGTATAATCAATACCGTGAACTTTGTTTGCTGAATTTTTCCACATTTACACTTTTAATTTTGTTTTACAACGAGCCTTTAAGCATTACAAAGTTAATACGAACGAAAGCAAAATATTCCGTAAAAGAGATTTTTTAATGTTAAATCGAGAAAAATTCGTCAGTGGTATCGATTTTCGATGGTAAACAAAAACGAAATTCATTAGTAATAGGTAAAGTGGACAATATACGTCACGATTCAATTAAAGTCTATTGGTTAAATTTTAGAATGGTTTCATACATTTTTAAATTCGATAAAATAAATATTTTAAACAAATAAATATCATTCGTATTTTTAATTTTTTTTTCTTTTTTAGATGAATTAAACTCATTTTACAAAGCAAAATCAAATATTGTGAGAACAAAAGAAAAGCAATTTTGTATTGCTAATAATTATTTTTAATTATGTGAATTGAAGGCTAAATCGATAACAATAATCTAAATTGTTAAAATTATTTAAGATGATTGCTTTCATATTTTAACGAAAAATGTTGACTGAAATCAGCAGTTTCTTTATAAACAGAAGAATCAATTATTCGTAACTTTACCGTTTTCAATCAATCAAACGCGCGTAGCATAATATTCCATTCCGAAATTCATGAGGAATCTTCCACAGCGAGCCCGAAAATCTTCCGCGTCAGCGTTTTTTATTCCGTCACTCACCCCGAAAATCGACGCTTTCGCAATTTCAGCAATACAGTGAAAATCCACAAGACGACCCGCCATGCGTGCTCGCGACCTTTAGAACTTTTCGAGGACAAACGGCCTCATTATTCAGCCCCCGACGGCGAGAGGCGCAATTAGCGCGTTGTGGGCCGGAAAATTACGCATGAGCGTAAAGCGCTGAATGCGCTCGGTAATTGATACGAGCGAAGTAAAGACGACGACGTAAAGATGACGCACGCGGGGGTGCAGACATCAAGGCGAAGACGTCACGCGGCGGCTCTTAAAACGCGACGTCGGTAAATATCTGGGGTGGAAAATAGAGTAAAGAGAGAGTAAAGAAGTAGCGGCGGGTATAAAAGACGCCGTTATGCCGTTGGCTGAATCAAAGAGAGGGGGAGGCTTTTATTTCTTTTTTCTTTTCTTTTTTCATTTTTTTTTTTTTTTTTTTTTTTTTTTTATGTATTAAGTGTAAGGTTACACCCGGAGAAGAGCAGCTTTGTTTCCTCGAATGGCCGCGTCCTCGCGTGTATAAATATCTTTGGCGTCTCTGCGGAGGGGCTTATTGTCATACCCTTAAGGGATGCCAAGATATGCGTGGGTACGTCTGAGAGTACGGCAAAGTCGGATATGTCTCTCTCGACGCGATTTTGTGACTTTGCTTCGATCTTCTTCTTTATCTTCTTCCCTTTTTTATTTGAAGAGGTGGTATTCAAACGGGGAAATATTCAATGGCTGATTCGGGAAACAAATAAGTTTCATCTTTTGTCGAATATTATAAAAGTTCAGAATAATTATAAATGTAATGATGTGTTGTTTTTATAGGAAATATTTGTGAATAATGTAATTTTTAAACAGAAATCGAAACAGAATCGATTTTTTAAATCAAAAAAACAAAAAGAAAAATACGTTAAATAAATACATTACATGATAAAGGTGGATTATCGTTTAACAGAAAATATAACAGAAGCAGTAAACATAAATTTAATTTACGTACAAAATTTAGAGAATTAACGTGAATTTTAAAATGTTAAGAGTCCTATATGTTGACTTATTCGCACGAAATGGAATAAATTGTCAAAATTCACAATGGAGTTGAAATTACTTTAACAGTAATGCGTACGTTTATACGTTTGAGTAATAGATTGAATATTCTAATGAAGCATTAAATTTAAAGATAATTTTACACTGTACAAAATTAAAAAAAAATAAATAAGTAAATGGTATAAATAATTTATAATGATACGTATGTTAATATTTATCATATTTATAATATTATTCAAAATTATATAAACGTCATATATAAAAATAACAATAAAAAGAGTTTGAAAAACTTATTCATTTTATTTCGTGCCATTATTTTATTTGCCTTAGTCTCCAATGAAAAAGTAGCTTTATCCCTCACATTGATGGATAAATCCGAAAGTCATTTATCCCAAATGTCTTTCTTACACTATCTCATCCTCTTAGGCGACACGCTTATCCGTTTTTCTCTTTTATGCTCTTGGAAAAATCCACAAATTTCTCGTTTGACAATCAATCAAGAAGAAAGTGAAAGACATCCAAGAAACGCGATAACGAAATTTAGACTTGAAAATCTCGATCTTTATGTCGCTTTCAACTTACAGAATGATTAACGAAAAACAATAGCTGTATCGTAAGGTCTTGCATACCAGTACTTAAATCGAATCCATTTCCCGCACTTGCCTATCTCCGTTCTAAGCATTCTCGCGAGCGATGTACAACAACGTGGAGAGATGCGTCGAGAGGTAAGCGAGAAATCAACTAGGCGTGTTTAATTATCGGCTGCTTGGAATTTCATGCCCTCCGTGTTTTATCCTCTCCCTCGCACGTCGGCTTATAGTAGGTATACATACATATATATATAAATATAATCATAAGCAACATTTATTTGTACTAATTAACAATCCGATATTCGAGTAGACGCCCGAGATTCGACGGTATACTATCTCGCGGTAAAAGAACTCGCAGAATCTCTTGGGGTATCTAAGGGTTCCTTCTCCTCCTCCTCCTCTCTCACTCTCTCTCTCTCTCTTTTTTTTTTCTGTTTGGCCTTGTACTTTAACGCACGTGTCGTTTCAACGAGTTTGTCGATGTCTGGTTGCACTTGAAATTACGGCAAAGTATATCGGATAAATAAAGTTTACACTGCGGGTAGCAAGAGAAATAATTGATTGCGCGCTCGTTGTTAATAGAGTAATGTGACGGGGATTGATCGCTCTCTCTGTCTTATTTCGCTGTGTAAATGTGTTTTGTAATTGTGAATATTCGCGGCTTTTTACGTTTTTTTAAATTTAATCATTAAAATATTATCAAACGGGCGCGTTGGTAATTCATTTTCTTTTTCTATGATTATTTTCATCGAGCGCGCACTTGTTTATTATTTTTTAATAATCGGTAAATATTTACAATCGAATATTTTTTCGTAATATTCATCAAGGTAAAATTTATTCAACTGCACGTGTAAGTCATTTTAAATTCACTTAATTATTAAATATTAATTTTATTCATCGAGAATAAAATATCATAAAATTTAATGCCACGCGCAAGTGTAAAAACTTGGCCAAGAAAATCACAAAAGAAAAAAAAAGAAAAAAGAAAAAAATCTTTCATCTCTCTGCATCAAAGACCGTGAAGGTTTAAAGTATTTCAGAGCTAATACAATCATACGCTCCAACAATCATCCGGATTTTCACGGTTAGCCGCACACTCGCCAAAAGTAACCTCAAACGCGTCTTCTGGTATACACCCAGGAGCACTTATGCACTTGTACCAGTTGCGCGCGCACACGAGGGTAATAAGTTTCCTACGCGGAGGCGATAATTCTTCAAAGCGAGTCTATGCGACTAAAGTGGATGTGTATTGCGCAAGGTCGCACGTACAACCAATATACGCATAGGTATTTCACGTGAATTTTAAGTAAGTCGTAGTGAATATAATACACATCTCTACTCGGTGAGATTTTATAGGTTTCGACGAGAGAGCACGGAACGAGCGATTAATGATAATTAATGAGCCAAGCAAAGTAGCTGATTTGACGTTTAGACGCGATCGAGGACGCGCTTAATATTAATAAACGTCAAAATATATATGTATAGTTACAAATAATTACTCCGTATATTTTATTAACAAATGGTTAATAGTTAAAGTTTAAAATTCGATATTAAGTATCTTACTTTGAACTAAAAGTGATGTTACTTTTATCGATAATTTTGAAGCTCAATTATAACATTGTATCTAAATCATATCTCGAGAAATAATACTCTCTTGATACGATAAAATTTCTTAAATTACAAACTAAATATTTAATAATGCAATAGAATTTAAAGCTCGGATATTTATTAAATATGCCATTAAAATTTTACGAGTCATCGTAAAGGACAAAGTATAAATGGTAAGAAATAAGTCCACATTCGTAAAAAAAAGAACCTATAATAGGAGATATCGTTTACTGATTTTCCTTGAATAACATAATATTAACACCTGTCTTTATTGGCTCGATGAAAGCTTTAATTTTAATTATTCAATATGTTGGCACCTTCGCATCGATCAAAAATTCTTTATATGTACTTTGTAATTAATTTTTACTTGTTGTGGCAATGTCAAGGGCGATAAAGTACTCGTATTTGGGTTAGTTATTTAGGTTTATCGATTTTATTAAATAATTCTTATACCGCAGGAATGTTTATAAATCAAATGATAATAATTTAATGTATTATTAAAATTTAATTAAATTGCATTATTGATTTATTATAATTAAATGTAAATTTATATATTTTTCTTCATAGAAAATCAATTAATTGAAGAATTTCAACAAAAAAAAAAAGTAACTTTACGTTACGTCACTTCATCACTTGTAGATTGATTGTAACGACGATAAAATTGAGACAGACACGAGTCTTTTTTATATTTAATAGAGAAGGCAAGGCGTCAGAGTAAACAAAACATTTTGAAAGAAAAAACTTTTACCGTCTATATAAAACAGACATCACGGACTATCTATTATTGTCACTAAAATTCTTTTTCCCTCGGCTTTCGAATACAAACGTCACCAAAACGTTAGAGATACAAGTGACACGCGACATTCCCAATGGATAACTTCCTGCGCGCGATAATCTTTCGTAAAAAACCAAACGAGAGTTGAACTAAATCTAAAAGCACACATCCGCGCCCATATTTCTCGTTTGCTCGTCTCTGCGAGAGTGCTAGCACGAGAAATTCCGTTTCGCTGTAAACGCAAGCGATATACCCGGAGAGAAAACGACGAAGAGCCCGAGAGTGATCGATAATTATTGTGATTGGTTCGGGCTCCTTTCTCTTATGTAAACGCGTGTACGTATATCGACGCCGGATATAATATGCACGCGCTCGCGCGAGTACCAACGCCGAGAGATATCGACAATGTTACGCGTTACGAACGGTAAATAACGAGGCCCCGTGAAACTTTACGCAACGTCAATACCTTTTGCGATTAATTCGATATTATTTTAACGATAGTATTAGTAAAATTGCGTTTTTATAATGTCTAAATTATTATTCGAGTAGTTATATAAGTTAATTGATAGGATTTTATGACTAAATCTACTTTTAGCCAAGTGCCGATGCGACAGCGCTCGTTAAAGCGGTGTTTTAGGTTTTACATCCGTTTCATCTCGACACAATTTATCGATCTGATTAGTTGTAACCTGGCATACTTTAAAGCAGTATCTAATTAGCTTTTTTATTCGAGCTGGTGTAAAGATTCGATGCAATTAAACAATAAATTTAAAATTATAACCGATGAATAATTTCGTTGATTTTGATTTAATATTTCTAAATTTTTATTAATTGAAACATATAAAATAAATAAAAGTAATTTTATCGGCTTACTTAAAAAATAAGGAAAATAAATACTTTATGAATGTTCATTATATCTCTACATTCTTTTTATTTGTAAAATTATAATATAACAAAAATAAACGCGTGACACAAAATATAAATTGTACAATAAACCTGTACAATGTTTTCCATTTTGTTAAATTTGAAACACCCGTTGAAAATCTTTATTAACGCGTCCTTCGTTTTATCCTCGCTCATTATAAACAAGATTTTTTTTTTAACCTATTTTTTATCTTCTAAAATTTATACTTCGTTTGAAATTCATTTAATTTTCGTACAATCAATGTTTTCTTTTTCATATCCCCTTGACATTCCGCAGTTAATGCGATAAGAAATCGGGCGTGTTTTTCGACAATATAATAATCGCGACAAGCAAATCGCTGCGTACTCGACGCAATGTTTTTCGCGTTTTGTCGCGAGCGTTTTTATCGTTATGACGTCAACCGGCTCTCGGCTTAGGTGCTTCGTCTTTTTACTCTGTTTTCTCTCTCTCTCTCTCTCTCTCTCTATATATATATATATATATATATATATATATATATATATATATATATATATCGCCGTTAGTACGAAATTGGACTTTTTTTTTATTTTCAGAGAATTGTAGAAATTTGCGTACGTAAAAGGAAACAACGTGTACGGGGGCGACGATTTATATGCGTATGGCGAACAACGGGCGTGTCGATGATCGTTGACGAAAAAGATAAAACAATATTTACGACACAATTGTGGACAAACAACATTTGAACGCTTGATGAATAATAAACAAAAGGGTTGATTGCTGTAAGTGTTACGTAATTGTTTTATGCTTATTAACATATAAAAAATTAAAAGTATTGATATTTATATTGCAGATTAAATTGCATTGATGTGGAAAATTATAAAGAATGTAAATTAAAAAATGAGTTTCCGAAATTCATTATTTATGATTTTATAAAGATTTCATGTTGAAATAACGTGAAAATGATTGACATAAATAATTAACCCAATTAAGACAGAAATAAAATCTGAAAAGAATTTATATTCTTCAAAATTTAAAGATGCACTTACAAAAGTTCTCATTACCAGTAGAAGCAAGTTAAATTCTAAAAAGAAAAAAAATCCCAGCTCTCTCTTTTTTTTTTTTTTTTTCGTTCCTGCTACTTATAATTTTTTTGACGTCACATCTTTGTATTGACTGACGTCAATTCCATTTAGAATGCTACAGTGGGTTGAAAAAAATCGGTTTATAAAAAGCCTGACTACAGACATAGAAAAAATGCAACTAAGATTTATTTATAATTAAGGACTCGACATTTAGTATATCGATCCGTTAATTGCGCGAAAATAAAAATTCGATTACCCCTTTCAACTTAGTCGATATCTTGAATTGCTTAATGCGTTGACTGTTTAACAATTATTTAATATTGTGCGAATAAAATATATAAAATATTCAACGATTTAGTTATAATATTCAACGCTGCTGTGAATAATTTTATTCCTACAACTTTAAACGTTCATTCTTCTACTTGCTTACACGATATTTTTATCATCGAGTTACTCAACTCGAGCGATTAAAGCATTGGCGTAACCTTAAGTTCACCTTATAAATTCTATTTTTTTTTTTTTTTTTTTTTTCACCAGAACAAAGCAACACGTAATCGATTAACGCAATTGTCCGCATCAGCGCATCTACCGTTGTAAACGGCTGAAGGGTCTTCTGCGAAAATCCACCTCATGAATTACTCGAATCAATACTCCGGGCGTTTCATCGAAGATGTACATGTATACACGTATACGTAAAGAGAGGGAAAAATGCGAGAGAGACAGAGAGAGAGAGAGAGAATGCAACATCACGATTGGTTTTTTCTTTTTACGTCGTCCATAATGCATACGCATCGTTCGCGTCGTGCTCAAATAACGAGTTATTTTCTTTACTCTCTTTTACCATATACTCCCTACAAAAATTGCATACATCTTACCTCTCGATAAAAAGTAAAAATAAAACCTGGCGGTATTCGCGTACGCGCGTTTTTCCTCGCGTCGTTGTAATCGATATATTACACGGAGAGTTGCATCGTAGCAAAGATACGATCAACTTTAATGATAAATTTAAACAATGACTCTCTCTCTCTCTTTCTCTCTCTCTCTCTCTCTCTCTCTCTCTCTTGGATCCTTGGATCCTCTCTCGCAACTAGTGCGTGCAATAGTAATAGTTGTAGGAGCGGCAACAGCTTTTGTGTGCATTATCGGTAAAACCAGCGCACCGAGCAAAGCGACCTTCGCCCTTTGACGTGATTAAAAATTCATGCACTACGATGACGAAATTGACGCGGTCTGGTGCTAAAGGCAAATAAGCACTTACGTGAAAATAACGATGGGAGTATAATTGTGAAAGAGAGAAAGAGAGAGAGAGAGAGAGAGAAATAAATATTATCGTTTGTTTATTTGTTTGCTCAATGGATTTGTGTTTTTGATATCGCTATTGTGTCGCATACTTGATAATAAGTATACAGTGGGAATATTGTTTTAATTTTGCTTTTTCAATTTAAGATAATTTAATAACATGACTGGAAATGCATAATCTAATAAAGGGACAATTATCGATGTGAAACAACTTTTATTTTTTCCGCAAGTTTCGTTTGTATACCGGTTGTAAATTTAGAAATCAATGGCAATTGTTGAGAGCAATCTGGAGATTAATTGTATTAATCTGCTGTTGATGAAGAAAATTGTTGCGATTCTTGTGAAATATTATCATGGTTTAAATCCATTTTTCATATTGTTATGTACATTAATTAATTATAATAATTAAGTGGCAACGATATGCAGAATCGCAATATTAACATAATCGATGAGAATATTTATTTTATTATAACAATTATAATTCGCTTATAAATCCCTATCTTTTTTTTTTAAACTTTCACCGCAATATGTTATCAAAGCTTATTAATTATTTTAAATAAGAAGTATACGCATTGAACCCTCAATCATCGTTGATTTATTGAACGGTGAAAATATTCTCCATAATTTTCAAAATCTTCAAAACAATAATATTTCAGCTTGAAATTGAATAACGAATCGCGAAAAAAAACGAAAAAAGTAAAATATCGCACGGTGATAAAATGCAAATTAGACTTATGAATAATGAAGTATCGAAAATTCGCGAGGAAAAACGAAGGCCGACGCGATTCGAGAAAGAAAAATAGAACGTCTGATTCTCGGGAGCGCGCGCTCGCTCGCAATATTCATAATTGCGTATTAAGCATCGGGACGCAATGGAAATTAAAGCCGAGAGACGACGTGATATATACGTACATTCTGCGCTTTATAACGTAAAATTTAGATTTAATATTTTTCACGGGAATCGCGGAAAACCAATGTCAAATAAATTTTGCGTTTTTCCTAACGTTGACGTGAAAATTAATTACTGCTTTATTTCTCGCGATGAATCTCGTATCGCTGCTGTATTGTATTATACTTTTCCGACGTCGATTTAAAATTTTAGTTTAAAATATTTTTATTTTAAAAATTATGTATCGAAGTATCAATAAACGATTTTTTCGTTCAATTCTACAAATGATTGAAAGAAAAAAAAAACTTTCCTTACCGCAAGTTAATATATACGATTTTTATCCATACGTTTTCGAAAACGATTTATAAAACAATAAAATAGCGCGATCTTTCATGCACAAAAATGCTCGCTTCATTGAAATTAAAAGTTTGTTTTATTTACAGTCCATCCAACAATATATATATAAAATTCGATAAATAAGAAAAGTAACTCGCCGTAAAATATATCCATCATTTTTCTTCCTTTCAAAAAAAAGAAAAAAAAAAAAAAAATATGACCGACCAAAACGTAAGGAATAAACATCGACGTAGCTGTATAGCATCAGCCATATCCAAAGTTATCGTCGTTATCATCTTGCTTCGGTGAGTCATCTCAAAAGGACGACGTAGAACCTCGGAAAGAGCTCGGTCAATTGACGGCCTTTGCGAGCGAAAAAAACGAAGAAAAAGAAAACGAAAGAAATAGACGAGGTACGTCTTCACGCGAATGATTCTCTGAATTTCTCATTTGTCAGCTGTGTCCACTGTTGGACCCTTCGAAGAATGGTATCTTAAGTCCCTCGAAAGTCAATATTTTATTTTGCTTTTTCACTCTATGAATGCGCTTTATCTACTTCTCCCACGTTTCTCTCTTTTTATTGGAAGCTCTAATTTTCCTGCTCCTTTGTGTATGTAGATGTATGGGCTTCTTTTTCTTGGATTAAAGTGAATATTTGCTAAATATTATTTATTAAATATACATAAATACCCAATCTGCTTTATTCAAAATTACAATATTTTTGTGTGAGCTTTTTCAAAATGCATCACGATGTTAAATGCAACACGTACAACTTTAATATTTTTCAAATTGTAAAACATTTCAGGTATAGAAAGTCAATTATAAAAGTAAATTGCTGAATATATATACATACCACATGTTATCGATTATTAGAAGCACTATACTCGATGCGGTCTATTCGAGGCAGTAGTGTAAATAACATCATATTTACTTTTTTTTTTTTAATCAAGAAAAATTATAACCCTGAAACTCCTTTCGCTTCTCTCTTTCTCGGTAACTCAACGTTTCCACGTACTTCTTACAACTTTATTTTCTCTTCTTTTTCTATTTCTTCGACACTTATATATATATATATATACATCCACCCAGACTTTATTAGACTTCGTTTTATTTTCGCAACACACGTGTACCTTTGTCCCCTTAGTTTCTACACTTTTTTTTCCGTCGCTACCGACCAAAGCTCAACGCAACGCACACACACCCACAAATAAATTGAATCGTCTTGTATACGTGATTGAGGTGCTCGCTTGCTTTGTGCTATTTTTCAAAGTCTCGTAACTTTTATTGTAAGTTATCGCGCGGCACCCTTGAAGAAGAAATACAAGGACTCAAGGAACTGGCTGAGTAAGGGAAAGAGACCGAGAGAAAAGTGTCGGAGAGTCACCGCGCAAAATTTAATAACGCATTGTGTTAAGATAGTTTGGCGGAGGAAAAACATACATGAGCAAGAGAGAGAGAGAGAGAGAGAGAGAGAGAGAGAGAGAGAGAGATGAACAGTTAAATTTAGCGACCGGAGGGTAACTTGAAACGCATTTACCGTTTGTCAATTTGGGAACTTCATGTTGATGTAGTACGGAAAAAAAACTGAGGCAATACGTTATTAGTACACTCCGAGATTATACGAAAAAGACGAATGAAAAATGAAAAGATAGTGAGGATTTAACGGGAGTGAGAGAAAACTAGTGATGCGAAAAGAGATTGCGAGAGATTTATGGGTGAATTGTAGAATAGGAGTTATTTATTGAAAGGAATATACGAGTTTATTTAATTTAATGCCGAAATTTGGTAGATAATTTTGCTAAACAATTTATTTGTGATGAGCATAGAATTTAAATTTTCTTTTGAGATTGATATTTGAAATTTCAAAGGGAATTTCGCAGTTAACACTTTCCTGATTTAAAATTGTATGCTGATGGCATGTAATTCGAACGAGTTGGAAATAATTTTAAAATGATGTGAAATGCTATAAAATAATTTAAAATTCTTTTTTATATGTTGATTATTAATTTAAATGTTTATTAAATAACGTACAATATGAAATTTTATTTTAAACTACAAGAGCTTTAATTAAAATTTACTATAATTTTTTCAAAGTTTTACCCTCAAACAGCTGCAATTCCGACCGAAAAATAGTTTTACCTATAATTCTTGTAGCTTACGGTTTAAGCATGACAAACGTGGACCCGCTGTAAAAATAACGAGACAACGGTGAAACCTGCCGTATAACTAAACTCAGAGATCTAAACGAAACCAGAGAAAACGTACTTCCTTGGACCAGTCATCCTTTATTTATATGGTATGTATATTTTGAATTTATGTCAACTCGAGCAGATGCACGTTAAATTAAAATTGTGAATTATTTACGATAAAGTTTATAATTTATATCCTCTTGGTGTTGCTGCTGTTATTGTTGCCATTACTCTTTGATGTATATAACCTGATACTCAAAAGTGTATTACGCGGACTTATTACAAAAGCGCTATATTTTATTGTTCAATTTTTGATTTTTTAACGTTTTTGATAATAAAGGATTGAAAAAATACATTAAATGAAAGATTTGCGTTCGAATAATAATAAGAGTGTTGATTCTTTTAATACGATATATATTTTTATTATTCATTATTTCGCATTTATTCTTTGAAAAATTCGGTTTTACGTGAAATTTTCGTACGACACGAGAGACTTCAAATTATTAAAGTTTTAATCGTACGAATTATCAATTCACGATACTTCATTCGAATTGCTCGTTCGCGTGATACTCGTATTTAATCGTGCGAAAAAAATTGAATTTTTATGTCTCTCTCTCTCTCTCTTTTATCGAATCGTTTATATCTACTATACACGTACGTATGCATCTTCTTCACCACCGGTAACTCTCCTACGTCCTTAAGCTCGACGACGCGAGTAAATTGAAAAGTTCGAGGCACATCGATTCTCCGGTATGCGAACGGGTACGTATACGTGCGAAGGTTCGTTACATGGAAAGGAATAAAAAGAAAAACGTGACAAAGGTTAAACTAACGCGGGGGGGGGGGGGGGGGGGGGAGGGGGAGGGAGGGTTAAGAAAAGTTCGCGATAAATGAAGAGCGCGAGCGCGAATCGAAAAATTACGAGAAAATTCCATTCTACGAGTATAATTTTAATTATTCATATTCTTAATTGCAAGAAAAGCTCGGTATTTTCCACGTGCGCGCGCGCGCCCTCATCGTAAACATAATTGACGTAATAACGAGGCCGGTGGTTTTAATAAAATAATAAAAATAAAATGCCGTTTACAATGTTATTTCATCTACGCGTATAACCGCTCGGTGCGGTTTTTCTTCGCTGTGGTTACACCCTCCTTTCTTCTACCGTTTGTACACTTAAATCAGTGCCAGATGTACGCGTCTCTTTATATTATAAACTGGAAAATTCTCGCGTTGAAATGGCTTACTCATATTTCATGGGTTATTAACGTGGATAGTTAATGTCGACTGTTTGTTTGATTTGATGGTAATTGGATTGAATGAAAGAATTTTTTGTGCTTTTTTTGTTGAATTTATATTTGGTTTTGAGATAACAAATACTTTATGAACAATATTTTCCATATATTGTTTTATTTAAGATACTTTTGCATATTTAGTTTTATTAAATTTTGTGTAAAAATACTTCTTGAAGAGAACACATTTTAAATTACAAAATATTTAATAAAATAATTTAAGCACTTATTGTTATAAATTATAATAATAAAGATTATTTATAATTATCAATTATTTATAATTATAAAATTATTCGAACTAAGTATTCGATATTCAAACACAACTTAGACAATAATTCACAAACTCGCACTTAACGATCCAACTTCAAAATTTCCTCAGAGTTTACCTAAGCTCAATCGTGCGTAAGTTCGCGTACGTACTGACTGACACAGCATAATTTCCGCTATGAGAGATTTATCTCACCGATTCGATGAGTCTGCATTGTTCATAACTTTTGTCGGCGTTGTTTTTTTTTTTTTTTTTTTCAATTCGCCAAGTACATACGGCATAATATAAAGTCACGGTAAAAATAAAATTGCTCGCTATTTGCTCGACGTGTACCTGCATTAATGTAATCGTACGTACGTGGGTTCGCAAACTTGCGACAGAGCTTAAACGACGCGATTTTAAATAGATTTTATGCGGTTAAATTTATTTTTCTAGTTGTGTCAGGATGAATATTGAACTTGTTGGATTGTGAGATTGATATGTGACGATTGTTAAATCATGTATTATTGATTTTTAGGAAATGAAGGTAGGGAATATATCGTAGGGAATCAAAATATAAATATAATGTAAATATTTTAAAATTATAAAATAAAATTATTTTCAAGTATTCTTTTACTGTAGTACAAAATTATTATACTGCGGTAATAAGTATTATAACACTCTTCCAATAAAAAATTTTAAAAGGAGTCACTTGTTTTATTATAAAAACTGTATATTTTCAAAAAATCGTAAAGTTTTTATTAGAATATAAAAAACGTTGAAAAATGATGTTATAAAAAAGAGTCATTTTCTAAGATTTTGTTGTTTTATGTTTACTTCAAGTACGTTTATAAAATTTTTATTTCTTATTTGAGTATTATTCACTTTATTAAAAAAGTCTAGAGAAATAAAAATAAACTAATGACGTTTTATAATATTATAAGAATTTAACAAATAAAACGAAAGTAAAATTAATATCAGTATTCTCAACATTTCAATCAAATGCAACATATAAATTTCTTCCAAAATAAAGCCTTTCACTTTTCAAAAGAAAAAAAAAAAAAGTCCAAAATTTTTGGATTACTTATTATATACGTATTAAATTTTTGCATGTGAACGTGTTATTTTAACAACAATTAAATAAAAAGCCAAAATGAATGACGTTTTCTAAAAGTGTCAAATAAACCTTAAGTAAAAGAATATCAGCACATACATATATCCTTAGAATAAAAGCTCGGCTATCTTCCCTTCGCGTAAATCCAACTCGTACGTCTGCCTCGTCATCCTTGCACTAAGTGCGCGCACAGTCGTAACGCAACGGCGAGTTCCCACCATCAGTGCGCGAGAAACTTTCTTACACACAGCCTTTCTCGAGCGTATGCGTGAAGTTCGTTAAAGGGAAAAGAGGGGGGTGGTAGGGGGAGGGGGAGGATAATTTTAATTACAAAGGCGCTTCGTGAAAGCCTTTTCCCTTCCTTCCTTCCTTCCCCTTTTCCTTGTGTTCGTTTGTGCAACTTCTTATTCTCGGGTAATTTATACGTTGTCGCGTATGTACGTTCCCTTTAGAAGTATCCCTCGTATACATGTTTTCGCGCAATTGCCGCGGACTTTCGTAAATCCGTCGAGCTTGTAAAAGTTTTCTCCGATGCTCGGGCAAGATTAAAAGGAATTAAAAATAAGAAAAAAAAAGTTAACGCAGATGCGTTAAGAACGGAGGCCGAATAAATTTTAATTTTCCGGCTCGATGATTTTCCACCGGAAGCTTTGTCGCTACTACGAATAACCGAGTTAAATAATTGTCCGCGCGGTTTTACATTTGCAAATTTACCAGAGTTACTTCAATTTTTCGTCGACGGTGCGCTTTGGCGATGTGGTAGAAAAAAAAAAAAAAAAAAAAAAAAAAAAATAACGCTAGTATTTACAGAATTGGCGGTAAGCTAAAATTTTAGTTGATATTGGCGGAGTTTGCGGGTTAGATTTTTTTTTCCTTATTTTTTCGTAACATTGGGAGTATTGAAAGAAGTCGCGCTTAGCTAAGCTACTCGGAATAAATAAACAGAATTGTTTTTTATAGGATTTTTTGTGAATTTGTTCTAAAAAGTTTTCTTAATTTAGACTAACTTTATATTTTACATTATTTTTCATGAAGAAAATTGCATGTTGAAAGAAAGTTTGTTTTTAATGAAGTTTCTTCAACAACTTTAATTTAATTAGGAATTGTATATCTTCATAATAACAATTTATAATTTCATATTTTTTATATTAAAAGCATTCACTTTTTTTTTTTTTTTTTTAATACGTGCAATAAATATTCGTAAATTGAATACCGCGGTAAAGAATTTCAAATGCTGGAAATAAATCCAAGTAATGAGTTTTACTGGACCATATATCTAAACAATCATAAAAACGAGCAACATTGAAAAGGATATATTTTTATTCGCTACTATCGAATGAGAATAAAACTTTTTTAAAACAATAAAATACTTTATAAAACGTAAGTAAAGTATTCTTATTCTATTAAAAAAAATTCTATGTCTATTCGAAAGTGTTGACGCTCTAACGCAACTATGATATCAATCAACTCTCTTTCTAAAATTTGTTTATCGTCTTTACATTTTCTGAGCATAAATCTGCCTTTCCCATTTCTCGTTTAATCCTACAAAAAAAAAAAAAGAAAAAAAAAAGAGGAGGAAAACAAAAATTACCTGTTCTCCCTGCGATCAATCACACGAACTCCTCGACTGCAAATCATGGAAGGAACGTTTCACGACAAGCTTTTATTCAAAACCTCGCGAAATACCTTTTTTTCCTGTTCGTAAATCGTGCCACGCTCTCTTGAAAAATTTCTCGCGTATGCGAACGTTTGCGAGGCTATTTTTTTTTTTTTTTGCCGAGTACTCAATTTACGCTAGTGAAAGGATTTATTATCTGGAGAAATGAAAAAAAAAGACAGAAATTTCGAAGACCTATTTGCGGTTCGTATTCCATATGGAAAATTTGTGTTTTTTCTTCCTTAAAAGAAGCCCGAAGTTGAATGTTTACAAGCGAAGTTACTTTAAGTTGATGCTTTTAGCGCTTCCTTTGAACATTAATATTTATAATATTTATCATTGGAAAATGGAGATATTATGCGGTCCTTTAACTTTTGTCACATCTCCGATATTCTTGAACTGTAAAGAAAAAGTAGTTCGAACTTCGTAGATAAAATACTAGAAAAAGATTGTTCTTATTTTTTAACAAGTTTCCTTGATAAAGGGAACAAATTTTTTAATGACTTTTTATGGAAAAAATTGGAGCACTCGATCGCACGTAAATTTTTTATTCTATTTTCCGATCATTATTCTAAGAAAATTTTGTTTTAAAAAGTATCCCATTCATTACATTTTATCGAAAGAATAATTATTTTTCATGCAGATGCAGCGAATAACCTAGTAAAGTATAAGGAACTTTAATACTGACATAAACTATTTATCATTCGAAGTACAATCTTAATAATAATTTACAGTAGAAATTTCAGAAGTTGAATGTATCGCGATAAGATACCATACCTAAGTGGTGTTTTCAAAATCCAGCGCACGCAGTGCTTTTTTATAACCTAAAATATATTTCGACTTAGTATTTTCGGTATACATTGTATATCAAACAGCCGAATAAATTCAAATTTTTACTTGAAAATAAGAGAAAAGAAAGCTTCGAACGAATCGTCCATACGTGTGACTGTACTCCGATGTTCAATTTTTGTGTTGCGCTAAGGATTTGAAATGATATTTTATTCTGAAGATTTTTATCTTAGGAAATGTTATACGAATATATTTTTTACTGCTTGAGCGAATTAATAAAATATGATTTGATGTCAAATTAATATCAAATTGATATCAGATTTATAATATAATTACTTTTATTTAATTTTAATCGAGTTCTGTTTACATTACTAAAATTATTATTTCCTGCAAGAATTATTATTTTCATCGGTAAAATATTCTTAAAACTATCTCGAATTTAATTTCATGAAAAATTAAATTTGTCAATACAGACATCTTAAAATCACTTAAATTTTTTTTTTAAATTGAAATGAATAGCTATGAATGTACATCTATAATTAAAATGTTTAATACAACTAAATAAATTAAATTCCAAATCAATTAACCATACAATGACGACAGCTCTTAACTAACCGGAATTTCTGTTTTCTCACTCTCATATGGTAGCATTCGCGCGTTAAAATATGATGATCGTTGATTCGATTTTGTCCCGTCTCGCGGGTTAATGAAAAAGGATCACTCAGAACGTTATTATTTTATGGATAACTAACTTCTTCCTTTCCGCTCATTCACATTTTGGGCGTCGTTAACGAATTATGGCTTTTCTCTTTATGCAGAATTCAATAGAAAACAATTTGGTGTACTATAGATCATTTACGAAACTTCTATATGTGTAAACGAAAAGAATGCGTACAAGAAAGAGAGAAAAATCACAAAAGCTGAGCTGCAGATGATTAAGGAGAATCGATAGGTATAAAGAAGAAAGCGTTGAATAGCTGAGCGAAGAAAGACAAAATTCCAAGAAAGTCAAAAGTAAATACAAACAAATTTCTTCAAAACTCGAATCTGCAAGCGTGTCTCTTAAATGCAATCGGAGTGAAGTTTTAGTTTTATTATTATCGAACGATTTACTTGGCTTTATTCGAAAACAATTTCGAACCGATGGTACGAATAGAATTTTCAAAAATAAAGTAATTAAGTTACTTTTTTGAAAATCTTTGGTATTATTTATTCATCAATGAAAATTTAACTTGCGACAGCTTGAAGGATTTACGTTTTGTTTTATTCGATAAATTATTAAACTTTCAAATCGGTTCAATATCCTGAGCAATGTTCACTAGATTTAAAATAAATTACAAAATATTTTGCGAGTAATATTTAAAAATTTAAACAACATTATTCAATTTGTTTAAAAGTTACATTGGTATACCCAATCTGTTTAGATTTTTTTTTTTATTCAACTGTTGATATTTTGAAAAACAAGGCATTTAATTTATAAGCGGACAAATCTTATAATTATATTATACTAATTAAAACGAGGACGAGAGTTGTGCCAAGTTGGAAAGATTTCTGCAATGGATTTCTAAGGCGTTTACGTTAGAAGCTTCGTCACCTGGAAAACGTATCGCGAAAAGCACATCAATCGCAAAAACTTCGGAAATACCTTGAAGGTTTCCCATTCCACTATTTGTCCTTGAGAAATTTTCTTCTCTCTCGGTTTTCAACCGCTGTTCTTGAGAGAGCGAGAGAGAGAGAGAGAGGGGGGTGGGGGGAAGAAAGAAAGTCAAAGAGCGTGAGAGTGATAGAGAGAAGGAGAGGGAGTTGCAGCTATTGTTAATTCAACTAAGAAGTTTCTGAGTGCATTCGAGCGGCTCTTGAAAGGCAAAGTTACAGCGCACGACAAACGCGACGAAGCAACCGAACGCAAAACGACTCCGCGCTTCATGTACACACCAAGAAGCCACTCGTTCTATACAATCTGCATAACCAAGAAGTAAGAAAGCAGAAATAACTCTTTTCATTTTTCATATTTTTTCTCTCTCTTTTTTTTTTCTTGGTTTTTTTCATTTTTTTATTCTCTTTTATTATCTCGGAAATTTTTTTTTCTCTCGCAAAGTTGTCCTATTATGGGTAAAATTATGATTCGTTTCTTGTTTTACTCGCTTTTAAGAATAAAGACGAGTATTATAACCGACGATGATTAAAAGGCTGAATGAAAAAAGAGATAAATAGAAAGAGCAAGGGGTACCAACGGACTAATAAGTGCGAGACCTCGTTAGAAGAGGATTAAGTAGGAAAAATCATCTTTGAGTTTAGTGTCGTTTCTCGTTTAACGTGAGTCATCTTCCTGTCTCTTTCAGCGAATCCTCGTCTCTGGATAAGCGATGAGCTTAATTAAAACTAATACGGTACTTTTGTCTTCAAAAAGCTCGAGCATTGATAAATTTTTAGCGTGTCTGAGTTTTATGGTGAAATATTTCTTAGCTGATTAATTAGATAAAATAACAATGTTGCTGAATACTATTTAACCTGTAAATTATCCGTTGTTTTCAACTCAATCATTAATCTAACAATCCTCCCCACCCCCCCCCCCCCCCACCCCCCCCCCATCGTTTTTAAGACCGAAACAAAGTTTTTATCTATGTACATGTATTAGAAACTTTACGTATAAATCAAGCGACAAAATCAATATATCTTACGCCGTTGACAATAGAGAAAGAAATCGAGTTATAGACAATCCCATGACCCAACTCCGAGCAGAGGACGCAACTGCCATCGCGTTGTTCTAAGTGACCAATAGCCATGAAAAGGTGACGCGAATCTAATTACGGAGTAATAGACAGAGGAAGAAAGAGAGAGGGAAAGAGATAGAGAACAGCTGTTCACCCACTCGCAAGGAAGTCATCTCGCGAATCGAATTTTAAGTGGCCGGCTCCATTATACGCGGATCTCACGGCTCTCGAACGTTCGCGTACAATCGAGCAGTAGCAGTAGCAGCACCCGAGAATTCCAAGAGACAATCCACGCGCGCCCGAATTATCTCGACTCGCTTCTCGAGCTCGACATCACCGAAGAGAAATGGCTTGCTCTTGTGTTAAGGACCTTCCAACGCGCGATGCCTTTTCTTCTTCTTCTTCTTCATATCCATTCTCATATTATCTTACTCATAATTTACGCGAATTTTAAAAATGTTGAATTTATGATACAAGAAAATGAAAAAGACTTTATAACATTTAGCTATATTGCGAATGATAAAAAATTTAAGTTAAAAATTGTGGTTATATACTTAAATTTTAACGTATCGTCTTTGAAATTACTGTCAAATAACTACTTTATATGTAAAATTCGTTTTATTACGGTTTTTTTTTCTTCTATTTCACACCCACAATGTTCTCACATTTTAAATAAGACATTAATCTGGAATTTTTGCTCAATGTCGCTACTTCTGTTGAATTATATATTTTTTGGAAACTATTTACTTAAAGCAATTGTTAACGTAATTTCAATCTTACTTATCTCCTTTTTATCGAAATAAGAAAAATTACAAAGTTTTTTATGAGGTTGGGAGATAAAGAGACGGATTTGTATAAATTGGAAGCTATTAAACCGATAGAACTTGAATTCTACGTAGTTTCGGTAACTGAATTTCTATCGATGGCTTTGTGCGATATTCGTTCTAATCCCAGGTGCGCTTCAGCAACATTTGCGTTGAGTTGCTGAGAAGTCGTCTCTTACTTACATAGAAAGATAAAATGATGCCTGATTTTAAATAAAATGAAGATCGAATTTATTTTTTTTTTTTACTAAGATATTTAATTTCTTTAAATAATGTGAATTATACTTTTTTAAACATTTTTTTATAACTTTTTTTTAGTTCAAAAATGAAGTTAATTTCAGAGAAGAGTGAAATTTTGGCTTTTTTAAATTATTTTAATATTATAAAAATTTTAAATATTATAAAGATTTTGATGTTTCACGGAAAAAGTTTAGAATTTTACAGAAATTTATTTGGAATTCTAAAAGTTCAATCTTTTAAAGACTTTGTAGCATTATTTTCACGTTCTGTAAAATAATTTTTTATATACATTATATATAGTGTTTTATTTATTAAATTTTAATTAATTAATAATTACATCAATTTATAAATCATGATTTTTCATGTTTTAAAAAAATTTTTTTAAAATAATCCTTTGGCAAAAATAATCCGAATTTTAGCCTGCAATGTGGTAAATTTAAAATTCATTTTAGTATATAAATAAATACGTAATAAATAATTTAAATTTAAATGCGAAAAAATAAATAAATAAATTTATCGCTTCAAATAATAAATCTATACATTAAAAAGCATCGTCATATAATACAAAGTTAAAAATGAAGCTTACGTAAAACTGAATATCTTTCATTTATTTTAACATTCCAATATGAAACAGACCGTCGTAAATAAAAGCAGCAGTAGGTCAAGTCCACAAAAAAAAAGTGAAAAAAAAAGGCTAAATCACGGAATAGCGCAGATGAAGAAAAACCAAGAGGGGAAGATGGAAAAAAAGCTCGCACCGAATGGAGAGCTCTATCCAAGCAGTACAAGCTGTCAATCTGTGCAGGGTTAGGGTCAAACTCAAATTAAATTCCGACCTTGGACCTAGGCATTTCTCACACACGCACACAGAGACGTCCGTTAATCCCACGTGCGCGCACGCGCAATCGAATTTAATTGGCGATTAAATGGCAAAGGGTTCGCTATCAATTTGTTCGTAAATCCTCTTCTCTCTCTCTCTCTCTCACTTGCTCTTCTCATCAGGAGGTAGGATACTAAACACACATCGCTCCCGTTTTCTACTTCAGAGAACAAAAACATCGGAGTTTTCGAGCATCTCCTTAGCTTTTCCTTTATGTCGAGTTTACCGTTCAAGGATGAAGGAGGAGAGAAACTTTGCTTTACGTGGATGTGCGATTAACTGTGGATCGGTTTCGGCCTCCTTTTCGTCGAAGTCGTGACGCGTTTTGCTTTCTTAAGTCGGTGACTTCTTGATTCATTAACGGAAAAGAAACGCGACTGGGAAGATTAAAGTTTTTGTGCCAAAATGATTAAGCTGCGCAGATGGGTGAATTTTATTTATTTATTTTTTTTTTACCGATCAGATTATATTCGCGATGGATTATTCGATAGAAAGACTTTTTTAATTGAAAAAATAGTTAAACAATGATTAAAACAATCATCGATATGAACGAAATGTATTACGATAAATGTTACGAAAATACACGTCTTCTGCGAACAATCAATCTGTGTACATTAGTATCACAGTAATGAAAATTCGAAAATGCACAAACAAGCGCGCAATCAAAACTTTTGACCCAATTTTCTCAAAATTATACAACAAACAATTTTTCTTGTTTACGTTGAATTCATCGAAGATAAATCGATACGCGCCATCTATCGACTTTTCCATGCATGTGTACGAACGCGTATACGAGAAAATACATACACGTATCAAAGAGTGTAAAACACAGCAACGCTTTGAACTGCGGAAAACTTTCGCGCAATTTTCCTCGCTCGTATAGAGAAAGAGAGAGAGAAAGAGGCCAACTATTTATTATGTCCTCAGCTGCGCGACGCTTCCCACGAGGAGGAATGCTGTTTCTGGAACTTTTCCATGTTTCCTCCTCTTTCTTTATTTTCTCTTTGTTTTTTTGTTTTTCCTTTTCGATCTTCTGATCAATATAAAAGGTGGAAATATACGGTGTGTTTCGATAAGGACGAGAAACAAAACTTCGAGCTCTCCGCGTTATCTTGCTTAAGGTCTCGATTATTTTTTATCAGTTTTTCTCTTTTTCTCTTTTACTTTTAGTTGTTAGACGAGTACCGAAGGACTTTTTGAAAGTTATTACTTTCGTAACCTTTAGTTATGTACTCTTAAAAAATTCTTGTTTATTTGTTTATCACCGCGAATCGATGAAATATTCAATTTTTCTATTTTATTTTCTTATTTTACAATCAAAGTATTAAAATTGAGAATTTTGCGTTGTATTCTCGTCAAAGGCATCTATAATTTATTCATAAATTTTTATCGTGGAATTTTTTTTTCACCGTATTATCTTTGTGCGAAAAAGCATCGAGTATTCGTCTCGTCTCTCTCGATAAATTTATCGGAAGCTTTGAAGAAATAAAAATAAGTTAATTTTAGATGAACTCCCGCAGCGCGTTCTCTGCGGAAGTTCTATAGTATTCGGAGCTTTTTTGCTTACTAGCTTTGAATATTTAACACGTTCGGGTATTTCTGTCTCAATTTGGTTTTATTCGAACCAATATTTCTTCTTTGCCAGTCGATAGTGAAATTACTCTTTTTTTTATTGAGAATATCTTTATCGAAATATCGACTGCATATAACTAATTTTTTATATTTTATTCCAATTCTCTAATTGTATCAAAAAATATTATTCGCAAAATTTATTTTCACCGTAATAAATTAAGTCTTAAAAATGAAAATCGAATCGAATTTTATTGCGGCACATCGTTCTCGAGATTTTTTGTTGACTTTATTTATTTAGATGAAACCGCGCAAAAAAGCGTCGGTATAATACGCAAACAAAAATAAAAAAGATAAATACGACAACCAACGATATCGTTCTCTTTATTTGAACAGAGAATTTCCAACGATCTGAGGCTCGAAAATAACGATTATTTATAGAGCAAACGCGAGCTTTTGTAAACAAAGCGATCGTTTCATTTTAAAAAAGAAAAGAAAAAGCAACCTTTCGACTTAATTCACACAGGCAGAATTGTGTGTTACATCGCGAAGTTTTTCATCTCATTTACATCAGAGTTGTTTGCGCGTTTCCCACTATACTCTTCTTCTCGCGAAAAATTTTCTCACCGTTTGGCTCTCTCTTTTTCTCTCTCTCTCTCTCTCCCTCTCTCTTTCTCTTACAAACACTCACACCTATATATTATCACGTTGACTTTCTCGTTCGCTCGGTCTTTCCGTTCAATCGACCGAAATAACTGTCCTTTTCCGTCCCTTTTATTTTGCACGAGTGCGCTGGCGCTGTTGCAATCGATATTACCGGCCGATATATTATGGGACGCCGAGACGCCTAGTAAACCCTCAACCCCTTCATCCCTTCCTTTCAACCATCTATCCGCCTTCCAACCCCCTCCCCCTCATTTATACAATGGCGAAAGTATTACGAGAGTATATCGTTTCTTTTTAATCCTGATTTCGACGTTTTGTTCTCTCGCATTTTGCTGCTACATTTTCGAATTTTCTTTCTGTTATTCTTTGTTTGCTTTTACAATCGCTCGTGCGTTATTCATAGGAACTTTCTTTTAAAGATATTGATTTTCTTATGTTATTTTGATAATTGATGTTTAAGAAAGTTAAAGTTACGTTTAACAAGCAAAGCTAAAGCTTTTGTTGATGTTGGTATGATTGAAAAATTGTTTGCATAATGGCAGCTTTTGCGTTAAGGATTTAAAATGATTACAGTTAGAAGTTAATTACAAGAGCGGAAAATTGTGTGCCTGCTGTTACATAATTTCAAACGCTATATTGATAAAATTTTAAACTTTGTTATAAAAATTAATTTTCATTAAAATTACATTTTCCTTTCTTCAATATTTGAATTTTTAATATAACCCAAATCAAAAAATGCCCTGGGTAAGTTTGCCGATAAATTAAAAACAAAAGAAAAAAACAGATCAATACTAAAATAACCCAAGGTAAAAAAACGTTAAAAAAGAAAAATCAATAAAAATCTTAACAACGTCAACAGGATCACGAGGCGAAGGCGTCGCCGTGAATAAACGCGTCGATACGGCAGTTGCCGTCGCTGCTCGCGGCGATTGCACGAGCAGTACGCGCGAACTAGCGGAATCTCGTTATAGCGACGTGTGCACCGGACGCGCTCGCCCGCGCGCCTCTGAATTTAATGCCCGTACGGGCTCTCTTCCTCCTTTGTATATACATATATATATATAGTATACGCAAATGTACACATGGATATAGGTGTTCGCGCATAAACGAAGAGGAGCGAGCGAAGCTGTTCCGTCGAATTTCATGAACCTCATTAAAATTGAAACAGAATATCGCTGGAAATCGAAGGGGACGACACACGAAACTCTCGCTTTAAAGTTTTCCATCCTCTTTTAACTCCTGCTCACGTGTGTGTCTGTGTTTTGGCTAGACGATCCCCCGGGAAGTTGAGAAAGTGACGAAAAAGGGTATTATATCGAGGATATTCTATACCGCGTACACGTAGCCGCGCGCTGGCGATTAGATGGCGAAGGATGTCAGGATGACAATTGTGTTTGTTATGAATTTTTAAGAAATTTCGATCCACGTTAATAATGAAAAAATTTTAAATTGCATTTGATACTTTTGATAATCAACATTGAATGATTAGCAAATTTTTAGTTATCAATAAGTTTTAAAATCGTATTTTAATAATTGACCCTTTGAAAGTAATTTTTTTTAATTTTACATCTATAAAATAATGCTAAATAAAAATAAACTGATTTATAAACAAATCAACCATAAAAAGAAAAAATAAATAAATAACGTCATAAATATTTAACGAATGACTCGCATCTTTTTATTTTATTTACAATAGTTTGTATCGTTATTCAAATTATTTTGCGAAAAAGTCGTTTCTTTTACTTTTTTGTACAGAAAGATATTTCAAAAAACGCTTCCTACGTATGTATTTAATTTCATTCAAAGTAATGAATGCGCGTACGTGTCCATACCAAAAAATTTTTTTCAACTTCTCTGCGAAAAAGACAAAAAAACATTTTTTTTTTACTCGACATACGTATTGAACACGTTTGATTCTATCGATAAAGAAAAAATTTTAAATCGATTTCTATGACAAAAAATTAAAGGCAAGAATTTAATTGTTATATCCTTAGATTTTTTTTTTTTTATTACTTTTAATCGAAAAATGAATAATATGGAAATAGTTAAGCAAATCTTTTAAAGTAGATCGACGAACAACATCACCGTTGTATAACAGAATTTTGATTAACATATTCGCATTCTGATCAATTAATCAATAAGGACTTATAATGACATCGAACAATGTATAACATTAATTATATTAACAAATTCATTGTGTACAATGTTACTAATTAGACAATCAGCCTAACGGTCTACTTTTCATGTAATGATCAATACACGCTCATATATAGATTACTTAAATTACACGGATGCTTACGTAGGTAATTTAAATTACACGGTTCGTTGACGATCGAACGCGATTGGTTTTGATTAAAGCGCTGATAGTTATTATTTCGCATCGTACTCGATTATGCGTCGGAGTATTTTTTTTTTATTTTTTTTTTTATTTTTCATTCGGGAAAGCATCGAATTATAATGTTGAGATGGTAAATGACGTGTGTCACGTAAATTTTTTACTACATTTAACTTTCAGCGAACCGAAGAAAGTTTCGTTTTCAATGGCTCCTATTTTTTTTCTTCTTGTCAGTTTTTACTTTATGATACATAAAGTAGAATAAGTAAATTTTATGATTATTTTAAACTATCGGTAACTCATTCGTTTCGATTGACATTTTTTCCACTTATCGTAAAAAATATTTGCTTCAACTATTACCGAAAATCTATTGTTATTCGAAATTTAACTTCACCTTAAATGCAACTAATTTAGCGTTATAGCGTGATAAATAAGGCTTTAATGATGCATGAAATAAACAATTTGCAGTTTGATGTATCGTCAGTTCATGAATATTAGTTATTGAGCTTTATGATTGGCTTTCACCTCGAATTATAATAGTTCGAAGTAGAAATTATTCTCAATCAAATTAATTATAAAATGCGATACAATTGATGATATTTATTGTTAAAGCGCCATAATCATAAGTATCTTTCTTATTATGTTTATTATCATTAATAAAATTATAATTTTAAGCTGATTTTATGTTAATTATAATGATTATGTAAGCAATCATAATATCGATGATTATTTTCAAAAGTGCAGCTGAATCAAAACATTGAATATTTATTGTTAATATCAATCGATGAATTATGAAATACATAGTAAAATAAAATTTTATAAATATAATTTATAGATGGAGAAGTTGCAATAAAAGCAGAACAATCTATTGTACCGCAACGATTATCGAAAATCTATATAAATAAGGCATTTATAAAAAGAATCATGGAATTTCAATAAATTTTCATGTCATATATTCGGTATCATTATTAAATGTGTAAGTGACGGTATTGATTTAAAATCGATATTATCTAAACGCAGTAAAGAACACCGAACGAAAATTTAAAATTATTTTAATTTTTAGTTCAGCAATAGAGCGCTAATTTGCAATAGATACTTAGCGAGCGTTAACTAAGAATCAATGACATTAGGTCTGACCATATCGAAGCATAACTACTGAAAAAGCCTTTTACCGATATTTATATATACGTCTCCACTTTTAAAAGTTTGTATTTTGCCTTTCTTTTTTTGTTTGCACTTCGTTTGTTTACCGAATCGATAAAATCCTTTTTGCCGCTCGTTTATTTTGATTATTCGAACCTGGCGTCGCGAAAGCTCGTTCGTATTAAGTAGAAGCGTATACGATGGTGGATATTTTTTTATGCGAAGTCACGTTTTTCGATGGGCTTAATTCGATCGATTTAACGACGCATTTTGCTCGGTATAATATGTATATATTTATGCAACAGCGTGCAAGTACACACCATATATATATATATATATATATATATATATATATATATATGTATACGTATACGTATGCGCGTTCCTCCTACACTTCGAATAAATGGACAATGTGGCCCAATTTGGCATTGATTTAAAGAGAGGGAGACCTATACAGTTTGCCGCTTCATGCCAGAAGTCAAACGAATTATGACGCGACGAGCGTGCGCTTGATTGATAACACCGGACGCCGATGCAAATCCGCCGACGGGAATTTTTAATCCCCCCTGCCTCCGTTTTTCTTTTTATTTGCGAGCTTTTGTTTTTAACACGATACTGGATATGCGGAAGATGAAATTATTGTTAGCACGTTTTTACTCGATTGTTCTAATTTTTTTTTTTTAAAGAACGATTTTTAAACTGCGCAATATTGTAAATAGTTGTTGGTATGTAGTTTTATTGTTTGTTTTTTAAAATTTCGTGTGAATTTTATCGTTGAATAAAATATCTCTATTTTTTATTAAAAATTGTCGATAAATCGTTTTGGTATTATTAAAGAAAAAAAAAAAAAAAAATTATTGAAGGAAAAAAATATTTACATAAGCAACGAAATTTGAATTTTTGTGTAAATAATTTAGCTTATTTATGCAAATCACTAAATTATTTACATAGATCTACAAAAGTTTACAAGTAAAAATATACATAAATTAAAATAAAACTTAATAAAATATTAGTTTTTTTTCATAGAATTATTCTTATATATATTTTGATTTTAATGATAGCATAATATAGCAATAAAAATTCCCCTATTTTATCTCTATTATCAAGTTGCTTTCTTATATTGCGTCGTCTAAACTTTGTTCAATAAATCTAAAAGGGCTATTTCTTTTAATAAACGAAATAAAGCACAAAGAATTATTCAGATCGCTAATTTAATTTCGCAATT
Organism: Chalcis sispes; assembly: GCA_949987625.1. NCBI lineage: Eukaryota > Metazoa > Arthropoda > Insecta > Hymenoptera > Chalcididae > Chalcis > Chalcis sispes. The sequence continues at coordinate 64,263,504 of OX465098.1, forward strand.
TTTATGCTCATAGTTATACGTTTTTCATGGTTTATGATATATCTCTAAGTATTTTTATCATTATTTTTATATCTGATGCATACATAAGCAATATTTCGTTGAATATTATTATATAAATACTGTAGATATTTGTCCTCGCATATATGGAAACGTGACAAAGCTACAAAAATTCAACGTAAACAATTTTATCGCGTTGTGTATCGATACACGCGATTGTTAATAACAAACATCAAACGTCGAGTTCGCAGCGTTGAGCAAAGTAAAATAATACAAAAGCCGATACTTCGATAAAATCGTAATCAGTGCGCTCCTAATAACCCTCCAACCGCGCAGTTAAGCCAACGAATCAATTATATACACGACGAAGAGCGACGAAGCCGCAATATTCACCTGGACCTTGGCTATGTCGCTGCTTTATATCTCTCTCTCCCTCCTTCTCTCTCTCTCTCTCTCTCTCTCTCTCTCAAGGCTTTCGGACGAATTTCCTTTGTACGTCGGGCTTATATAGGAGAGCGCGCGGATGATGAGCTTTCGAGAATTCGCAGAAGTGAAATTCCCATCGATTTCATTCACGAGAGTCCCTAAAGAATTTTTAGATTCCTTCTTTTTTTACATATCGTTTATTCTTTGAAAAAAATAAAGAACCAAACGAGAAAAATTTTTCTATTACAGATTAATTTATGAAGTTTCCTAATTGAAATTCAACGGATATTAATGAATATATCGCAAGTTGATGAAATATCAATTTCAGTAAACGCGTTCAGTAAAAACAAATAACCGTATGAGCAAATGTTTGGAAAATTATTTTAGGTCACTTAGTATTAGTTTTTAATTAAAATTCAGTGGATGGTAATTTTGTTAATCAAAATTTTAATTCCTTCCTTTTTTTTTTTTTTTTTTTTTTTTTTTTTTTTTTTTTTTTGAGCGAAATTGGTGATTCGCAAATGTTTTGAAAAATTTGCGAAGCTTTTTACCCTTTTGATTTTACACATAATAAAAATATCGGGTTTTAATAAAATCTGTTGCTAAAATTCATCTACGTATGTTAACGAAATTATAAAAAGTTAATGTTTTTGTAACTTTACTTTGACGAAAAAAATTCTATTGAAATACAAATATTATAAATAATTTACATTTTATTATACAAAAGTTAATTTGTTATTACAAAAATAAAAAAATGCGTGACGTATTTTTAAATCGAATTAATTAATGCTTACAAAAATCATTTGATTAAATATTAAAAGTGGGCTTGTTTTACCTTTTTTTAATTAAAATTTTTGATAAACATTTAAACCAATTTAAGAATGCGATAAAGCAGCTAATAAAATTCTATTGATTTGATTCTGGAATAGCTAAAATTCTGTTCATAAACATGTAGTGGAATGCATCAAATTTTAAATACAAGTAACCAATAATCAAACAAAATAATAAAAGTCAATAGTTTCATTTATTTCGAATCTATTTATAAAATATAGTTGCTCATCGTTCAAAACAATCACCGGCATTCAAACGTATGTCGCATAGCACGTTTTTCGCTACAAATACTCATTCCCAGAATTATATAGTTAACGGACATAAATGTATATAATTCAAGGGGAACATCATTCGTGCGTATATGTCAACTATCATCCTCAAAATTTTCAAAAACTCACGCGCTTGATTTTCTATTCACTTGTTCACGGAGGCACAAAATTAATAATCCACAAACTTTCTATACCATCCGAAAGTTCAAATTAACAACTACAAAAGTTAAAGCTCGAAATAAATCAGCGAGCTCCATTAATACGGATAGATTTAGAACGAAATAAAGTTCACGTTATGTAAATCGATCGGGAAACTTGGCATTTACACACAAAAATTTTACAGGTATTAATCGGGAATTAAACGGACGGTTACAACGCGACGCCATTGAAAACTGATTGAACTGACATAGGTAGAGGAAGATGCTGTCGTTATATTCCACGTAAGCGTGTATATAGAACTGCGAGCTTTTGTCTCATCGCATAGTGCCGCGTGCGATATGAAATTGAATCCGTTTGAATTCTCATCGATTTGCGGTGTTTAGCTATAGCTAGAAATGCAGAGCCGCCTCTCGAAGTTTCAGCTGCGCGATCGCGTCACTTTTGGTGTCTAACTCAGGCTGTGAGAGAGAGAGAGTTAATTATTGTCAATTATTTTGTTTGGACGAAGTGAAATTTTTAAATGTAGGATTTCGTTTGTGTCTTATTTTAAGATATTTTTCTTATATTGGAATGGATTGTTAATGAAACATTTAATATTATTTAAAGTAAGGTGAACAACTTTTATTGTAATAGTTAAGTACGGTAGATTTGAATAATTCGTTAATAATTACATTAAAGTAATTATTTTGAATTAAAATTTTATCGAGTGTTTTTAGCTTTATTGGCACGAAATTATTAATTATTATTGATTCTTCGTAAAATATTCATCGCCGAATTTATTTATGCAAGCATCGTAATGTAAATTTTCTTGAAAATTCAAAATAATAATAACTAATTAACCGCAATAAAAAATTATTGGGGTTCGAAAACGAGTCAAAACTTTAGAAATATCAATATTGATCGTGATATCAATTATCAGTTAATGCAAAGAAATTTTCTACGAACGTTCAATAATGACTTTTATAATAAATTTTGTATATTGAAAATTGAATAATGCACAATGCTATGTTGAAGCGTTCAACATGTGTCATTTCGAATAACATCGTGTGATAAACATGTACTATATGTATATATTTTCATACGATAAGAAAGTTTAACGCAAACAAACGCGCACTTGTATTGGTAGCTTTTAAAATTTTCCCCTATAAAATAAATTAATGCCTTCTATGCGTATTTGAATTAGCGTTCGAAATCAACGTATGCATATTACATTTTTTTTGCGCGAGAAAGTTCTCAAATAAAGAGAAGTTTACGCAAATGATGTTTATTTTTTTTTTTTTTTTAAAACCACGTTTCGCATCGTTTCAACCTGTCGCGATTTCTTTTGTCATTTCACTGGTTTATTTTTACGCAAATTTTTTTTATATTCGTGAAATCGTCCGTCGAGTCTTCACTCTCTTTGTTTCTCATGATTCGCATTCAGAAAAAGAGAGAGAGAAAGAGAAAGAGAGAAAGAGAGAGAGAGAGAGAGAGAGGATTCCGTTGTTTATGTAGAATAAACGCGCGTATATAATTCCCAGCGAAATTTCAAACTTTTCACTGATTATATTCTGCTATTTTGTGCTAGCTTTACGCTCATTTTATTCCGTTACACGCGATTTTTCAGTACCATGATTATAATGCAGTCGTAGAAATTAACGATAATACGACGTTCTGATGCAAAACTTGTGCATTATCTTTGACAAAACGGATTTTATCATTCCTATTGTCATCCTTTCCAATGATGTCTTAAAGTTTCTTTATATATTTAATATACAGTGAATAATTGTCAAATTTAAAAGCAATTACAAAGCATATTTAATAAACGTACAATTGATTTTATAATGCTTATTTTAACAATAAAATCATATTTTAAAATTTAGATACTTTAAAATAATACGACAATGAATTCACAGTAAAGCAATTGAATTTAAAATAGTCAAACAATTTTACTTTTACTTACGTAATACACATTGGAACAATGTACTCGTAACAAAGGAGAAAAAAAAATAGAAGAAGATCGAACCGCTCTAAAAATAATGACAAAAATAGCCTCGTTCCAACAAACGGTTAAAAAGCGTTACACGGGTGCCGATATATTCAAAAAGTAAATCCAATACACAATACATTCATGGTCAGATGTTTGCCTTCGACGCTGTATATCCCTCCTCCTCTCTCTCTCTCTCTTTCTCTCTCTCTCTCTCTCTTTCTCTCTCTTTTCGTCTTGTGCCCTGAAGTAGCAATCTAATCTTCGATCTCTCCTCTTGGAAAAATCGAGCGCGCGTGTGCACATACTTGCAGAGCATACATCTGTCATCGCAAGGAAAAGGAGAATGGAAAAGAAAAGCCGTTTCTCTTTTTTGAGATTCTTCGATACAGAGCGAGGAAGAATAAACACGAGCAGAAGGGCTGAATTGAAAACCAGCGCGTGAAAATAAAATAAAAATAAAATCTTTCAATTTTCGGTCGCAAAACTCTTTTGTATTCAATCCGCGCTCGTGAACTCGCAGTTGTCTTCCTTTCACTTTATCGCCCAGGTAAATCGCTTCTCTGCGCTGCGCGATGAACGTTACTATAGCGAATGGGAATTCGCTCTTTTTTTATTTTTTAAAGAAATCAATTCTCGAATATGTTCCCTCTTTGTGCTTTAGCGCACTCGGTATTTTATTTTATTTTGTTTTGCTTTGCTTTGTTTTCTTTTTTTTTACGTACAGTAAGAACGTCACCGTGAGAAAATACCGGGAGCGCGTGTACGATAAAAAATTGTGCTTTGACGTTTAATTTTCTTTTGTCGCGCAAAATCCTGTAAAGTTTAAAGATACGTATTGCATTTTATTAAAGTGTAGTCGTACTTTTACAATGTCCAATAAGATCTTATATAATTTAGAAAAAAAATTATATTTTAAACAATATAATTTCATGTTCACCACATCATAAGTTCGATAAAAAAATATTATATAGCGCCAAGGTACATTTATGTTCAAAATATTTAAACAAGTTTCTTTTTTTGTCTTATTTAAATACATCACAATGGAAAATTTCAAATAGACTACCACGTCAAAGGCATTATGTACCAATTGGTTTAATATTCACGGAAAGCAAATTGTTTTATCTGCTTGAATAGTAGCTTTAATATAAAAAAAAAAAAAAAAAAAAAAAAAAAAAAAGAAGAAAAGATTTTATCGTACTTTTGCAAACAAAGATATATAAACTTTTTAAGTACCTCAAGTATATTAGAAAAAGAAAAAAATTTTACATTTACATAAGATCGCGCGATACGCTCGTTCAAACATAACCGCAAAATAAGCTTCCGGTAAATCTCTTAAAACTCTTTCATAATTCTAGCCACGAAGACGCATAAGTTATTAATGTTTATAAATTTTTAATTTTATAATGCCCACGGTTCGTGGATTATGCATTCATGCTAATCTTTAACTGGAACTTCCCGCATGAATGAAAAGTAGACATCGAGAATAACGAGGAGGAAGAGAAAGAGGAGGAGTAGTAGCCTAGGAGAAATAAAATAATAGAGCGCCCATAACGAGTGAAAATTCTCGATCGTTGCCCGTCTTTATCTCACTTTTGTACTCTTCTCGTCTATTTTTAACGCGATATGTGCGACTATGTGTATATATTCGTTAGAAATAATAAAGACGACGGTAGGTCATTTCGCTTTCGTATGTAAGTGCGCACGCGCCCCGGGATACATTCCCGCTCGTCGTCAGCGAGCGACAAGGCCAATAATGTAAGCTTGAAGCTTGAACTCATCTCGTTGCACACTTCGTCTCCTTTCCCCTTCCCTATTTTTCTCTCTCCTTCTCGCTCGCACTTGCTCGCGTCTCCGTATATACGTAGACAATTGCGTAACGTCTCACGAACGCATTGAGCTTTGAGCAGCTTAGAAATCGAATTGCCGGATCAATCTCTCCCTCGCTCCCTTTAATTCTTTCGGTTTTATTACGCGCGATGTATATATTTGTAAATGGATCTGGAGAGATGTGCGTTCAAACGGAAAAATTATTTCTAGTCGAATTGTCAGCACAGCGAGACAAAACGCGAACGACGTTTCTTTAATTCGGAACGTCGTGTATCCGCTGTACAAGTTCAATATCCGATAACGTTGTTACATAACTTATTGTAAAAATATTACGAAAGAATTGCAAAGTAAATCGATGATATAGGATTTCATAAGCGTACTCGTCACTATTTGTATAAATCGCAAGTTGCGTTAAATATTTAAAAATTTTTATCTTAATGTGGAATATTGGAAATTTTTATCTTAATGTGGGCATAAATACAACAAAAAAAAAAAAAATTAGTGACTATCTTGTGAACTTATGAACGGTTTTATTTTTATTTATCATGCCTAATAATTATCAACGATTTGTGACATACTTTAAATAAACTTAATCGGTGGAGATAAATTTTGGTTTCATTAGATACAAAGGTTGAAAAGATTTTTGTATAATTATAGCTTTTTAACTAAGTCTCGTATAAAATTTACTTTCAGACGTTATTTACATGAAACATTATGTTGATACTTACACATATGCAAATGTAATATCAATATTTTTAATAATTGTAATAGTTGTTGCTTTTAAAATCGGTGAGAACAAACTGTTCAATATAAAAATAACTTACCTATAAAAGAACCTTCTTTTTCACCTTCCACTTGCGTATTTGATTTTTCTTCGTAAGTATTACATTTTCCAGCCAACGGTAACGAGAGTCACAAACTTTGAATATTTTCAAATATCAACTTCGGAGTCATACTACTGTCTCACCACTTATAATTCTGCCTGGCACAAAATTTCACTTTTGTCTGATTAATTTTTTTCTTTTAAGGTAAGATACTCGTCAAATGGCCGGTTCTTATGAATTCTCAAACTGTTTGAAATGAAGCATAAGAAATTGATTAATGAACAACTAAATGAAGCGATTACTTTATTTTTTCTCATTCAAAAGAAAAGCTTAAGAAATTTAATAAACGAGTAAGAAGATTTTATGCAATAATTCGTTTTACGGTTGATATGATTACTTGAAACGTTAATTAAATTCCTTTATAAGCATCAATTATGGTAAAAATTGAAATTAAATATTGAGGGAATATTTATATAGGTTTGTAATTGAACAAATTTCTTGAATTTCACGTATTTAATTGTACTTTTGCATGCCTTCTTTCTTTATCTAAATGCTCAATATTTTTCGTTCTAATACACATCCTAATAACAACATTCATTCTAAAGATACCATTAACAAAAAAAAAAAAAAAAAAAAAACAACACATCGCTAAATCGTAAAAAAATTTGTCTTCTCTTTCCCGCCCCCCTCTCTCTCTCTCTCTCTCTCTCTTTCTCTCTATCTTAATAAAAAGGGAAAGAAATACGAAGCGGTTTTATCTCTTGGCAACTCCGACCCACATTTCATCCCAGTCCAGAAGTCGTACGGTACGCTAGTTGCACGTAAGCAGCAACAAGCGCGTGATTATCTCTTCCGTGCAGTTGCGACGAATTCGAAAGAACGCGCGCGCGTAGGTGCATATAAGCGTGCTCCCGTGTGCGTGTCTTGAATCGCGTGCGCGCGGCCCACGCCATTTCTGAATCGCGTGCGCTTGCGGAAGTACGAGACAGCTGTGCGCTTGGCGAATTAACGTATTTGTGCGTTTGTGTATCCGAGCGCACGGAAAATGTATGCTCATAGAATTTCACCGTGAAATTTGCGATGATCTTGCGATCTGTTTAGTTGGCGTATGATAACGGATTATTTAACGAAATTATTCTCCTCTTGATATGAATCGATTTATGAATTTATGATATTTTTTGGTTACGATTTTGTTAACGATCCATTAATATTCAATTTTTTTAACAAAATTTTTTAAAATAATGCAAAACTTTTAAAAACATAAATATTTGATATGACACATAAAGTTTATAATGTTGGTACTTGAAACTCGAATGTTAGAAGACGAGTACGTCAGGAGATACATGTCGAGTTTAAAAAGACTCGTCCAAGTGTACTCGAAATATACCTACTTATCCAAATATAAAGACGCGACTTGTTTTTATTTGCTTACAACATTAAAATATTTCTAAATCTACAAAATTTAGAATTAGAATTCTTTTTCAAAAACAATTCAAATAATGCTTTTTTTTTAAAAAAAGCTTTTAACCCATCGAATTGAAATTGATTTAAATTTTTTTGTATGAAATTAGCGATTTTCAAGTCAGAACACAACGTAATAAAGAAAAATAAAGGAAGAAAAAAATAAAAGTAAATAAATAAAGATAAAGTGAAAAAAGGAAAGGAATTGAAAAAAAAATCCAATTTTTATCATTAAATTCCAACACGCTAAACGAACTTACACGACTATTTTAATTAAATTGTTCGCATTCCGGTACGCTTAGAAAGAAAGAAAGGGGGAAAGGATGATTCGTACCGAACGCGTATATGAACTTCCGGATTTTCAGGTTGAACGTTGCCGTTGTACCACCAGCTGTTAATCGTTGTTTGTAATGCACGACGTTAAAATCAAAATATTATGTAAATTGAACGAAATTGAATATCCTTGTCTCGTAAAACGTTGCATTGCTTAGTTACGCTCTTGTTGTTAACGTCACGATGGTATGCGATATTCGTGATTATGTTTTTTTTTTTTATTTTTAACTAATTCTTGTCTTTTTTTTTTTTTTACGTAAGCGTTATTACGAAAATATTTTCGCGATTTTTATCGAGAATATCGTTAACCGCAGTTAAATCGTATCACATAAATCGAGTTACATTTATTTGGTAACTATTATCATGACTTGAGCTTGGATTTGTATAATTTTTCGTTTTACTATTTCAATAAACGATGCAAGCAATTGATCTTTTGTTGCAGTGTCATGGCATCCATTACGTCGAGTGATTTCTGACGTCAAGGGACTTTATACATTCGATTTTACAACTATATATACACATCGTTTATAGCTTAACTCTCAACTGGATATTGTTTTCTTGTTTATTTAAAAACTCTGCCACTACTTTATCTAGTAAAGGTACTTTATAGCGCTTTCTTATATTTAATCAAAACGATAGGTACGATTCGATTTTTGGGAAACTTATAAATTACACAGCTTAAACGTTAAATATGATGAAAGCGTACGTTTATTTTAAAGGAAAAAAATTAAAAAATGCACACATTTAATGCAGCACAAAAAAAAAGCACGATTTTCGTTACAAAACAAAAGAAAAAGCAAAAGCAATTGTCGTGAGTGTAAAGGCGAGTAATATTTTTTTTTGGCGTATATCTCACGGGGATTAGTTCGAGTGTTCTTTGTCTCTTTTTTTTACTTTTTCCTTCTAGAGATAAGTCGTCGTAGTCACGTGATGCAAGGAACCGAGTTTAGGAAGCGCGCGCGAACTCGAAGACGACACACTGAACGTTGGAGAATACATTTTTTCGTTTATTTCTTTTTTTTCCTTTTCTATTTTATTTTCATTCTTTACAAGAGAGCTGCGTACAAAAGGATCGACGAAACAATGTGAGCGGTAGCTTTATTAACTTTCGCAAGCTCTCTCTCTCTCTCTCTCTTTTTCTTCGTAAAACAGCGAGGACAATCTCTTCTGCTCTCTCTCTCTCTCTCTCTCTCTCTCTCACTTTCAGTGCTCAAGGCCCTACGGCTACGAAAGAATATTCTCTGGTTCGTTGCTGGTGTACCGCGCGAGGGCTGGGAAACGGAGAGGGAGAAAGATCGAGAGAGGGGAAAAAAGAGAGAGGAACTGACGGAAAAACTTTTATTATTAAGCGAACGTCACTTTGGGCGGTTATTAGTTTTCCATTTTCTCTACGTGTTTACGCATACGTGAACGCGCATCTCTCTCGAAACCGTAAATTTTTTAATTTTATTTTTCAAATTGGTTACTATTTTTTCCTCGTTCTTGTTTTTACGAGCAACATAAGTTTTTAAATTTAATTGCATCTGCACTTATTTAAATATTATTTTTCTTCAAAAAGCAGATTGCATTTTTTATAAAATTATAATCAATAAATTGTCATACTTCTGTATTACGTATTTAATACCGTAGCTTTCATAATACATTAAACAAAATAGCAGCGTATAGATGCAAATTAAAATATATCACACAGACGGCGATAGTAATTAATGCATGTACGTATCTGCTGTAGATTTTTAAATCTATTTATTAAATTTTGAATATTAAATTATCGATTTCAATTATTTAAACTTAATTATTTTGTAAAAAATAATATTTTAAATTTATGAATTTTTTCTACTTTATATTCCGCATGATAAAATTTCATTCAATATTTAACTTACAAAACAAAAAACGTAGATTTTTAGCATTTATTTTTACTTTAATCAACTAAAAGCGCGATATTGAAGTAACTCAACAAGTGTGTACACTGTTCGTGTTGCTGTCCACGAATGATCTAACATGTGTGCCAAAAGTGTCCTTTAATTAAATTTTCGATATAGGTAAATTAATTATCTTTTAAAGAGTTTATCGTGTCGCAAAGAGACTCAAAAGCAGCGTTAATTTAATTAGATATAATACGCGAAGGAAATGCTTTAAATCACTAAAAATATCAAAGATCAATCCATCGGTTGTCGAGCAAACTTTATCGAGGAACGTAAAACTACGTTTCCATCAAGGTAGATTAAATCAAAGTACAAAGTATCCATATCAACCGCAAAGTCACTTTTGCATTGTAAAAGCGAAACAAAAGACCGCGAAATCGTCAACGGCGCACCCCCGACCTGACGTAAAAAACACATAAGAAATAACGAGCGCGCACACACACACACCTGTGTGCTCGCTCGCCTGGCAATTCCAGAGCACTAAAACTAAAACTAGCACACGAATCTCCCCTCAGCGAGGCTCCTAAAAGCGACAGAAAAAAAAGAAGGGAAAAGTAGCGAAGGAGATAACATCAAACGGTGTAAAAAAAATTAGAAGAAGATAGAGATAAGAAAAAATAATCCACTGGCTTAACCGGATAAAACTAGACTAGGGGAAGCGCGCGACGAGAAAAGAAAAAGGAAAAGCGTCAAGATACTGGAGGCTAAAACAAAAAAAAAAAAAAAAAAAAGTCAAGAGAAACACCTTGGTTCATCAACGACACACACGTGAAATACAAAGAGATGCACCAGGATCAACAGCTTCTTCCAATGATCACAAAGTTTAGCGCGCGGCCGCGCGCGCTCGTTCTCCTTGCACCATCGCGCACAGCAATTTATCGAAGGAGCAAAACGGCGCGTTGTCTCTTTCTCCGGTATTTTACGTGGCGACTATGCACGTATCTGTGTCCGTGCCCGTATCCGCGCGCGCGCACGCGTGTGTGTGTGTGTGTGTGTTGAAGATAAAGATATCGAGTTAAAAGAAACGGATGAAAAAGAAAAACGGATGAACAACGGCGATTGAAAATTAAAAAATTTAGCGAAATAGAGAGAAAAAGGTAAAGATTGGTAGGTACAAGCAAGAAGGGAGAAGGTCTACGCTCTTAGCAATAGCGCGCCGGCGGTCGGATCGTAACTGAGAGCGCTACCGCCGCTTCCAAACGCTTGTCAGACTTCCCTCTCTCTCTTTCTCGCAAGCGCTCTTCTCGAGGGCGCGCACGCTTCGTGCGTGTCTGTCTCTCTCTTTTTCTCTCGATCTGTGCAGACTGACCAAACGCTTCCCTTTGCGGCTTTAAAGGCGCAAATTTTACGCGTGTAATTCAAAATACACTCATAAAAAATATATTTATACCATCTTTCCACAAACCCGTAACAAATTCAGCGTGAGCTATTTACATAAAAGCTCGCGTATTGTTTGATTCATTTTTTAGTTTACAATAAATAATCGGTTTTGTCAAATATTTATGAGACAGTATTGTCTCATATTGTTTAAATATCTATTTTAAACTTTTATTCAAATTCTATGAATAAGAATCGTTACATCTTGTATAGACTAGTTTCGCATAATGCCAACGTGTATTCCCCATTGTTCGAATGGCTAAAGCACATTTGAAATTTCTGAGGTGTAAATATACTATTGTGTATATTTTAAACAGTACATTAGATGAAACTGGGTTAAAGTTGCTGACTTTTCTTACTTTTATTGTCTTCTTTGCGAGAGAAAAATAAAAAAAAAGGAAAACAGAAAGTAATTATAGCTGTCGCTCAACTTTAATTTCGAAAAAGAATTTTTCGCGAAAAAATTGTCCGGACTCCTTTCAACCTTAGCTTTTGAATATTATTTTTAATTAAGAGTTTTTCGCTATTTTACATTTCTCAAATCAATTATCAATTTAATAATTCAATATAAATATTATCTCTTCTAAAATTAACGGCGTCGATTCGGTTTAATCAATATTATTTCATTTTAAATGGAATTAAACATCAACAAACTCGCTTGGGCTCGATTAACGCAGAATTAAATTTGAGTTGACGTAAATAATAAAAGAATAACTGATCGGAATGATAAACATCGATAACGTAAATATATCAAAAGTCATTTTTTACTTTCGCATCATCGTTTATATCCAAAAACAAAATATCCACTATACCTAAAGGTTAAAAAAAACCTTCAAAACTTGCGCTTGGATACGCAAAGCTTCGCTCTGTCGAGTGTGTAATGTTCTTTCACGATCCCGTCGGTCTTTCCCTTAGGCCTTACGTACATACGAGCGGACGGCAAAAAAACTTGGATGAAAAAAAAATGAAAAAAAACTGGGCAACGAAGCTCGATACGTGCGCGTACGTATTACGCGTATCGAAGACGTCGCTGCGAGCAAAATAAAAGAAAGAGCGAGAGAAGAAATGCCGATACGAGCGAGTGGATCTAGTTGGCGAAGAGACAGAGGGCGAAGAAAACGTAAACAAAGGTGGAGACGTGGGGAAGGCCTTTATTTCGGCTTTATTTGCTTACTACTTGAAAGGCTATTTCGATATTTTTTTCCCTTTCTCTCCCATTGTCTCTCTTTCTATTTATTGGAATGTATGTTTTTCTTTATTATGAACTTGCTAAGTTTATGGTGCATTTTTTGGTGATTTTATTATCTCGTTTGGTAATTTTTCGTTTTTAGTGTGCGGATAAAAAAGTCGATGGTGTCTTGGAAAAGTAGCATCTGTTTAATATGAAATACCCGATAATATACGTTAGTTGTAATTTAACATTAAGCTTAGATAATAATGTTTTTACGAATTATCTAATTATTAAAAATTAAATTTAATAAAAAAAAAATTTTAACGATCAAATGTAACGTAATAAATTCGTTAAATTATGATTAAAGCGTTATTTTTTCCAAACAAATAAATGTCTGACCAGAGCGTTGACTATACTACTAGTTCAAAAATATCTTTATTATTATACAATAGATTTAAATAGAACGTTTATATTTTGTGCTATTTACTTTATAACATAAAATATTATTTTAAAATTTTTAAAATAAAGTAATGTTTATTAAATATTCCTGAAGAAAATGCAAACATTTACTCTGAACTTTTTTAAATTTCGATCAATCCTTTTATTTAAATATAAAAAAATAATCATATAAATATTCAATTCAATACAACTTCTATAATTTAACTCGTAATGCTGAAAATATCAAACGACCTGATCTCGGGTTTCGGGTAAAAATAAACAAGCGGAATTATAAAAATATGCTCAAGCGCATAAAAAAGTAAAGAATTGCTGAAAATAGTAAACCTTAAATCGCAGTGAATCGAGCATCTGATTTCTCCATCTGATATCGTCGATCATCGTGAGTTCGCAAAAATGAAAAGACCTGGTGAAAAAAAGTTTGATCTTACCTGCGAATGTATGAAACATGTACGTATATGATATTTTTCACGGAGATTTGCAAAGTAAAGTGTACACGCGTACTCGTATGTTTTTTCGCGCTACGTCACATTGATTTTTTTCCCACGGGAGGTTAGGAGGTGACTACTTATCTCGGACTGCGCGTACACACACCTGTCCAACTATTTATGTAGGTAAAACTATTCACGCCGGATATAAAAATAAGATTAAGCGCGACTTGATTTAAGGATCGATATTTTTTGCTATTCTTGTTGCCTTTCTTATATAGAGGTGAAACCTCGTCTCATACGAGAAACGATTGAATTTTTGTGTTAATCTGTTTAGAAAGTTTTTAATTATTTGCGGGCTTGTTTTTCTTTCCGCTAAAAGTTTACGAATAAAAGATGCTACGTTTCGGAACAGTCTAATAAGACGAAATTAAATTATACTGAGAAAGAACGTAGGATGTTTTTTTTTTTTTTTTTTTTTTTTTTAATAGTTTTAACTTAAGTCGTACAAATACATAAAATAAAAGATGTAAAAACGTGTCTTGTTTAAGAATTAAGTGATAACGAATACTTGGTAATGAATGTTAATAAATTTCAGAAATGCGTGTTGAAAATGTTTATTTTGATGAACAGTAGCACGTATTCATATATGAATAACCTGCAACTGAATAAATCTTGATAAAAAAAAAAAAAAAAAATTAAATCAAAATGTTCCTATCGGTTTGTTTGCAAATATAAAATATTTTGTATGTAGATTTATATTAAATTTAGAAAATGCTTTTAGATAAATTCAATGATTGCATAAGTTACGTAGCATGACTTTTCGAATATTTTAGTACGAAACTTTCAATTTGATCTTATAAAAATTTTCAATCGAAAACCAATAATAATTTTAAATATTTAATAAAACTATAAGATAAATTTAGAAACGTTTCAATTTAAAATACGCTGCAAGTTTAATTTATGAATATAAATTTAATTTTAAAATCCAATTTCTTACATTATCGATATTTTTATATATTCTAGTTTTGATCGAATGAACGCTTTTAATGAAAGAAATATCGTATTTTAAATTTAAGAAAATAAATATCGTGAGATGATGTTAGATATTCAATAAAATCTTATTTTGTAAATATTGTCAATGTACAATATGTTTACTAAATATCTTGAAAATGTCATTATTTTCTTGCCCCAAAATAACTAATTTTTACAATAAAATTTAATTACTATGTGCATTACTTAAATTAAAAAATTTTTAATAAATCATAAATTTATATCATGTATTTTAATAATATATAATCACAACTTAAAATAAAATGCTTAAAATTTAATGCAATGTCAAGTTCATATTATTTCTTTACACTCGCTTTTCATAAATAAGGAAATGCTATGAAATTGTCGCGTAATTGTATTCCAAATATATTTTAAATTACGTTTAATTATATTTCAGCCAGCCAATCTCAAAACGCACAAATTCATACCTAATTTTCTAAACTAAAACATAATATAGCGTGGAGAAAGGTTTGTCATTACAATAAATAGAATCGAAAACTTTGCTGTGTTATAACAATGTGAGTTGATTTATGATTCTCTCGTATCTCTATATAATTCACATACACATACTACAAAACCTTTGCCTATTCTACTATTACGTATGCATATTTATATATATGCATAAGCGAGAGCCTCAAGAGCAGCAGAAACGGATCTTTGTATAATACACGATGTGCATAATTCGCGCGCGGAAGCTACCGTTGCCGCTAGATCTTTTATCCTTCCGTATATGTATATATCTGCAGGTATATGTATTATCCATGTGTGAGTGTGTGCGAATACACTGACCGAATGTATTATAAAGAACGTCGTCCGTTCTATATACGAAGAGTGAGAGAGGAACGCATGTGCGTACGGTAAACGCAAGCGATCAAATATTTCGCATTTGAAAATTTACCATCGTCTACCTATAAGTACTTTTCCCTCCATCTTCGATATCGTATCGAAAATATCGATTAACACGTCGATTACGGCTTTGTGCGATCAAATAACCAAACGTCCTCGTCGTCGTCGTCGGGTAAAAATTTTTCGCCGAATTTTTTTCTCTTTTTTTTCCTGCTTTCATACCTCTTTCTACAATTCTGTGCGAGAAATTTAGGTCACGGTTACATCGCGAGCCACACTTTTGCGTTTAATATTTTAAATTTGCAAAAAAAATTATTGTAAATAAATTATATATTTATGAAAATTGTTCATATTTATTTAACGCCAGGTTCCCGGTAATAATCTTTAATATAAATAAATTATAACGCAAGCTTTCAAACTTTATCATTTATTCGATGAAAAAATTTCTTTCGTTATAAAAATTACAAATATGACTTGTGAGAATTCTTCTTGACAAAAATTACTCGATCGATTGATGCAACGCCTACATCAGCCTGTACGTGCACACTAGCCTCTATAAATGTATACAACAATAACCGTAACCCAAAAGCGTAAGCGTTGTGAAAACGTTGAACCGTCCGCAAAGTTATTTACATCTTACACGTCATTATAAGTGCATGTATATGTATATACCAAAGCACACACTCGTATTCAGACACCATCGTACTAATTGCGAATTTAGTCGGTCTGCTTTAGCTTATGCGCACTCGGCACACTCACAAACACATATAGCTCTCGCACCTGAGATCTTATACGCTCGCGTGCTTTCATCCGGTCTCTTTAGCCATCGTTGCGGTTATGGAGCTCGGCCGACTAGACGCTATTTTGGACGAGTCATTATACGGTTGGTTAGCCACTCTCTATGTACCTGTCTAACCTTGTACCTGCGTATATGTGCAGAGGATAAGAGAGCGAGGATAGCGAGATGGCGAGATAGTTTGGGAGGAAGAGAGATAGAGAGAGAGAGAGACAGAAAGCGGTGGCACTATTACGTTGTTTCCGCTCGTGGAAGCTTAATTTGCGCGCATTTATTATGGATGAACTATTAACGCGCCGATGTTCGCTCGATTTCAAAAATTCGAATTATAGTCGGTATGAAAGTGGTAGTGTAATTATGGTATTGGCTTAAGTGATTGGATTTTAAAAGGTCGAATGGATGTGCCGTGAGCTGAATGAATTTTTCGTGTGGAACATCGGTGGAAATTGCACCAAAAACGGGAACATAGTATTTTTATACTTTGCTTCAATTATACTCATTAGATTAATATTTAATTTTAGGTTAGTCTTATTTTCAATATATAAACGTCGAAACTTTATGAGTAAAATCGAGCGAACGCGTTGCTTTTGAGGAAAACGATATGGTCAAGTTTGAGAGGTCGAGCTTAAATACAAGCAGTTTAATTAAGAATGATAGTATAGGTATACAATGGAGAGGGTCTTATACTAGCGTTTTAATTTACAAGTAACGCTTCATTATACGTAACCCAACGCTTTGAGTTATAAAATTATCAAATAAAAAATTGATTTTTTCACATAATTCTCGCTTTAGTTTTTAAATGCTTAATATAAAATAAAACACAATATTAATTAAAATTAACGTTCTTCATCGTATCTCAGCACATACTCACTACATCGTAGTAAATTTAAGCCCAGCCGTCACAGGCAAACAAACTCAGAAACTTTTCAATCGTAAGATGTAAACATTGTCATCGATCCGTCGACATATTTCGAGGTTACTTCGTCTCTATATCATCAGTCGGTCGAGCTGTTCGAGGTTGGCTTTTCGTTAACGGACCATTTTGATCCTTGGCCCTAACGTTTCTGCGTAAGCGACGTCCTGCGACGTTAATCCTCCGGGGGGATTTGATGAGATCTAACTTGGAATTAATGTACACCGGCGCGTGCCTTTTTCTACGTACGGCTTTACGTCCTTTCGTCAGTTTACACACGTGCATGCGACGTGCTCGACGTTTCGTTTAAGATACGACTGACGTTTAACGTTTTGTGGATTTTAAGGATATTTTAGACGATGTTTACTAAACCCACCTTCGAAATGCTGTTTTCGTTCTAATTTTGTTTGCTTGTTTGTTTTTGTTTTTACGCGGAAATTTTATTTGCAGAGTGCTAATGTTTGAACACTTATGCAATATACTCGTAAAAGATTTATTACGAAGTAGTAAATTTATTATTAAACAATAATGGATTATTTAAAATTTAATTACATCTATTTACAATTGTTTGAATTTTTTTTTAACTACTTTTTTTAATGTGCATTTTATTCGTTAAACCATTTGCAAAGTTAAGATATAATTATTTTTCAAAAAAAAAAATTCGAAACCTTGTATTTGTAATAAAAATCAAAAGCTCTTACAGAAATCTCGCGTTTATGTGTGCATGTCACGGGAGACTTCGGAACGATTGGTATTTCCTTAGATCTCTTGAAAAAGAGCACCAAGAGATAGGAGTCCATCAACCTTCTTGTGAACCTTGAGAGGGTCACTTTAGTGCTGGAATAAATGCGCTTAGTATTTCGAGGAATATAAGAGTAATGCCACTCTGTTCCAAAAACATATTTTTTAACAGCTGGACCGATAATCTATTTTATAAAGGTACATATCATTTTAACGAAATTTTAAAGAAATTTTTGTTTGCTCAATAATTTTTTTTTAATTTTTTTTTTATTTTAAAAAATATATAATGAATAAATTAAAAACAAATTTATGCATATTGCATATTGATTGTCGCATATGCATATTCTTCATTTGAGAGCATTGATTAAAAAAAAACGTCGTTAAAATGCGCTTACGTAGATTGTACACGTTGCAAATATAAATCAATAGCATAATGCAAATAATAGGTGATATTGTCCTCAAACGCTGTCCAATAGATAAACACATTATCCTGTCTTATCGTAAGATCGGATTATTCAATATCTTAATGTCGCTGAACGAGTAAGCTTAAGGAAATTCTGAATCGTACAAGCAAGAAAACGTCCACGCGAAAATTATGACGGTTTAAAGCACCAAGGAATCGTATTTTCCACTAAGAAAGGTATACTTTTTAAAAAAACGATAGAATAAAAATATTATTATAAGATTTTAAAATAATGTTATTTACATTTTTATAAAATGGCGATAATTTTCTTCTAAAAAATAAATGTCTAATTAAACGAACAACGAAAGTAAAATCATGAAAACTACCTTTAATTTATCAGTAATCACATCTTCCGTAAAAATAACCAATAAACAATCGTTAATTTCATCGTATTCACAAACGCATACTCTATCGAGCGATAGACATCTTGTACGCGTATCAAAACAATAATATCACCACCTACACCTCGTCGCGACATTAAATATATGTATACCCGTAGGGGAAAATTTCATTCATCCGTAAAATACATATTATCATCACGTATCTCGACAGCTCTGACAAAGCGCGCACACACGTACATATACTAACACTACAATATCATATTATACGTAGCAACTTTGGTCAACGTAAATTATCCTTCCCCATGTATCGTCAATACGTCGCGAGTGTTGGAAAACACGGAAGGTGAAAAAGCTCGAGCGCGCGCGCGCGCGCACGTGACGCGACATACGAAATTAAATCGAAGCTACAGTCGCGAATCTCCCGGTGAGAGAATTTTCTCGAATTCACGTCTCGCGATCGTGCGTATGTACCTCGATTATGCAGTACGTTTATAGCGTAGGTCACGGTCTCGGCGTCGAAACCGAGAAAAAAACGATAGATCGTCGGGCTGTGGAAATTTATGCACACGTTGATGCTTATCTGGATACGTGAGTTTTATCGAAGAGTACGAGACACTCTGAGATACTGGTTAATTTCTTGTAAGATGTAAATGGAAATTGAAAGATGAGAAAAGAATTAGATGTTTTTTTTTTTTTTTTTTTTTTTTTTTTATCGACCACGATTTTGTTCAAGTTGTGAGTTTTTCAATGCTGGTAGGCTATTATCATTGAAAAATGCATGTTTTCAAAGCACGCTTTCTTTTTTTATTGCATTCTTTGTGTAGATTAGATCAATGAGACAATTTCGATTCGATTTCGAAAAAAAAAAAAAATTTACTTTGAAATAATTTTAAGAAATAAATTTCTTGAAATGTTTATTTCAAATATATAAAAAGTTTTCATCCATTGATAAATCTAAATAACGCGAAACATTTCAATTGGATTATTCGAGCCGTCATTTATATCCAAAAGTAAATTTCTAAAATCTCAACAAACAGATCGAACTCAGCGACGATATGATTTCACTCCAATATCCTCGAAAAGCCACCTACGCATACAAGCGTACATAAATCTTAAACCGACGTTCTATCACCCAGGAAATCTTTCCCGATACACGCATACATCTACATCTATGGCAATATGTATCAACGCGACATTTGCGGTTCTCGCAGCGAAGAGTGAATCTGACGCGAGCTCCGACGCGGTATACAACGACGTAACGTGCGAGCATTGTACAAATATCCAGGAGAACTTTCGAAATGCATTTGTGTAGTCGACTGGCTGAAGGCTTTATAATCAAGTCTCTTAAGCCTTGTACCCGCTACTCGTTTGCTCATGATGTTAAAGAAGGAGAGAAAGGAATAGGTTCGGAGAAGTCGATGTTCATGAAGAGAAGCTTCCTCTATCCTTCCTGTCTCTCTCTCTCTCTCTCTCTCTCTCTCTTTATCTCCCTCTTTTTTCCTCTTCTACTTTTTGCACGTAATGCTTCCATTCAATGTAATCCGCAGATTTGGTATCTCTTCTGAAAGACGCAAAGATATCATTGAGCGTCCCTGTGAAATTAAAAAAATGTTGAGAGAAAGAGAGAGAGAGAGAGAGAGAGAGAGAGAAAGAGAGAGAGAGGGAGGGAAAAAGGAAGAAGGGAAGTTTATTTCGCCGGCGGCTAGCAACCACTGATACTTTGTTTTGATTATTCGAAATTGAGAAGATGCGTGCGCGAAAAATATAAAGGTAAATTATTTAACCACTTTATTAAGACGTTTCGGAGGTTTATTTTAACTAATTTGAAGTATGAAATCTGTAAATTTAAATTGCTTCTGTTATAAGTAAGTATTTGAAGTTTTGTTTTTAATTTCGTTTGTGGAACGTATATAAAGTAGATATTATACAACCAATCAATATGACGATACAATAATCAATATCAATACAAATTTCATCTTTTACATGAAAAAGTTTTTGATCCAATAACTATGAATATTATTTTTTATTTAAAATAACATTTTGATTCAAA
The DNA here is from genome assembly GCA_949987625.1 of Chalcis sispes. Taxonomy (NCBI): domain Eukaryota; kingdom Metazoa; phylum Arthropoda; class Insecta; order Hymenoptera; family Chalcididae; genus Chalcis; species Chalcis sispes. The sequence continues at coordinate 64,284,157 of OX465098.1, forward strand.
TAAACTCGTTGCTTCTTCTTTTTTTTTTTTTTTTTTTTTTTAATAAAATTAATAAAAATGTTGGTTTTGAATATTACTTAGCATATTCCGGATAATTAAAATAAATAAATGAAAATAATCAAAGGATTGTGATATTTTAAATTAAATTTATTTAAACGTTTCATCTACCTTCATTCAATTCCGCGAAATAACGTGAAAAAACTACAATCGGTTTGCGTTGTTAAACAATATCCGGTTACTCAAAGCCTTTTACATTACCTTTAAAGATAATTCAAAGAATATCTCTTTTTTTTCTACTTGTACACGTGGTCTTCTCAACAGGTATCTCGGATCGAGGAAATGTAACAACTGCGTAGTTTCAATTATTTGAACTTCATACGTGTTTTTTTTTACTTTGATTTTTTTTTTTTTTTGTTAATTATTGAGAGATGTTTAGGTTGTTTGTATTTTTAATCGAATACTTTTCATACGATAATCGATGTCCTGTAGAAATTAAAAAATGAAATGACCGTTTAAATATTAATTTTAAGAATATTGATATATATTTACAAAAGTAAATTTTGCTATTACATTGTATGAGTTATTAAGTTTTAAAAAATCAACTGATTCATGATCAATTTTTAAAATTTGTATTAAAATAAAGAAAATATTGATAATAATAGTAAATTCATTACAACAAATCCGTATGCAACAATATATTTCTCGTGAGATCAAGAAACAATAGACTCACACACACACATTCTCGCGTACATCCACGTTCGAAGAAATAAAGACAGAAATGGAAAATAGAAAAGAATAGAGAGAGAGAAAGAGAGAGAGAGGGAAAGAGAGAGAGAGAGAGAGTAGGAAAAGGAGAGATAGAAAGAGATACAAAATAATTCCGATCGATAATTCCACTTTTGCGTCCCGTCGTATTACGCAGGGCGTCGTACTTGGCCGTACGTGCGCGCGTGCATGCGCCCCTGAGCGCGTGTTCATCTACACGCGCATATACAAAAGCACGCCGTGCATACACGTACATTCGGAAATAATCATCTCGAGCGAGAAAGAGAAGGATGGAGAAGAGCTCGGAGAGGAAGTTGCGAGTCCGTTCGACGAGTATACGGTGATGCGTTCGCGATCGTGCGGTCCGGATCTGGCCGAATGAACTTCTGAGTTAGCGTCGCGTCATCGGGAAAATCGATTTCCGGGTTTCTGGAGCAGTCGACCTATTTACGCTAGGCGCTATCCTTTCTTTATTATCAAATCGATTTTTTCGACGTTTGCCTTATGCTAAAAAAGCATTAAAAATACAAAAAATTCGTCGTTTGCATCGAATCAACTCTTATTGACCTATTCACGCGTAATCAACCAACATTTAACCATCCGAAAAAAATTGTCTACTCGAGGGTAGCTAGCGAGCGTGAAAAGGGCAAGCATTTACCTCCGTACAGGGCGCGTGCGCGTCATAGGTCCAGGAACATGGCGTCGATGCTGCTGTTGCTTCTGCTGAGACAGCTGGAAATCGTAGCTGGAGCGTCTCGACTGCTACCGCAGTTTCTTTGACGTCCATTCATTGGTTAAAAGAAGAGCAAGGAGAGACTGAAAGAGCGACAGGATAGACAGTAGTTAAAAGAGCGAGGATCATGTGTTGACCCGACGCGTGCACCTGCGAAACAGTGCACGCGCGAGCAACATGCCACATGGGCACTACGGAATCCTGTTATTCTTTCTCCTTACGACGATTTTACTCAGCGCCAGATCTTATGGTAAGTTTCGTTTGAATTACGAATGCTTTGTAGAATTTTGTTCGTTTAAAAGAAGGTACGAGAAAGTTTTTTGAGAGAAAGAGAGATTGGATAGCTATGTGATCCTTGTAGGCGTTGTTTGCTTTACGAATGATTTTGCAGATGTTCTATTTAAATAGATGAAATAGTGTTTGTCGTAAATTTCTTTCACTGATCGTCGAAAACGTACACGGTTCGATTTAAACAGCAAACAGTATTGTGTGTATAAAGATATAAAGATTGTCGACTCTGAGCATATTTCGATTTGATAGAAAAATGATAATAAATTGAAAAGTAAAGTATCTAAATTTAAAACCACGTGCTTTATTATCTACCTCATGTAATTTCTTACATTAGATTATTTTTATCATACGTTATATCCATTAAATAATGTTTACGTTCGTTATCGGAAGAACTGTTAACTCGACAACGCTTAACTTAAATCAAAGGGTATAGAATGGTTAAATGAAACGTTAAATGCATCGTAAATATTTTTAAAGTACTGAAAATTAAGAGTTCTATTAAAATTTACATAGCACAAAAATAATGTCGGAACAAATATAATGAAAAAAAAAAAAAAAAATACTTTTTATCAAGTATGCGAAAATATGTATGTTATGAAAGGGAATTATTATCTTCCGGTTTAAATTTTTTTAACGTTTTTAAACATCTGAGAAGAATAAATAATGTTACCTTAATATATTCGATTTGTGTTGTGCAATTGATGCAATTGACTTTTTTATGAAGATATAATAAAGTATAATAGAATTTATATTTGTTTATATATTATTCTGTTACATTAAATTTATTGTAAATATTTTCAGAATTATTCCTGAAACAGAGTAAAGAATTTTTACTTTATTTTAAAAATTTTTTTTTTTACACTGCAAAAAAATATCATCAATTATTTAAAAGAAAAACTTTTAAACGATAAAAAGACAGTTAAATTGCGTGTGTATAGACTTGAATAAAACGTATAAATCGAATCAAGATAGATTAATAAATATATTTTCAGGTCAGCTTATGTCGAAAGAGCACAGAACGCACGCGGCATCCGAGCGAAAAGATGATTTATGGTGTTATCAGTGCGACACCATTGGCGAAGGTGAAAGTTGCATCAACGTCACCGGAAACCACAGCTCGCTCATACAAAAATGCAAGGATGATAAACGCATATGCATGGTATTTACGTTTTTATATTTGAACATATCAAAATTGCAGAAGCTTCCTCCTCCTTTTTTTTCGAAAAACATAAAGTTAAAAAAAGGTAAAGGTGAATATCAAAATAGAGAATTTTACAAAATTATTGCGTACTTTACGGAAACTCTTTTCAATTTAAATATTAAATTAACGTTTTATCGATATTTATCAATAAAATGGACTAAGCCACAAGTAAAAACAAGAAAGCATTTGAATAAAAATAAATAAGTAAATAAAAAAAAAATTGACAAACACGTCTCACCGAACTCACGAATAATATAATTGCAGGTTAAACGTTTCTCGTACACAACGAGCACGGAAAACTCGACCTCGGTTCCGATGATGTGGGGCCTGGAGCGCAACTGCACAAACAAGTGCGAGCCCGGCTGCATCGTCATCGGGGAGCGCACGAAGCTCTACGCGTGCACCGCCTGCTGCGAAAAATCATTCTGCAACAGCGGCACCGGCGTCGCCAACGAGCTCACAATCAAGGAGATCGAATTCTTCCTCTCACTCGCCATCCAGATAATCCTCACCCTCGCCCTACAGCCCTCGTGACACTCGTTCTAATAGTATTGTGAATCAACTCGATTGTATAGTCTTTATCATAAGAGCTCTATATTTTTATTTCGTTAATTTATTACGTTTTTTCTTCCTTTTTAAATTACCGAATACTTTTATGCTCTTTATGTGCCAATGGCTGTTTTCTTTTAGTTTTTTTTTTTTTTTTTTAATTTTCAATTTATTACTATACGATAAAGCAAACTTTGTTACGTGATTGTTTTACATGTAACGCTGATGGAATTTCAAAATTGGCTCGAAACCTTTCTCGATAAGATTTGAGTTTGTAATCTCGTTTATGAATTATTCATTGACCGTTAAATAGAATATTTATTGAAGTAATTTTTAGAACATTAGATTATAGAATTACGAAATAACCGATTAAAGCAACGAAATACTTTAATCTCATTGTTTTTATTAATTTTGACAAGAACGTTTTATATTTTTGATTGTTGTATATTGAGTATATATGAATTTTCAAATATATACAAATAAACAAATGAAACTTGTGCTTTTTTTACTTTTTTACAATACCGCATTAACATAGAATTTTTTTAAATAAAAAAATGTTATCAAAGTATTTACTTAAAAAAGTGCCCCATTTTTTCAAGTTCACCCATGACTACTTTGCTCTTAATAAAACGATTAATTAGCTGTGGATTAGGTTAATAGCTGTTTCGCAAATGTTCGCGATTCTCTTTCCGCTCGATAAATTTTTTGAAAAACCGAAGCTGCAATTAAAATGACATCTTGTATTATTAATATCAATCTATGCGTCGAAAGAGATGTACGATTCGATTCATCGTGAAATGGTTTTTATGACTATATGTTAAATTATTCATTAAGCGATCAAAGAGAATTTATAATATAATTTTTCAATGAAATTTCAAATGTTTCTCTTGAAAAAACATCGGTATTTATTTGTTAAAAATATACGAGGGTGCAAAAAATTGAGAGAGGAAGAAAGAAAGATGGTAAATTAGACCCTCGTCGAGTTATCGGCGGTGTTCTCGAGTCCCTAAACCTTAAGAACGTTGGTTTTCTCCTCGTTTAGTTCCAGTTTAACAAGATGAAAACCGTCGCACCGTTAACTAGCCCAGATCTCGCTACCTCGAACAACTTTATATACCTAATTGAATAATTCGTCTGCTTACGATGATTTTTTTTCTTTTTTTTTTTAACGTTTTACGTCTCGTTTTAATGTTCTATGAATTTAAAATTTCAAATAAATTGATTTGATGATTAAAAAGAGTTTATGTTAACATAATGACGACGAATAATTAATATTTCACGATTTAATCGATTTAAAAATTTTAAATTAACGCGGTAATCGATAAAATTTTATCTTTTTTTCTCATTACTCGATACGTTAGATAAATCAAAAGATAAGCTCATGTCCCAGCGTTGTAAGTCATTGTTACGCACGACCACACATTCTGCTGTTTATTACATCCCTCGATCGCGAATGAATAAACCGTTCGCTTAGCAAAAAGTACAACGCGTACGAGACAAATTTACCCCATCAAGTTGCGGTTGGGTTGATGAGGTTAAACATCGCCCGCGCGCTCTGCGGCTGTATAAGAGCCTCGCCTATTTCGAGAGAAACAAAGACAGAGTAGAAGAGAGGTAAAGAGATAGAGAGAGAGAGAGAGAGAGAGAGAGAGAGTTCCACGCAATCCTCCGCTATCTTGCCGCTCGCACAAACGTGTACGCGCATTCTGGGTCCCGGCGCTCTTGCAATATATTTGTCTCTCTTTCTCTCTCTCTCTATCTTTATCTCTATCTCTCTACCTCTCTTTCTCTTTGTCCGGGAGATTGACAATTGCCTTTGTCGTCGCACTCGTCGACGCGTGACGTGTTTTAGAACCTGCTTATTAAATGTAATTAAGCGTTCAGGCCTTTGCAAAATTCCATGAATAAAGTAATGGGATAATTAAATTCTTCTGGTGTGTGTCTATGTTAGAGTTTGCGTTTCTTTTTTCTTTTCGTTTTATTTATTTTTGTTTTCAGATTGGGTGATGTACGCTTCATTTAAAACGTTGGTAAACGTGTATGGATGCTCGTTTGATTATGGATTTGTTGTGTTTGTAATATACGGTGATGTTTAATTTTGCAAAAGTATTTTTCAACGATCAATTTATTAATAAAGCTGATTTTTCCTATGCTAAATCATTAAACGTTTTTCTTTTGAGCAAATTGTTTATCGTGATCGCAAAGCTTAATCTTGCTGAATGACAATAACAATTTTAAAATATTTGTTACTATTGCATCGAAATTGAAAAATTCGATTAAATCGAATGTGGCAGACGCTTTTACTGAGTTAAAATGTGAAGAATTTTTAAGCTAATATCGGAAAAATCATTAAATTATCTTTTCTTTTGCCAAAAGAATTTTTTCATCTAACTGAATTTTTTCATCTCACTGAACTGAATTTTTTCATTTAACTATCACATGAAATTCTTTAATTCAACTACAATTTAAGTTTATGTGAATTTATTTCAAAGATTTCTTGATGACATTGTCGAAAATCTTTATTATTTTTTATTTTTCATCTATCTTCTAAGATTTGTTTTGAATATTCATCAAAAACGCTTTTGAAAATTTGAAAGAAAATAAAAATGTTACAGATGCGTTGTTATATTTTCAAAAGAAATACGGAACGAAACATATTTCATAAGATTTTATTTAAACAAGTTGTTAAACCATGCAAAATATTCATCCATAATTATGTATTATATTTAATGAGCTTGAATGAAATACAACTTATTACTTCAAATATGATTATAGGCGAATATTTATATATGGCAACTAGTAATATGATAAATTTATGAAAGATTCTTTACGAAATTTATTTCATCAAAATTTACAAACCATGCTTCATTTTTATTACTTAAAAAAAATGCATATTTGATCGAAAATTTATCGTTTATTACGGGTAAATTATAATTCAAAAGTTTACAAACAAATATAATTTTCATGGTTTTTTTCTGAACAAGGCAGTAACAGTAGAGTAACAATAGATTCATCGTCATCTTTTGTTATAGGGATTTGTAAGAAAGGAACTTTAAACGAAGTAGATGAGTAACATTTTTTTTTTCGTGTTTTTAAATAGCTTGATTAATTGAATTTTCATTATTTATTATCGTGCAAATAAATAGGCTATTGTAAATCTTTGACATTTGGTAAAACTTTCTTCAAATTGATTTCCTAACTCGTCGAAGATCGCAGTGAAAATTTAAATAATTTCATTGATACATCTTGTTACCACCTTTCAATAATTTCGTCCAACTTGATATGAATTAACCTCTGGATTAATCAATTTGGTTTGCAATGCTTATTAAGTTTTTGTAGCTTTAGTTTTACTATTGAGAGTCTACTACCTTATCGACTTACTTTAAAAAGACGTCTGTATCGTTATTCGAGTTTTCAATTTTTTTAAAAAGGCTTAATCTGAACGTTTTTCGTTTGGCTGTTTTAACTATCATCGTCATTAAACAAGTCGAGGTAAACCAAGTTTAAGTGTCATAAAAATCGTGGTTTTCCAAATTTAGTCAAAAACTTGCTAGTCTTACAATTGCGCCTTCTTTTACGACAGTTTTTTTCTTGCTATAATCGAATCGCGACGATTTATATTTACCTCGATTGATATCGATTATAAATTCCGATCTTTTATCGGTGTATAAACTTAATAATAATTAACAGATTGCGACATGTGTGAGTGCAAAATAAATAACAAAATCAATAGCTACTTATTAGATTATTGACAACTCTATTTACACATTCATCAATAATAAATATTCCTAGATGAAATAAAAAAGAATAAATTTCCGAAGCGATAACTTGTTAAAAATAACTTTATGACACAAAAAGCACGAAAAGAAAAATAAAAATATACCGAAAAGATGTCCGATACCGAGCAGAGAAATATAAAAAAGCAACAAAAAAATAGAAATCCGAGGAAAAAAGCTTGCCGATTTAGAACGACGTCGGAGAAAGCCAAAAGTCGGGCGAGTACTCGAGAGCGCTAGGCACCGCATCGTCTCGTCTGCTCCGTACGTAATGAGGGAGAAAGAAAGAGCAAAGGACGGAGATAAGAAGAGCGAGAGTAAGAAAGAGAGGCGGCGAGAGAAGTAAAAAGAGAAGGAGAGGGCGTGTTCGAGAGCCGCGGCAAGAACACTGACCGCTCTGTGCGAGAGAAAGAGCCGATGTGTATATACCGCACGACTCGCGCTCGCGTCGCGCATAAAGCTGCCATTATTAGAATGCCGCGCGAGCGAGCGAGAGTCCGCTCGACGAGACGAAAGCATATATATATATATACCATTCTGCGTCCCGTATATATATATACCATATACTGTATACTGTATAGACGCACGTGTACGTAAGTGTGCGTCTAAATCTTTCGTCTCACTTTCGTTTCGCTCGAGTCTTCCCTCTCGCTATCTCTCTCAGTCGTCCGCGAGAAGAGCTCCATAACGCGCGCGCGTGCCGTTCTTCTTCTTCTTCTTCTCCGCTTGGTGAGCTTTCGCCATGTGGCACTCGGATCGGCTGACGCGCATTGCCCCGAGCGGCTTTTGCGGCCTAATTAAACGATAATTAGGGGAATTTTCGCAGACGCGCGCGAGTGCTCGTGAATTTTCTTACCGTCACTGGCGACTATTCGATTTCCATTCGTTGATTAATCCTTGATTATATTTGACAATTTTTTTTACGTACGAAATTGTAATTTAAGATGTTGGAATGTAAAGTGGAACGCGCACGTGATTGCAGTTTTTATTCGTTAACTTATCTGTGCAAATGAACCGCTTAAGTGCTTTTGGAATTTGAGTGCGCGCTGTATTATTTTACTTCAGTTGTGCTACAAGATCTTTTGAAAATAAACTTTGTATTTTTAATTTAATAATATATCTCAAAAGTTTAGGAATAATATTTTTGATTATTTCCAAAGTAAATTTTTCTTTAGTGTAGTTTTTGTGCATTATTTTTTTTGCAAAAATAATATTTAAATAACAAAATTAATTAATCGTGAATTAAATATATAATATAGTGATTAATAATTAATAATATTTATCTTTAAATGAAAATTAATTAATGTATCGTATTTATCGCGTAATATACGATAAAAAGTGTAGTTAAAAGCAAATAAAACAGCTTATTAAATTACCAGTGTTATGGCATTAATACACAAATATTAGCAGTTTTCGAGGAACGGGAACGTCACGACAAACCAGACATGCAACCATCGAGTAATTTAAGCCGAACTTAATCATACACTCAAGTTTTCGTAAGAATCGCACGTGGAACAATGTATTCCATTCAGTGCCTCGTCTTTTGACAACTTAAAGTATGTTACCATAACAAAGTTTACATCGTACAACGGATTTAATCAAGCATTCTATCTCTCTCTTTCTCTTTCTCACTCTTTCTAACATATGTAAGCCATGTGATATATGTTAAATATAATAAAAGTACAATGATTACGTCATTGTCGAGTTCGCGCGTGTCCATTCTCCACCAAAGTATCGTCCTTCTTTTTGCTTTGTTTTTAATCAACGTCAACGGCCACCAACGTTATCCTCGAGTTGTCCATCCGCGCATAATTTCGCACAGCGAGTTGTCTCGCGATCGGCGATCGGTTCCTCTCGATAACGAACGGAATCTCCAATTCGTTTCCTTGAACGATTGGATATTGAAGACTAAACCAAATCGGCAGCTCGCGTTCTCTCCAAAATTTAAGGTAGAATGGGCCGAATCTTTATCCTCGTTACCGATACAACCAAAGTCATCGGATCTTCGGGAATCGTGCGAGAGCCGGGAGGGTGAGATTCACGGTTGGGAGGGTAACTCGCGCGTCATGTTAACTCGATGTCGCGACGAATTTTACGGTCTGGTCAATTTGGAAAACCGCACGTACTTCGTGGAGCCGCTGCTCGCTAAAACCGGTGACCATTTGCTTTACGAGGCGGAATATTCGCGATCGCGACGCGAGGCCTCGAGCTCCTCGATGGTTTACGAGGAGGGCCGTCGTTATTACAACCTCACCGGCGACACCTTCAGCCAAGAGAATTACGAGGACAACCCGGAACTGCTGAGCGAGCGCACCGATCTCGGGCGTAACAATGAGCTCGAGGATCGTATGGCGCTTCAACCGAGCTCCGAGGATCCCGATGACGTGGGATACTTTTTCGACAGAAATTGGCAAAGGGAAAGACTACCGAGTGAGTTTTGTTCGTTTGGTAATTTTTACGAGGGAGCGGGTTTCTGATTTTATGAGCGCGTTTAACGAGCAGGAACGAAGCGAATGAATCTTCGACACCGGTAAATTAGGCTATAAATATATCAGCTTTAAAAAAGGGAATAATGGAAGAAATGAGGAAAAATTATCGGTTATTTGGATATGAAGAGCAATGAAAGCGTTTGATTGTGGGTGCGCTTGGGGATGTATTTACGGAAAAGAATTCCGGATATTTTCGAGGAATAAATCAATTTAATGAGGAAATTTTTTTTTTTCAAATTAAGGAAAAAAATATTTTTACTTTACAAAGTTATTTTATATTAATGTAATTCGTTAAAGAATACAGTTAATTATTTTTACGGGTATGACTTTAACAAAAAAAATGTTATTATTAATTTTATTGAAAAAATTAAATCTATTTTAATCACAAACGATATTATAGTACAATCGTTAACGAACGAACAAAGATTTAAAAGTTTCAAGCTCAATTAAAAGTTTTGCGAAGCAACATAAATTTACGTAATTATAGAGAGGGATGTAATAAATAATTATGTTCAAAATCCTATTCACGACGAAAACCTTATCAAACAATGCTCAAAGTCAAAATTTACGAGGTTACACGTGCTTACGATTGAACGAGAACAAAACTGTATACTGTCGGGCGTACATGTAAGAAGAAGTTTACTTACGATATTTTTAAACCGTAGACAACATCTGCAGCTGCAGTATTTTAAGGTTGACGAGAACTGCAGGCGCAACATTGGAGTTGCCAGCGGTTACTCAATATTTATATCACTGTTTATGTTTAATCTTTTCTCCCGAATTTTTCATTTTTATTTTGTTTATTTTTTTCAAAAAAAAAAAAAAAAAAAAAAAAAAAAAAAAATCGCCATTCTTTGGAATTAAATTATAAAAATTTACACGTGATTTAATAACTTGTACGGCTGATCGTTAAATTTTTAATAGCCAGAAAAACGCTGAACAAATATTCGCCACCGAAGTGGTTGGAGATGGCGGTGATAGCCGATTATTCCGTCATTAATTTTCATGGATCGCGAGTTCAACAGTACATACTGGCGCTACTAAACATCGTAAGTATCAAAAATTTCTAAACATCAATATTTTTTTTAGTAAATTGTAAAAAAAAAAAAAAAAAAAAATTAATAATAATAATAATAAATAAATTCATCGGAAACAATTTAAATTGGATTATAACTTTAATCGCAATGAGTTAATAAGAAAAGTTATCGGCTTCTCCAGAAAGTCAGACGAGAGGATCAAAACGATTACGGAAGTTTCGTTGTCTGCCTCGAAGGCTTGAAAAGTTAAATCGCCCTCGCGCATCGCGTTGATAAGCATAAGGGTTGAAATGTTTCCCGTTAAAATTTGTCGAACTACCTAGAACGCGATTACGCGACATAGTTGAGCTTTATCAGATTACCGGTATTATATTTTAATTTATACCTCCTTTTATTACAGGTCAGCGCCATTTACAAAGATCCAACCCTCGAGTCGAATATGCAGCTCGTTGTCGTTCGCATGATTTTTTACACCGATAAAAAAGATGGAATGGTAAACCAATAAATTAATATACGGTGTTAAATATTTTTCTTTTGATTTTAATCCAAGACTCACATATTTCGGCATATCCTTGTTTTTATTACGGAATCATTTTCATTATATGAATAAATTAAAAATTAAGAGCAAAAGGATATTGCTCTAGAAAAGTCATTTAAATGAAGTAGTATTGATTAGCATGAAATTTCGCGCTGTATGATTCAAATAATGGGACCGAATGATAGTTAATGTTGAAGCGTCGTTGGTGGCAAATAAATAGGTCTTGCTTGTGAGAATCAATTCTTCTTGGAACTTAGAGAGTAATAGAAACAAAATAACTTTCAATACTTATTTTAATAATATTTTTTCAAGAACTTTAAATAGTTTTCCAAATATTTTTTTTTCATTATTTTTAATGCTTATTAAATCGTATCTTTTAATTTTATTATGATAATCTTCTATAATTCGTTTGAAACGTTTTCAAAATGAACAGTTAATTTTCACGTAAACGATCGTTAAAAAATTTGAAAAATTGGCACTTTAATTTATAGTACGAATTCACCCGAAGACAAAAAGAAAAGCAACCTTACGTTTTCACAAACGCGTATACGAAAAAAAAAAGAGAGAGAAAAAAAGGAAACGATTCAATATAAATTAACTTTTAAAAATTCAATCAAACGAGACAAAACCGAACGAATATACGCAGGTGCATCACGGTAACGCGCGTCGCTCCCTCGAAAACGTGAACAAGTGGAACCGCAAGCTGCTGAGTACGTCAAACGAGACGTATGACGTGGCCGTATGGCTGACCAGACTGGACATCGGCGGACCCTCCGGTTACGCGCCCGTTTCCGGTGCTTGCGATTCGTCGAGATCCTGCGCCCTGAATCGCGACGAGGGCCTCACTTCTGCCTTCATCATCGCTCACGAAATCGCCCACATGTTCGTACGCATGATTTTTTTTTTCTTTGTTTATTACTTTTGAGTATAATACGCTTATAAATTTGTAGTCATTTTTTTTTTTTTTTTTTTTGTAAAAATTAAACAAAAATATTGTTTTGTGTTTTTTTATAAAAATAGACTCGGTCTTTCGCACGACGGCGATAAGAATTCCGGCAATACCTGTGCCAGGGAAGCCGCGCGAGGTAGCATAATGGCACCGATGGTTGCGGCTACTTTTCACAATTTTCATTGGTCGCCCTGTTCCAGAAAAGAATTTCATCGTAGAATCAAGTAAAGCTTTACAATTTTTTTAAAGAATACAGTGGATATAATAGTTTTATGTTTTTGTTTGTTTTATTCTTGTATGAAAAAATATGATACAGTTTTCTATGGAATAACGCGATTTTAATCGAACTTTGATAATAACGGATAAAAACGTTTTAAAATAAATTAAATTTTTCTATTGCGATATTCGATGAATTCATTTTTTAATTTCCATCTCCAAATAAATCCAAGATTATATTTCCCAATCTTGCAATAGTTAACGAAAAATACAGATGTTCGAAAAAACGTTAACGAAACACGCGTTCACTGTGTGACTAAATTAATCGCATCGAGGTATCATTTAAAAATAAATTTAAAGATAAAAAAAATTAAACTAATAAATACTTTCAGACATTGGACGTGCCTTTTAAATCGACCTAGCGACGATGACTCGCCGATTGTGAGAGGCAGTTTGAACGAGGTTTTCAGTATGGACGAACAATGCAGAATGGAATTCGGTGAAGGGTACGTAGACATACTATACTTCGCTTCGATAATTTACCAGTCGAATAGAATTCCGAACCTTAATTTCATTTCGAATTGTTTATCGGTTATTTCAAACGTATTGTTATCGGTGTTGCCAAAAATAAAATAAAAAAAAAAAAAAAATTATGCAATAAATCAGAAAGCTCCCGTTTGCTTTAAAATATTAATCCGGTTGCACAACTATCTTTAAATTAAAAATTTTAATGTAACGATTAACGATTGCGTCGCAATAAAAACTAAATTTATTCCCTTTCCTCCACTCGTCGTCCAACGAAACCGAATCTTCGTCTAAAAAAAGCACGACCATCAACAGCCGTGCGAACGCGACGGAAATAAAATTTTTTCCGAAAAAAAAAAAAAAAAAAAAAAAAAAAAAAAAAAAAAAGTATGAATAAGTATGTATAAAGAAAAAAAAGTAAAAAGAGCCATAAAAAAAAAGGAAAAAAAAACAGAAACAAGTGCGTTCCACTTTACACCGAACGCCCATACGCACATCCATCGCGCGCTCGTACAAAGAACAACGAGAAGCCGAGGGAAGAGTAAAACGAGCGTTCGTTGTAATTAAGCCGTAGGAAGGAGGTTCCGCATCGCTTTGCGAGCCGAGAACGTATACCCATTAAAACTCCTTTGGTGCACGAACGTATTACCGATTCCCTCGCCGAAAGTTACGCGGCGCTATGTAACCGTCCTCCGAGAAGAGAAAGAGAGCGAGCAAGCGAGATGGAAAGCTTTCCGGCGCCCCGTTTGTCTTTCATTGTTGTATTATAGTTTAATGGCCCGATGAAAATTACCGCATAACTTTTCTCTCGCTTCTGTTTGTGTGTTTGTATAGATATATTTTTATACGTCTATATACAAAAGCCAGCATTTCAAACTGCTCGTATTTGTTAATAGAGTTAATAGAGTCGAGAATTTTTGGTACAGACTACAGCGATTTTATGGAAGAATAAGAAACTACATCAACATTTTTAAAAATGTTTATTTAGCAAAACTATTTTTAAACTTAACCAAAAATGATGATCAATGAAAACAATAACAACTCGCTTCTCAAACGAAGAGATATTTTTACCAACTAACGTAAATAATTACATCTCTATTAAACAAGTTCTCTTTTCAAAGGCTTGTAATACTCAATACAATTCTCTCGTAAACAAACGCCGCAGGCACGTAGACGATCGAGAACGAAATATATATATATACATCAAAACGCGTGGGTGGCTGGTGATTACTACACCAACGACGCATACTTACTAAACTACATAATAAACCAACATTAAATCCGTTTGTTTACAGTTACAGCCGATGCCGTAACCTCGAGTCGTCGAATCTCTGCGCGCATCTATGGTGCGGGGACGAGGAGCGCAACAATTCCCAAGCATGTAAGACGAAGAAGGGACCGCCGCTCGAGGGTACTATGTGCGCCGAAAATAAGGCAAGTTTTTTTTAACTGAGCAATCGAGATATATATAGCAATCGAGTTAATTACTCCCTGGCTATGGAAATTTGAGAGAGAGATAGAGAGAGAAAGAGAGAGTTGACTGTCTCAAATTGCGTTTGGAAAGGGGTGTGGTCAGCTTTGGCGTTGATTAGCGCTGTTTAAAGTTTTTGCTCATACGATCGCGGAACGAATAAAAAAAGAAAATTTTTTATTGATTCATGTTTTTATAGAGTTCGAGGTCGAATTGTTATTCTATTTAATTTGATAATAATTCAAAAATTTGTCAATGAACAACAATGAGTTTTTATTTTTCAACGGAATTAATTTTTAGATGGCTACATATCCCTTTTCATAATATTGATAATCATTTAAATTTTATTACATCATCAAAATTGAAAGATTACGATACATTTGTTTTTCCTTGTAAAATAGAATGTATAAAATAAATTCGACAAAATATTCATTATATTTTGAAGCATAAAATAGTTTCAAAGCAAAAAAAAAAAAATGAAACAGTTTGCATAAAAAAAAAATATTTATATCTATATAATTTAGGAGTAAAAAACATTTTATTTCGAACACAGTGGTGCATCAACGGTTTGTGCGAGTCGATCGATCAGAAGCGTTTCGAGCCAACTCCCTTGGCGGTACGCGGCGTTGTAGAAAATACTTGGGGTTCCTGGAGCACTTGGAGCGAATGCTCAAGGACTTGCGGCGTCGCCGTACAGTACAGATCGCGACATTGCATCGGCGTGTAAGTTTAACTTTCACGTTGAAGTTATGCGCGAAGTTATATATTCTTGCGAGTATGTTATCTATACGTTGTTGGAAAATTTTAGCTCTCCTTCCTTTTTTATCCCTCTCCTTTCATTTTACGTACGGTGCGAAAATTTGATAAGCGTGGAACTTTAAGAATTTCAAATGGATTTTTGAAATTGTTGTATTGAAACATTGTGAAGAAAATTTACTTGCTCCTTCGCGTTAATATACGATAAATATTTTAAATTTTTATCGTAAATATTATTTGTTCCTTTTTTACTCGTATATATAAAAAAAAAAAAAAAAGTTTGTCATATAAAGATAAAAAAATTTAGCAATGTCCCTTTTTTTAATAAACTTTTCAATGATCGTCTAGCTGCGACGGAGAATCAAAGGAATTTCGGCTTTGCGAGTTACCATCGTGCCCCGATCGCATAGATTTCCGAGCACGAGAATGCACGCGATTTTTCGGCGATCATTCGGGATTGAGAAAAGGTCCGTTCGATGGTAACGGTACATGGATGCCTTTCGAATCCTTCGACGGTACACCGAATTGCCAGCTGGTTTGCTACAGAAAGGAGACGGGCGAAATTTTTCACACCGGATTGGACGTCGAGGACGGAATTTCTTGCTCCTACGAAACCAGCGATATATGCGTCGACGTAAGAATTTTAATATCGATTTATTAAATATAGTTTTTTATTCATAAGTATGGCGAGAAAAGTGCCATTCGGCGAATATTTTTCTCAAAAGGTGCATTAAAAAAATAAAAAAAAAATAAATATATTAATAATCTAAAGCTCAATTATACCTAGGGCACATGCCGACCGATGGGCTGCGACGGTGTATTAGGCTCAGGTCGAGTTTGGGACGCGTGCGGTTCGTGCGACGGCGGCAATTCCACCTGCGAGAACGTCGTCGGCAAGTTTCAACGAAGGCTGCATCGAGGTTCGTATCCCCTCTATCCCGAATACAGCTCTACGCACGTGGATACCTACACGTACACACGCGCGCGCGCGCGCGCACTTATACGCATCCCCCAGGATCGATAATCGAATGTAGCGCTCGGGGCTTCGATGGCTTCGAAATTAGTTTATAGCGACGAGCTCGAACTTGGGTAAGAGAGGAGGAAGGAGGAGTAGAGATAGGTGTACACCATTTGAGCGGGAAACTCGATGAAACTTTGTCGGATGTGATTTCGCGAGACGAGTCCAAGACTGACTGTTTCTACGCCGAGCCGCTGGCAACTTTGGCAAAGTATGCGAGGAGATACGAGTTAGCGTTAGTTTGATTGAAATGAGAAATTGAAAGATGATTCTTGAATCGTCTTGACTCTTGATCTTTAAAACATTTATTGAATTGTGCAATAGGGGTGTGACGAATCGAAATGAGAAGCCGACGTGAATGGTAATGAAAAAAAAAAAAAATTTTTTTTTTTTAAATCAAAGATTTTTATGCACGCATTTTCGTTGTAAAAATTTTTGAAACGTTTATTCTCGAAAAAAAGAATAATTCAATCTCATATAAATAAAAATTTCAAGTAAACGCACAAAATACAAAATAATAATTCAACATAATATTTATGCGACAGAGACAACTCGTTTAGCCGTAATTCCTAGATCCTCCCACAACATCAAAGTAGTCGTTACGATTTTACTTGTGGATGCAATACCTCACGAAGGTAACATGAAAATACTGATAAGAGACGGTCAAAGGAGACGACACGAGATAAGTGAATTCGACGCCGACGGCCGAGCTCCTGTCATGGTTATCGAAGGCGCCGCGTTTCGCATTCAGAGATTGGAAGAAAAATACGTACTATGGAGCAGAGGGCCGACAATGTCGGAGATTATTGTATCGGTAACTTCGTTTTTTTTATATCTATATAATAGCTTTGTTCGTTCTTTATTTTCATTTATACGATATTCAAAGTTCATAAATAAATTTGGTCAATTTAAATCATCATACTCAATCGTGTCTATTCCCCCGAAACAGCTGATAGCCTCACGCGAGGTACTCCACAGCGGAGTCTCGATCTCGTGCAGCTCGCAGTACGCGATATCCAGGACGGAGTTGCGCACGGCCCGGGGTCGTTACGTTTGGCTGGTGTCCGGCAGCGCGGGTCCGTGCTCCGCGAGCTGCGGCGGTGGCGTAAGAAGACGAGCGCTGCTCTGTCGGGACGAGGTCACCCGGGAGCTGGTCTCCCGTAGGAAGTGTCTCCTCACCGCTAAACCACCCGGTCACAGAGAGATGGAGAGATGTAATACTATGAGGTTTGTATGTTAGCATGTTTAACATTTTTAGTTGATCTCGTGAAATTTTAAGGTGACGTTAGATATTTATTTTGTTAATGAAAATTATTAAAGTTTTGAATATTTTTATTATAATTCTGTTATGATTAATTTTGTAATACAGATGATAAAATTCAAACACTATTCAACTCATTTTCATTACAATGGATGTGTTTTGAAAAACCATTTATTAAAAAATTATTTACTTCTTCTACGAGTACAAAAAATATCGAACGTATTTGCATTGGTCCTAATCATTAGAAGTAATATCGGTTACACATTTTCTTGGAAACTAGTTAAGTTTTTTATCGTTCGAGGCACGGATTTCCCGTGGAAAGAAAAGCTTACTTACCTTTTTCGTGATCTCCGAGTACACTTTTAGAGCTTCAGCATTTTCCTTTTTTTCTTTTTTTTTTTTTTTTTGCTTCAAGATTGACTTGCGTAAAGTAAATATATGCCCTTTTTTATCAATTTCAAAATTGATAAGGGAAACGTATAAGGTTAAAAGTTAATCGTAACTTATATATTTCAATATTTCAAAACAACTAGGCATTTCGAACTCGTATAACCAGTGATTAATTCCCGCACTTAATCTCAATTATCTAAGAAACAAGAAAATACCAAGATACCGAGAACAATTTATCTACCTCAATTCTCCCTCCATTAACGATATCCCAAAAATAATAATACCTTGGCGCATACAAAATGTTCCATGAACATCGGCTCGTTTAAGCTCTCCGGTGAAACTTTAGAAAGCGCATCGAGTATACAACGTGAAAGCAACCGATCCGTGTCCTCCTCCGCTTCCGAATGTAAAATACGCGCTCGCGTAACGAATATGCCTACATCTCGATCGTGCGGCTTTAAATAAACATCAAAGGATGCTTGCGTCCCATAAATCTTCGTCTTTACAAAATCTCGACATTTATAAAAAATTATCCCGTAACTTCTTGCCGTGCAGTTGCGAATATACATGGATACCCGGAATATGGGAACGATGCAGCGCTACGACGACGACGACGACGACGACGGACTGCGCCTCGACATCCGGAATCCAGCAGAGACGATTGTATTGCGTTCCCGTGGGTTTCACCGAGCGACAGGTGACCAAGGAGAACGCGCTCAGGGTTTACCGGAACACTGTGCCGCCTTCAAAGTGCCGGAATTTGAAGCAGCCGCCCGTCGAGAGGGAATGCAGTCTTATGGCTGTGTGCAACGGCCAATGGGTGTATGGTGATTGGTCGCCGGCAAGTATTATTTTATTGTTAGAAATAAAATAAATTTTATTTGATTAAAATTTTGTATTTTAATGTTATTATTATCAGAAAAAAAAAAAAAAGATAAAGAAAAAAAAAAATTGACATCTTTGATAACAATAATTGAAAAAAAATTTATAACTCGCGCAGTGCTCGCAAAGCTGTGGCCGTGGCGTGCAAACCCGCAAGGCTCGCTGCCTCGACGTACCAAAGGCCGAATTGCTGAACCAGCAACAGCTACTGGTGGACTCGTGCAACGCGACTCGCGCGCCGGACGAAACGCGCGGCTGCAAGGGTCTCGCCAGACACAGTCCTGAATGCACGGGAACGCCCTGTCGCAGGGACAAAGGTCAGCTGTGCGCGTTGCGCGATCTCGTCACCCATTGCCGAAATTCGGCTTTTCGCAGGAGATGCTGTTACTCGTGTCGCGGCAAGTGAGAATTACGCGAGAATTCGTTCGTTTTGTTTGGCTGCTGGATGAGTGTGTGTATGTATGCGTGCGCGTGCGTGTTTAAAGGGAGTGGAATTGTGTCTGCGTGTTTCTTTGTCGATGAAATACGAGACTGTGCTGAATTTCGATTGGATTTTGCGAGCGGAACGGTCTTTATGCTTGAAAAAGTGTTGAGTTACGTGTAACGCACGATTTAGTTATTCGCGAAATTCATAATGATGTTTGATGTTTTTTTTTTTCACACGCGTGGTCCTTTAGAATTATTTGTGTGTTTTTTTGATTATGATTGAATACACGAGTATGCAATTGTCGCTTAAATAAAGATTCACATGTAAATTTTGTGCGAATTTTTAACATACGAAATTTTATATATTTTTTTAAAAATGAATGAAAAAAATTGATATTTCATATAAACCTTTGTAATGTTAAACTAATTACGTCAACATTTCTAAATCAAAAATATTAATGTACTTCGATGTTTTGAATGTAATATAAATAATAATAATGCTTTGTAGCGTAATAAATGGTAATTTGACAAATAATTTTTTTTTAATTTTGATATGAAATTTATAGAAATATTATACTATAAGTCAATAAAAAATGTTTGAATGTTAATCTGCGAGTAATTTTGTGCCTTGATATGTATACATTCTTTTATAAAAAGTTTTTAAATATCTTAACGTCATTAGCTAGCGAATATTGTTATAAAATAAAGTACTTCCGTGCCTCACAAGTATTACAATTTGATATTATGCACGAAAATAAAGAGGATTTGATTTTAGATTATATATTTATTTAAAAATCTGTAATTTATTAAATTTTTATTATATTATATTTTCTTGAATCACAAGCAATAAAAAAAAGAATAATATAAAATAATTAACAACGTTTTATGTATTTTCCACTCGATAATAATTTTTCCCAAAAGGTTAAGAAAATAAATAAGTGAAGAAGACACCGTTTGAAATAGTATTAGACTAGGTTTTATTTGTATTTGAAGTGTACAATGCATCATAGTAACATCGTTAGTGCTAGTCAACGCAGCGTAAAATCGACGCAACCTGTAAAATAAAAGAAAGCCAAAACGTATCTTCCGCTTCTTGCATCTTCGTTTATCTTTAATATATTTCATTCGAAAAGATTCTCAAAAGCCCAATAAAAGCAAGTCGAACGATAAATACTTAAAGAATATTTCTTTACAATCTCTTTTCGCATAACTCGTTTTAAAATATGTATGTATATATATATTATTTATACAAAACGAAAAGTAAAAGAAAACGAAATGAAAAACATTCGCGCGAGCAATTTTCTTCGTCCGTTTTGTAAAATTTCACAATCAAATATATCAACGCGCCATTAATCGGCAAAATAATAATCGCTTTCTTTCCCTCTCACTGTCCCTTGAAATACGTTCCCTCTCTCCCTCTCTCTCTCTCTCTCTCTCTCTCTCTCCATCCCTCCTCCTTACTCTTCTAAAGATACACGTTATTTCCGAGAAGATATGTTTTGACAGATGTGCCAGCGCGTAAATCGGCAAAGGGCCGAGTTGTATTTTGCGCGCTTCTGTATGAGCGCGCGCGCGTGTGTGTGTGTGTGTGTATACGTATGTATTAGTGTACGGTATGTATTTTTCGTACTTTTTTAACATCCCCCTCTCTTTTCCGTTCCGTGTGTATCTGTATATAAGTTGTTCTTTGTATGTATAAACATGTTTATGTGTGTATGTAAGAGTATGTATATATATATATGTATATATATACATGCGTGCTTGTTGAGACATTAATAGTAACATGAGGAGAGACGACCAAGCCAGTAATGTTGCACACACGTGTCTCGTATATAGTGCCGACTAGAAGAACTTTTTTTTTGCTCATTCTTATCGTTTTTCTTTCACGTTCTCTTCGTTTCGTATATATACCTCGTTTCTCGTTCACCTTTTTTCTTATGCAAAAAGTTCGCCGGTTATACTAGGAATAAATACATATACGATTATGTATACATTTTGAATAATATTTTTATTCATTACAATTTGTATTAGTATATCATTACATGCATTATATTTTACATCGATGATTTGAATAATGGTACTCGTAGCATTATATTCCACATTGAAATACAACTTTGTAACAAATAAAATTATTTTTCAATAGCTTATAAATACACATGGCTGTATGTGTATCGATAGTCACTTTCACCGAGCAATGAATTTTTTACAATAATAATGCAATAATAAGTGACTAATCCAAGAGAATAGAATAGTAACATAATTATATATGATTTATTCATAAGTATATTATCAAATGCCCACGTTCAATCTCTATCGTTTGTTAATTTTAACGTGTTTCGTTAATCTTTCTTATTCAGAATAATCCTTGGCTCTCTAAGTTACTCGCTAATCGGTTAAAACGGTAGTATTGTCTGGTTTTTGAACTACGCCGATTAATCCGACGCATTACGCAGGAGTAAGACAGTTTTGTTGCTCGTAACTCCTTTTAAAACGAGCGGCGCGACTTTTATCATAGCTTATATACGTATAGCGCGAGCGACGAAGTCACTTTAATCTTTGGTGTTTTCTGTTCTAATTAATCATTTCATCTTGAATGTACAACTTTTTGACTTTTGCCATTACAGTTTCTTTTCTTTTTTTTTCTTATTTTTTTCTTATTTTTTTTTTTATTCAGATATATAATATATTTTTATATTACTTGAGTTATTAGATTATTCATGATGATGATTTTATTAAAAATACTAATTAAAAATTTTGTACGTCAAAATTTTAATTAATATTTATGATATGATAATGATATGTTAATAATAATCGATTGCGTGATAACGATGAGATTGAGTATTTATTACTCAATAAATAACAGTTAATTTGTAAGTTATATAACTATAATAGAGGATTAATAGGGAAATTTAACAATAACAAACTGTTAAAAATCTGGAGATTAACAATAAATAATTATCACTAATTAGGATCTACAATAAAATACTAAATAATAAATGGTAGATATAACATAATTATCTAACAATAAGATACTTTATAAGCTCTTAATTGCCTAATAGCTAAAATAACAATAGATAAAACATTTACGATAAAATTAATACACATTTAAAATAAAATAATATTTCTTAAATAATATTACTAGCTAATAACTCAAATAATTACATAATTTCACATCGATTTTTATTTCAAAATCGATTAAAATATGTATCCAATTGAGTTGAATTTTCTCATTAATTAAAAAAGTTTTAAGACAAATTTCTTATTGAAACAAAAGACACTCTAAGAAAGTAACAACGTCGCATTTAACTGCAGAAAAATTCCGAATAAAATGTAGTTCGTTTCGCGTATTAATCCATTTTTTATAGGCTACAAGTAGTATACCAGCTAACTCGAAATACAATATGCAAGAGTTAATTTATATTATTTTATGCACGCACAATTTATTGCCCGCGTTTTTGTTTTTTACTCTGTTTTAATATATACTATCTGCCTTTTTTTTTTTTTTTTTTTTTTTTTTTTTTTTTATATTGTTTCATTAAACCTTCAACCTTATGTAGAGGTACAAATAATGTTTTACAAAAATACGAATTTGGGAAGGCAAATATTTTGAATGATAAACACGTCTACCGCATAATAAATCGTTTAGTTTCGCGCGATGGCTTCCTCTTTATATCGTCAAAAAGACCATGTAAGTTTCTCAAAATCAAGTAACAATCTCTCGTTACGGAAATACAAATTGAAATTAGACAAAAGTACACGCTCATTTATCATTTAATCTTTCATACGCTACATGTGAGTCATTGATATTTCTTTATTAGTAGATATTATTACCTTTGCAATTTTCGTTAATATTTAAAAGTTTTGCGTTTCTTAAAAGGTAGGCTCGATCGTTTATAGATCTGAGCTTGTGATTTATTAATTCTTCTTTAACAAACTTTCGGTCGATGACAATTTTGTACCTTCGATCCGAGTTTTGATTAATTTTTATTCATCTTAAACACTTAGACCAGTCTCTACATGCTTCAGGCGATTCTAGTGCTTTGATTAAGAAGATGCGACATATTTTTTACCTTGTCTACAACATATTTTTTTTTGCGCTTTTCTTAAAAAATTATAAACCTAACGTTCATTTATTATTAATAGTAAAATTTTCCGTATTAATATAAAACTAAATCATTAATTTTATATAAAAAGAAATTTTTTTTACGGATCATTTTGCTCTTAATAATGACATGAATTTGTAATACAAAAAAAATTAAATAAAATAAAAAATAAGTGATAAAAAAAAAAAAAAAAAAAAAAAAAAAAAAAAAAATGCATATTGTCGAGACGATATGCAATAGTCGCATCTTCTCGATTATTGTAATGAGCAAAATTGGCGTGCCGCATTTGAAAAAGCGCCAAAAGTGCATTATTTGATGCGATTACGTGGGCTTTCTTATGTATATATCGAAATGACTCTAAAACGTTATTGTACACTACTTACACGTTAGCTTACAGCTCGAGAACTCGATGTCTCGATTATCTTTTATAATATTAATTTTTTTTTATTTTATCCATTTTTGGTAGATGCGTCGCATTTTTTTTATAGCCTATGATTGCATACGCCACGCACGCGACTGGATGCGCACTTCTTCTTTTTTTTTTTATATTTTTACTTGGAAATCCTGCGTAGGTCCGTTTTTTAAACGGATATATTACAAGGATATTCCTTGACATATATATATATATATATATATATATATATGACAAAAACATTGGTAAAATGCGCCCTCATAACGTGGACGAATTACAAAAGAATACGATATACAAGACTCGCTCAGTATTGCAGGAAGACTGTTTTTCTTTTCTTTTTTTTTTTCAACGGTATATACAACACTGCGATTGAAACTTAAACATTTTTCGTTACTCAATAGTGGATTTGTTCTGATGATAAACAATTTTAGAAATCGTAAAAAGTATTACAAATTTATACAGTTTAATAAAAGTCCGATTATCAATAATTGATACAAATTTATCGTCTTTTTTAAAGACAAAAAAAGTCGATCTAAACTATTGTATAAAAAATTTTTCATCGAACAAAGAATATTCTCTTTCCTCTATTCGATGTATTATGTCCTCTATTCTCTAACTAGCTCTCATCATGATCTAATTGGGATAAAGGGTATATAATTTTTTTTTGTATGTAAACGAAAGCAAAACAATTAATTTCCAAAGTAACGAAACAATGTTCATTTCAAATTCTCGCAATAATCAATAATGTTTTATTTCAATGGTTAACGGCGAGCTTCATCATCTTTGGATAACGCAACGTCCATTCTTCTCCGAACGCTATAGTATATTTTCCTTCGAGGCTTCCATCGGTTTAGCGCGCATATCAAATACAGAGAAAGAGAGAGACTCGGCTCTCTTAGACGCGCTTGCCGCTGGCGCAGTTGCCGATACCCGGTGGCATAAGCGCCGCGAGGATGCGCTCGACGATGCGCGATCGGCGCCCGTGTTGGTTGCGGCCGGGCGCCGATCGCTGGGCCAAACCCTAGGATCGTCGTATGCGCTCGAGGTCGCGGCTTTCCAGCCGATCTCACAAACGCTCGACGTAATTACCAGGGAAGGTGCCGAAGTAGCCGGTGCGCTGTGACGAGCCGACGTACCAGCCGTCGTCGCATTTTTCCATCACGTATACCGTGTCGCCTTCGTTCAGCTCTAACTCGTCTTCGTTTTGTGGTCGGTAGTTGTATAGGGCTCGATATCTAAAAATATCAAATGTCTTTTATATATATTTTATATCCAATATAAATTCAAGATATTTTTAAATAAATTATTTGATTAACTTACATTTCTTTAAATTAAACTTTCAATCAATTATAATTTAAATTTTATTTAATATAAGAGGAATTTATTTTATCGAATTTAATGCACGTGAAATTTTGCGAATAATTGCTCACGATATTATTTTTAAATACGTTGTAGTAATACTTACGGAATAGGTTCGGAGTGCGTGTCGATGTGCAAAGCTTCATTAACTGGTGCTACGTGCAACTTGTTCCCTCCTTTTGGCTGGAAATACAAAGGAAAGAAAAAGAAGATAAAGAAAACGTAAGAAACGTCATCGATTAAGCATAATTTTCATTTTTTTATGCAATATTTCATCTAAAGCGTCGTCTTAAATCTCATTTATCGAGGCTTTTTTTTTTTTTTTTTTTTTCTTAATGAACACACGAATGACTTACCAGTGAGTTATAGTGGGGCTGAGTTGTGTTAATATTGACCGGTAACGAAGGCGTGTAATGGTGAGGTCCCATACTGAGCTTTCCGCCGGCCGATCCGTTCGATAAGAGACTGTGAGCAGCAGGGGAGGCAACAGGTTTGCTTTGAACAGGCGTTTCTAGAAATAAAAAGAGACACAAATATGCAACGTGATTGCGCTACTGCGAATAAGTTTTTTGCCATGTTCGAGGATAATCATTTGCGAAAAAAGAAGGATGTTATTGCGTGATTGGGCATTATTTAAGAGCATTAATATAATGAAAAAATTATGAATGCATTAATCGAGTTGGTTAAATTTAGATATGCATAAAATATTCGTTCATTAAATTATAAATCCAAAGAAAAGTATAAAAATAATTTCAACTTCTCGATTTAAAAAATATCAATTATTGCATTTAATTATTTCAAGAATTTTTAAAATCATAATTCATTTCAATTATTTAACATCGGAATGAAAATAATTAAAATCGTTGCTTTTTCATAATGCATACCAGGCCTGTGACCAGGTTCACTGATAACTTCTACGTAGGAAACTGGAAAGATTCCTTTTCTAGAACCAATGCGACCTTCCCACCAATTTTCGTCAACTCTCCTGGTCAAATATACGAGTTCCCCTGAAAAATTCATACGATTTAAACGTTAAAATTTAATCGATCGACGGCAAACATTTATTAATCATTGATTATTATTAAATATGCGATACCTTTTGCTAAAGATAATTCAAGATTCGTCTGAGCGATGAAGTTGAATTTTGCACGTGCTTGACCTTCGTAAGGTTTTTTAGGCAACGTTCTGATATCATCGTATGGGATAATCTGTAAATAAAAAATAGAAAATTAATAATTATTCGAATATATAAATAATTTGTGAAAGAATAATAACGTTAAAAAGGTTTCTTTTTTTTTCAAGTTAATATAATTAATAAGTTAGTTAACTATTATTTTCATGCTTATATACTTGACTTGTTTTTTAAAATATACTTTTAAAAAGTAATTTCGTAAAAAATTTTTTGAAACTATCAGTGTAACAAGTTTCCTTCTCTCGCTCTCTCGTTTCATGATTGCTTTCAAAACCCGACAAATTTCAATCAGTAAGTAACAAGTGTGCGGTAGCGCAGCTGCCGAGCCATCGGGGTAAACGATTATCGATTTAACTCGTGGCTCGATATACGTATATACACATAGAGTTGAGAACAAACGCGTATATATCTCTCACTCTCTCTCTCTCTCTCTCTTTCTCTCTTGCTTACCTCGACGTAATTGAAGGGGAATAGGCCGACCATCGCATTGTGCTCGCCCTCGTACCAATTCTTGTCGACCTGTCGACGTACGAAAATCAGATCCCCACGACGGAAGGTCAATTCACGTGGTGATTGTCCGACGAAATTATACAGAGCCCTCGCGACCAATCTTGGCTCCGGCGTTTGTTCCTGCGACCTGCTCCTGTAGCTCAAGTCGTCCACAAAGTCGTCGTAGCGGTTCAACGGTATCGGTGACTTTTGGGAGGGTCTGAATTAAACATTAACTTTAACAATATCTTGTTTTTTTTTTTTTTTTTTTCAAAAATAGTTTATATTATTGATAAATTTTGCGATTACGAAATGATAATTTAATTTAGCAACGAAAATTATTCATCTTTTATTCGTTTTTAATCAATAATGGATTAAAATAGACGTAAAAGTTCTAATGTATCCAGAGTCGATATTCTGAATTTATTACCTTCAACAAAAAACAACGAGATTACATTTTAACTTTAAAAAAATTAATAAAATTTACGATATTGTTCGATGTAAAAAAAAACTAATATTAAAAATAGGATAAGAACAGGTAGTTTTATAACCAAAGCACGGCAACGAGAGAGGAAAGTAAAACTCTGCTCTCCCGGTAACAACACTCCACCATAGAACTCGGCTAATACTCCGCGGATAAACGTTTCCCGGCGTCCTCAAAAGATCGATCGAGCACAATGGTAACCCTTACATGAAGTTGTCGGTGTGACGACGGGAATCGATGTCGTGAAGCTCCTGGAGATACTTGCGTCTGCGTTCCTCCTGATAAACGCGTCGCATGTTCTCGGCGCTGCGTCGCGCCAGCTCCTCCTCGCTCAGGGGTTCCTTAGCCTCCGCGCGCACCGGCGAGCGGTAATGGATCGTCACCTCGCCCTCCACGTAGCGACGGGGAGATTCTGGGAATAATTATTAAGTTTGCGATTTTTTCGAATTACGGATACCTTTTTTTTTTCTTTTCTTTTGTGAGTTAGTTGAGAAGTAAATTGTTTTGGTTAATGATTGTTTATTGTAAATTTTAGGAAAGAAAGATGCTGATGATTTTTTTCTTCGAACATAAATTAACTTAAATTTAAGCATTTTTAAGTAAAAATCGTGAATTGAATAAAATATCGAAATATTTAATGATCAAGTATCATTAAATTCTGGCAATAGAAATAGGACGAGTACAGTAAGACTTGTAATTTCGCAAAATTTGATGGCATTTTTATGCTTCAAATTAATCAAAATAGTTATAATAAAATTAATATTTTTGAACATTTTTTGCTTATCTATTTATTTTTTACATTTTTTTACAAATCGTTTTTGAATTAAGTATTAAGGCATCTTTCTTCTTGTTTATGGATAAAATACGTATTTACAAATGAATTACAATTAATGTATTTATTAAAATCTAATATTTTATTCTAAAAAATTTTATTGCAAAAAATTATATGTTAAAAATGATCTAGTTCTAAGAAATATATTTATTATGTAAAGAGTACAATATCGATCCACTAGAATATAAATGCTGCTGATATTCTAAGGTCTACAGACAATTTTTAAACAAAATAGAATAAAATTTTTCTGCGTACTTTTAATGCGATGTCATAATTTTTTTTTTTTTTACTTTTATAATTTAACAAAAATTAAATATTATTATTATGTAATTTAATAATAATTATCGATAATTCTTATATTTTAGTTAAGTGGTAATTATATCAGAAACCAGAATTCATTACAATGAAATATAGATTGTCGACTCTGAGTTTGGAATCATAAAGGAGTCCCTCAGGTCATATTAAGATCCATGCTCCATAGGATCGATGTTCTTTCCGTAAGTAACGATGATAAAATATCAGAGTAGCATTGATCGATTTCGCGCATGACTGTTAACTAATATTATTTTTTTTTTTTTTTTTATTAAATGTAATTTTTTTTATATTTAAAATAATTTAAAATTTTACGAGTTTACAGAAAAAAATTTTTTTAATTTGTTTTACTAACGATGATATAAATTTTTAATAAATAAAAAAATGTACGTGTATATTCGTTAAATATAAAAATTAAAAAAGTTTTTAATTCTACCCCACTTAATTTTTTAATTGAAGTTATGATTAATATATTTAAAATAATTTCTATAAAGATTGAAGTTATTTTTAATAATGAATTACTGCTAAACTTTCTTAAAATTTAAGCGAATCAAATAATTTCGATATAAATATTAGTGACCAACTTTTTAAAAAATTCGCAATGATTCACTTTAATTTACACATACGGGTAGATTTAATTTTATTTCACCGACAAAAAATATACTTTAAAGTATTGACTGAGGATTTATTTGATAAAAGATTTCTTTGTGATTTCAAAGAACCAAGAAAATTTAATTATTTTAATTTTAAAAGAAAGTTTAAAATTTCCATTTTATTCATTAGAATATGATTGTAATATTAGATAATGGAAAAAAAACTATTTTTAATAGCGAATCATACTTATTGACGATTTTCGTTATTATACTTTATACGATAATTTTCCGTATATAAAACGATAAATATAGAAAGTCGTCTGTAAAAATGTTGTAGCTTTTTCTTTAATTTAAAATATATTTGAAAGGAATCCTGGCTAGCAAAATATAACATTTTTCCGCACTTTCTGGCCATTAACGAACCGTTAACTAGTGTTTTTTGTGTATTTCCGTTACACTTATTATTCGTAAATTTGAAATTACATTACCATATATACGAAAAAATGCCTATGCACACGCGTTATTGTTTCTCATGGTTTCTTTTTCTTTTTTCTAGAAAACAATCAATACTCGTTAACTTTATCAATTTAATTATCTAAACAATTATAAGCTGCTGGAATTTATTACCTGGCAAGAAACGCGCGATTTTATATCAATTAAAAAATCTCTCACAAAGTCGACGCCGAGTTACTAAGCGGCAACCGCTTCAGACTCAAAGAAAGAAAAGAAAAATGCATCTCACAGTCTCATCGCGCCGCTTGTTTCTTTTTCTTTTCTTTTTTTTTTTTTTTCATCGAAACAATGAATTTCGCGCGTAAATCGCTAATCGTTACTATTAGTAATTCAAATAAGGAAAAGCTACTTAGCGTGGCAACGATTTATACTCCCAAAGTATATTCGAGTGCCATCGAGTGCCTTTCTTCGTAATAACTCATGGGGAACTATCGCTCGTCAATGGAAACAAAGTATGATTTTAAGATAAAACGGGATTTTACTTTTATTTAAATTTTGAAAGTTTATTTTTGCACTTATATTATTTGAAGAAAAAGAAACAATTATAGTTTATTAAAAATTTACAAAACTAACTAAAACTTTTTAAAACTTATCTATTTATCGTTGTCTAAAAATAGAAAAAAAAAAAAAAAAAACAATTTTTAAAAAGCTACAGTCACGTTTGATTTAATTTTCAAATTTTCACGTTTAAAAATTGATCGTTTAAAAACTAATCAAACAAAATATATTGTACATCGGTCGCGCGAGTCAAAACACCGAGGACACGGGAATTAACGCGTCGATCCGTCCGCGTATACACAGAGAGGCAGGAACTCTTAATTGCTTAAAATTGACGAATCCGGAACGAGAGGAATTCGCACGTATATTCGTTTAGAGGCTCATTCGCCTCTTTGGTAAACAAAGGATCGCGGCCAAAAAATTAACGCGCGCGATCTTTCGTGTTTGCAGCTTGTTTTAAAATCGTTTTTCCTATCTGTCGATTAACTTTATTTAACGAGAAAAGCTATCTACGAGTATATAATTGATGATAAATTAAAGTTTTTATTTACAGATATTTGATAGATAGATTTTTGTATATTTAATAAATGATTTCCAATTAATAATTTATAGACCTAAGTATTGTTGATAAAATATTCATATATAGTTTTTATTGAACTTATGCTTTTATCGATAAAATGTTAAAGTTTAGTGTATTTTTAATATGCACTTTATCTATTCATAAATAACAATTTGCGCGTAATGATTTATTATTCATGCACAAAAAAAGTACTTTCTATTTTTTCACGAGACATTTTTCTTTATGAGAAGTAGAATAATTAGAAATTATTTGCTATACATTGTTTCACTTGCGTACGTTATTGTTTAATAAAAACTTATGAATAAAAATAACTTTCATTGAATATAATGATCGAGTTTAAATAATTCCAGTCCCACGTCCGTTTTCGATGCGCCTTACTTCATTATTCATTTAGATCTCGTTGTATTTCGATCTCCTAATTACGCTAATGATATGCAATTAATCATTTAATTAAAGCGAAAAAACAGCAATTATTATTCTTTTAACTTGACAATTACAAATAATGTTAAAGGTAATTAGACGAATTTAATTTTTATTCGGCATCCTGTAAATTTTCTTCATATACAAAATTTAAAGTTTTATATTACATTGACAATTCTAAACATAAAAAAATATATCGCTCTGGTTTAAATGATCTTAATTATAAGCAATATTACTAAAAGACGAATACGAGCAAATCGAAAAAATTGAGAGCATTGCCAAAAAAATGGTCGGATTTTACAACTCGGACAGTTAAACTGTTGTCGTTCTTGCGTACATTAAACAAAACACGCATACTTTTCTAAAAAACAATATTGAAAGAAACAGCGTCATGGGCTACAAAATTCGGTTCATTTTCTATTGTTTCCCGCGAATTTCGTTAACGCATCACGTGAATACCGCATAAGATCCTCGGATGGATAGATACACATCTGTACGTGTACGTGTGGACGTATATGCAACGCGAAAAAATTGGATCGCAGATAAGTGACCCACATAGGCGTCCGCTCATTTAAGTAGTTCGACTACCTTTCTAAGGTTTCCGATCGCTACTTTATGTATCTCTGTGTGTGTGTGTGTGTGTGTGTGTGTGTGTGTGTGTGTGTGTGTGTGTGTGTGCGTGTGTGTGTGTGTGTGTTTGTGTCTTTGTTCGTACGTATACCGAAACCTGCGACTTAATGCGCCATGATACGATTGTTTTACTTTAGTCCGATAGCTTTACTCTACCGGAATCTAATTGAATTCTTTCTCTTTGGATTATTGGAAATGTATAAATATTTAAAGTTTGCAATGCATCTGTGTGCTTAATTATAAAATTTACTTTTGATAAATTAAATTGCAATATATACATTACAGGTTAAATTCACGTGCAGTTGTTGACATTCAAAATTATTTTTCGTTACTTTAATGTTAATGATACAAACAAATAATCATTTTTTTTTTTTTTTTTTTTTTTTAATATTAGTTCGCATCAATTAAAAACAAAAAAATGTAACGAAACGATTGAATTTGCATCAAGACAAAAATAAAAAATTATCATAATAAACATCAATATTTCCATGCTAATATTTTATTTACGGTAGATAAAAAAAAATAAAAAAATAAAAAAAAAATAAAAGCGCGCTACTGAACTTGCCGGTAGGATGCACATTCGAGCGAGTCGACTTTCATTCTCGGTGCATCGCGCGTCTACTTTCCACGCGCGCGCGAACCCAATGAGTTTGAAGGAGCGGTGACTCACGCAATTGTTTCATAATGAATTATGCTGGCTAGCTCGGACTTAAAAAAAAAAGGAAAAAATAGAAAGAAATAAGGGAAAATAAAAATATGCGCTATTGCGACACACGTGATGGTTAACCACCGACGGAAATTTATTGTTAAAAGAGAATTGAATTTTTTTCGAAAGTTAACCGTTTAAACGCGCTGCAACGGTATTGTTTTTCGTTTAATTAAAAAGAATGAAAATAAAAGCGCATAGTAGAAACGCGTTGTTCATTGAAATTTGATTCGATCTTGATGTGCCTTTTATGTAATAATTATTCTTCTTTTCCTTTAATTTTTTTTTTTTTCTTTTTTTTTTCAATTACGTTTAAGGAAGTTTACGTTCATGAAGTTTCTAAATTTAAATCGTTAAGATTTTCGATTTTTTATAAAATTTTGCGATAAATATTATATAGTAGGAATTATTTGACTATTATTTGACTGCCATCATTTATTTTCAATTTTCGACATCGAACTTAAAACAAGCTCAATAATAAAAAAACGGTATAGAATAATTAGATTCAATGTGAAAAAAAAAAGAAGAACCCCGGCGTTTGTAAGTAGTTGTGATGTCGTTGACACTGTCGCGACTGCCGTAGCTATAAATTTCGCGCGCAACAGCCATATTCGCGCTGTCTCGTGACGCCGTGAAAACGATAACCCTTTAGCACACTTGAACACATGAACTTTCTTTTCAATTTCTTTTTCTCTTCTTATAAACACTTTTTTTTTAAAGTTGAGATTCACAAGTAGTTAGATAAGCTAAACCATAGTCCGGTAATCACGCGCTCTACTACGGAATACTGCGCGACGCAGATGCATCCGAGGCTCTACACCCTAGCGAGTCGATAGATTTATTAATAGTCGGGCGAGTTTCGTCAGGTGTGTGCACACACGCGTTATGTTATGTAGGGCCGGTCGATTAGGTCGCACATGCAGGGCCGAGAGTGACGACGCGAGCGCGTCGGACGGCGCCGATGACACTGGTCTGTGCTCCCAGTCACTCGACGGCTCGCGAACTGTACTTGCGTACATATATGTCTCCGTGTACGTTGTGCGATCTCTTTGTATGGGTGAGAGACAGAGAGAGAGAGAGAGAGAGAGAAGAGTCGACCGTGCGTAAAAGCTAAACAAAGGCTTTAGCCACTGCGCGTCCGTGTGTATGCACTTTCTCCCACTTTCTCTCTCTCTCTCTCTCTCTCTCTCTATTTCTCTTCCGAGACTATGTAGGCTTTCGTTGCAGAAGTGTGCAGATTACATGGCATGTGGGTATGTGTACGTGTCAGTTGTATAGTCACTTTCCTCGATCATGAGACGAGGGCTATCTGTTACGTAATTTTTATGCGATTATTGTTTTTATTGTCAGTTCTTTTTTTTTCTCTTTTGCTTTGTATTTTTTTTTTCTTTTGTTTTAAGTGCGAAGTGAAGTTGCGTTAAGTATAAAAAAAGTATTGTTTGCTATTTATACCTATTTTATTTGTAAAGATTTATGCAGTCTATTTTATTGATTGAAAACGATTACATATTTAAAAATTAAATTAATGCTGATATTATTTTTTAGGATTTATTAGCATTTAAGAAAAACAATGCATTTAATCAGATAATTTATTTTAATTTTATACTACTAAATTATTTAGGATTACTTAATTTATTAAATTTATACACAATATTGATAAATATTAATTTTAAATTTAGAATTATCTTGAATTATAATAGTATAAGGTTTATTTAGATTTTTAAAAATTTAAATAACTACTGAAATTAAATGAATACTTTATTATTTTAAAAACTTACATACATTGAATTCATAATTAAAAAGAAAAAAAAAAAAAAAATTCATTTATAAAACTTAAATTAATTATGAAATTAATTTTTGTCAAAGTATAACCATTTTAATAAAATTTTACAATATAAAAACATGTATGTAAAACTGCTTTTCAACTTATAAAATATTTCTTGCAGTCCCTTAAAAATAAATTTTATATGGAAAATATGTGAAAAACTAGGCCACTGTGAGATTAAAAAAATGCAGTAGTGATCTTGACGAAATTTAGACGGAAAGTTATCTCGTGAACGTCAGGTAGTTTTTCCCTTCCGTGAGTAACTGCTGCGTTTATCAAAACTTTGGTTTAGTACGATGTTATACATAGTTCCTTAGAGAGTCTTATGCTTTACAAGATATACGATTAAATCGTTTTTTTTTTTGTATTTTATCGATACTTGATATATTTTAAATTTACAGACAAATTAATTCAAATTTTTAAATTTACTTATATTGATAATTAAAGAATTTTCGCAAAAGAAATTTTTTTATGTTAAATAAATTTTTCGTATTTTATTGTAAATTAAAAAGAAAATATTTCACTACTATTATGAAGAAGTAACCGATTTGAAAATATATCATTATTAATTTAATTATAATTATTTATGGATTAAGAATTTATTCAATATATTTTTCCCATAAATTTTGTAATCATCAATGAGCTTATGAATTGCCAAACATTCAACCACCACAAACCCAAGCATCAAGAGTGAACACGTTCGTCCTTAAAGAAGGCGAGACCGAGTCAAGCATCAAACGTTCGAAAACGAAAGTGAGCACACACGCAGAGACTTGCGGGTGCTCGAGAAATCCCGCGTCAAGTTTGCCGCAAGAACGCAAGAGGCACGTGCGCTCGCGTTGTAATAACAATCGACAAGAGAGAGAGAGAAAGAAAGGCGTGCTTGTATACAAACGCTACGCACAAGTGCGAAGGAGAAACCACTCGGCCGCGTATGTACCTACGCATAATTGACAATCCGGCTTTAATCTATTAATCTCCCTTCCGTGTTTGAGCGTAGGAGAGGCGAAAAGTGCACTCGCGCTAATTCGAACGATGAAAGTTTAATGGTAGGCGCTTCCCCTTTGTGTAACCCTTTTACCTCGACTGATGGATGAAGAGCTTCTCTCGTAGTCTTACTTGCGATTTACGTTATTAGTTCGGTGTCGGAAGAGTTTTGAAGGATGATACAGGTGGCTTAAACGGATTTACGCGTAACCGCGTCGTTCTTTTTTTTTTTTTTTTTTTTTTTTTTTTTATTCATTCATTTTTTTTAGTTTGTTATTCTCGCGTTTTAATTTTAAAAATGATAAATTATATTGCACATTGCAACGAGTTGAATGTAAGTTTCTTTTTTAAAGTTTCGTCATTATAAATTTCTTATATCGTGAATTATTTCACGTTTTTAAAAGAACGCGAGACGCTTGAACAACATACAACTTATATTATAGTTTAAATTTTTATTTAGTATAATTTTTGTTCAATTACAAAACTTTTAATTCTAATTGAAAACGTTAAAAAATTTTACGAGTATCTTTATAAGCGTCTATTTTTGTAAATCATAAAAAGTTGCAAGATAGTATGTATTTAAAAATTTGATAGATTAAAAGAAAGGAAAAGAAAAAGTAAAATAACTGTGAATTTAATAAGATGTAATTTAATAGTTTTTTTTTTCCATTATTATCGTAATCAATATTATTTGTAATTGAAGTAATTTTAAAGAATTTTAGAAAGAATTAATCCTTTTAAAAATAATTTGAAAAAAATGTTATTCTATAGTACTTAAAAAAAATTTACTAAGCCATATTGTATAAAAGGAATAAGCTATTTTTCAGACGCGAAACAATTAGGACGTAGCGCATTCTGCCTTCATGTAAATTACTTCACGCATACATAAAGGAAAAGATAGCGGGCGATCGTATAAAAAATACTGACTGTACGGGATCGGGCCGTAGACCGACGGGAGCGTAGTTCCGCTGGCGCTTTCCGGCGTAGTTCTTGATATCGTCGGTTTCCATTCGCGTTCATCTTCTTCGAGTATCCTCTCCTTCGAAGCTGTCAGTGCGTTACCAACCAACCTTGGCGACAGCAACTTGTTACTGTCGTCTTCCATCGACGTCAAATCTGAACAGGATTTGTTGAATGAACTTTGACCTCGCCGGCGGATCATTCGTTCTATTCTCGTTTCGCGACGATTACTAGGTGACATAATTGTAGGTGAGGTCGCTGAGGATAATTCTAGAAGACTTCTGCTGCTTTTCAAGAGATTTCGTCGACTTTGTTCGATTTTCGAATCCGTTTCTGCTGACGTCCAGGATTTTAAAAACGCTTTTACATCGTCCTCGTCCTTGTAGTTATGCAGAAAGTTGCGCTCCAGCTCGTCGCAACTTCCGTGTTTTTGTCTAACTCTGTTTAAATCCAAAGCTGGAGGAATAGCGCCCTTACGACGCTGCAACGTTGTCGATGGTGACGTACTTTTAGAATCAGTGTCGGATGAATCTGTGATATGTACATAACTAGCGAAATATTTCGTATCACTGTCGTCATTTTGCTGTTCCTTGGCAACTTGAGTAGGTTTATCCAGCTCGTCGTTGAATTTCCTGTACGAGTTTAGCAGAGGATCTACCAAGGAGCCATTGACTGTAAGTCTTTCTATATACGAATTTGGTGAATCCATTCCAGATAAATTCGGCATCGATTTTCGAAAATCTCTGTTTCCTCGTTCGCTCGTTTTTGAAAAAGATTTCGATATATCATCCCAGACGGTTGTAGTGAGAAG
Source organism: Chalcis sispes (assembly GCA_949987625.1). Lineage (NCBI taxonomy): Eukaryota > Metazoa > Arthropoda > Insecta > Hymenoptera > Chalcididae > Chalcis > Chalcis sispes. Next base: position 64,321,136 of record OX465098.1, read on the forward strand.
TCTTCTGTTAGTTGGCGTTCTTGTTTCAGTAACGGGCACTGCTTCTTCCAAATTCGATTTGAAACGACTGGCATCTTTGATGGGCAGACGATTCGTCGCGCTTCGCCAAGTTCCTCCGTTGCGATCCGTGCCGAAATACGTTAGAGGCAAAGATTCAACTTTTTTCGGCATAGGATTCGCCTTTGGATGATCAAAGTCTAGCGAGTCTGGAGTGTTACCGAAATCAGCGCGAGATTTCCTACCATCAGTGCTGCTTCCAGCTGACTGATTACTTTGACTCGTTAATGTCTCAGTACTACCGAATCCTAAACCAGTCTTTGAAAAGTCTGTAGAACGATTGACCGTCGAATGAAGTTTCGTCATTTGTTGGTTGTTACCAACATTGACATTACTTGCGGGCATATCGGCAAAAAATTTACGACGTAGATATCGATTATGCTCAAAAATTTCGTGCAAGCGTTCCCGACTAGTATGAAATTCCGGACTGTGCGGTACTACGTAGTCATCTATTCTCCTGGGTATTTCCGCTGGATCAAAGTCTTCATCCTCGGAAATTTTCGTTGGTACTTCAGATCCGATAAAATTACGGTTCTGGTCGAATTTTCTTGAATTGTCGTTCGCGCGATTGTTATCTTTCATTTCCTTCGATAAATGCTGATCGTTGCACTCGTAATAATTCACGCTGGAACTAGGCCGAGGATGATCTTGAATATCACCAAAGTACGATCTTTCAAACTCGGTTCTAGGTTTCCAGTCGTAATTCAGTCTTTCTTCGGATCGATACATGTTACTGTCTACCGTAGATTCTTTTTCAGATTGAAATCGAAGATAAACGAGATCGGCACGTTGTATCTCGGGCATCGAGCGACGTTGTACCGCGTGACGCTCGAAGTTATGCAGCTTATTCTGCGGCGCGTTCGGATGATGATTGGCAAAGCGCATCTTCATGCGCCGCGACAGGCGGGAGAAGCGTCGCAGGTCGTCGATGTCATGGCACAACTCGTTCCACTCGCGACTCCGCTCCAGGTAGGCCACACGCGGTAGCCGATTTGTCGAGTTCTGCAACGACTGCTGTCTTGGTGGGGGCGACGGCATCGCGATCAATTTGGCATTACGTGTTCTCAAAATAAATATTTATGGCTCGTGCATTCTTTCCAAAGTTCCGCTTTTGAATCACATTTGTTTATTATTTTTCTTCCTCGTAATAAAGATGCTACACTGATGCATTTGGCAAAGATTAAATAATTTACGCGTATTACGCAGTTAGAAACTATTTATTAATACAAATGAAAACAGTTTAAACTTTTTTTACAATTTAATGTTTTTAGAAACATTATCGTTATATATGTCATTTTAAAAAATTTATTTATTTTTTTTAAGTAAATTCTTATTCATAAAGAAAAATCTTGTTCATTTTTAAACTTTAAATCGCGCTTGAATTAAAAACGGAAACTAAAGCTTTATAAACATGAATCTTTTTTCAGATAAAGATGCTCGTTTATTTTTTTCCTTGTTTAATTTTACGTTAAAGAATTTAAAAATCGATAATAAAAAATTATACACTATAGTTCACTCGATCATAATTTTTTAACTGCGTAAACGAGTAAAAAGCTTTTTCATATGATACACAAAGTTAGGGTAGTAATCAATATTTAATTACAAATCACTTACGAGCACTATGCACATCATCGTTACACCGATTTCACGGTTCAACTCTATCAATTACACACACCACACACATACACACACGATCAAGACAAAAACTCTCGTTCATATCGTCTCTTCGGTCTCTAACATTGGACACTCGGAATTCCCCTATGTAAATTCCTATAAAATGAAAAGGCAGCCTCGCTGAACGAAATAACATCGAATGCTAATACAAAACGTGCGCTTGTGCTTTCGATCCCATCAAAACAAAAGCGTCCAAATTCACCTGATCCAAATAACGCGCTCGATGAAAAACACGAGAGAACGAGCCGAAGGAAGCAGTGGAGCCGCGTGGGCGTGCTAAGCAAGCCGATAGTCGAAGCGGCACTGTTGCCTTCGAGTCGAACGGGGGCCCCCTCGAGGGAAGCGGGACTCGCTCTCTAGCAGCGCGAGAAAGAGAGAGAACGCGAGATAGAGAGAGAATCCCTCGAGGGGCCGTACTTCAACGAGCGAGGAGCGAACATGTGAGAAAGAGAGAGAGAGAGAAAGAGAGAGAGAGAGAGACACAATGGCCCCTCTACCGTTTGCGCTCGGTCTCTCTACCTTCTTCTCGTGCCTCTCCGGCCCTCGTTCGCTCTCGACGCGCAAAAGGATCGCCACTCTCGGGATAAGGTCTGCGCCTTTGAAAATCTGTGTTTACGTGTGTGTAAATGGGTGAGTCGCTTTGGCGAAGTTCTTATGTGTTTACGAGCGCGCGTGTATGTGTGAGTACGCGGTTTAAGGTCTTGGATGAGGTTTCAGTGTGGATTTGTTTGACTCTTTTTTCTTTACGCGTGTGTGTTTTTTTTCTTTTTTTTTTTTTTTTTTTTTTTGACGTTTGATTTATGAGAAATTTTTTTTTTTTTGGCGTTTCGAAGAATTTAAGAATGGAATTCGATAGAGAATCGAGTTTTTCACGTTCAAGATAAAGCATTTTTATCCTCAAAATGTTTTTACTTTTTATTTTTGATCGAACGCAAAAATCTTTTTAATGGAGTTCCAAATAAAATATCGACGAACGAAAAAATTTTCATTTTTTAATAAAAACAGCGCTTAACATTAACCAATAAAAATCTTTTATCAATATATTTATTTATCAATTAAAGTTATTAGCATGGTTAACTTAAATCCTTTTATACATTTCTTGAACGAGTTTTTACAGTGCCTCATTCTCTATCAAAGTATTCTCCTTTCAGTTATAACAAACTTAATTATAAACGAAGTAAGGATACGCCGTAATTAATTTAAAAAAGTGCTGAACCGAAAAGAATTTCTTCGATCGAGTAAATTAGTATCGATTTCAAAGTAAATAGACTCATCGTCAAGTTTAAATAAAAATTTAATTGACTATTTTGTAGCTAAGCCAAACGATGCCAATTTAACAATCAGCGCAATTCAACTAATCGCACATGAAATTCCCTCCGTAATTTTTAATTCGTTTCTTCGATATCGCGCGAAGAAAAAAAGGAAAAACGATAAACGAGCATTTAAAAGCAAACAGAGCGAGTCTTTCATAATACCGAATCGTATGCTCTATAGGAAAGAAGCGTATATACGTCGTACGTTCACGTACGTCGTACCCGCACGTATATTCCCTCTTTGTTCCACGATTCTTCAACTTCACTCCGTCTCCTTCTCTTTCTTCTCTCATTCAGTGCGCGGCGGTTCTCATCCGGCTGCGGTTTCGCGCTCGTCCGAAGCGCCGCGGTGGATCGTCGATTCGTGATAAAGAAAGGAGTAAAAGAGAAAGAAAAGGACAAAGCGAGGGAGATGAAGGTAGTATAGGTTCACGGCTGCTCCGGAAGGATAAAGCGAAGAGTTTTATCTCGTGCGAAAAGTCGAGAGCTGCAGGATATCTTTCTCCCTCTCTCTCTCTCTCTCTCTTTCTCTCTCTCTTTTCTGGTATTTCTACGCTACATGAGACACTGCTCCAGAGATTTTCCTTTCTTCGGTGCCCCTCTTTGCTTCGTTTTTTTTTTATCTAATGCTAATTAGTTCGGGAGGTTAATTGTATCGGCGTTTGATTGCTTATGATTTTAAAGGGTTTCCTTGTCTTTTGTTTAATAACGGTTGGTTAAGACAGTGTTTAATACTTTATGTTTCTTTGTTTACCTTGTCCTTAAACGCTTATATTCGATTGTTTTAAACAATGTATTTTAATTCTGTAAAATCGAATTTAATGAATGTATCGTAAATTTTTAAATAATAGTTTAGTGCAATTTAGTTTTTAAATATCAATTGTTTTCATAGAAGATTAATAATTTTTTTTAATAATTAAGGGAAAAGGATAATTCATAGAAATTTTATTATCGAAAGAAATATGTTATTGATCGTCTAAATATTATACAAGAATTAATTGTTAAAAGAATATATATACATATATATATATATATATAATGTAAATATATATATATATAATGTAAATATTATTAAATGGTGTGTTAATCTTTAACATCAAATCACTAGAATTAAACAGATTTAAAAGACATACATTCTCATCTTGTATAACATCTTACGATCGAGGAAGTATTTTTTCGATACATCATAGATCACATTCGAAATCTCGAAAGTTTAAACAATTGTTTTCTGCTAGTTATGCAAGGCTTTTTCTGGTTACTTTGGGAATTTCGTTTTTTTTTTTTCTCTTTCACGTGAGAGCATCGGACTTCGTTTGCTGAAATGACTAGCATGAGAAAGTTGTATAACTCGGGTAGTATCAGGAAGTTTTAACAATTCCAATAAATTATGCAAAACTCCGGTATTCATTTGCTTAATTGTATTTAATTAAATCTGTTTAAAAACATGTGCAAAAATTTAACGAAAGTTAATTTTCTTAAATTACCGTTTAATTCGAGATTTAAAAATATTTTAAGTTCAGAGAAGTATAAGAAAATTATAAGATGACGTATGTTGCCATTAGAATAAGAATTAGAATTGTAATATCATCAATTGTAGCTCAGAGTAGCAATTGTGATTTTATAAGTCGCTAATTGTAATAACGGCAAATTGCAACCACTAGAATTATAATTACATCAAGACCAACTACAAAATTTTTTGCAGTACCAGATTTAAAATTAAAGTACTGTGTTACATTTTAAAGTGAAAATTATACAAATTAAAGTAACTGCTTAAAACTCAAAGAAAAAAAAAAGGATTCACGCATAATTGAAGAAAATTTTTGCTTGTAAAACATTTAATCGAAGCCAAATTTTCATCATTAAGGGGTTATTTAATTTTTGTAGGCGCCGAGAAATTCGCGAAATCCAGTAATCTCAAAATAACTTTATAAAAACCTATTTTAAGCTATTCGTGCGGATGCATCATCGACTTACTTTTCGAATAACTTTTCGCATGAAATTCGCACACATTCGAAACATAAATTTGAAAATTCGATGCAAGATATCAAAACGTTATATATTCTTTTTCCATATAAGCTTCAAGACTATTAAAATATCACTTATTTATTTTTTAATATATGTATGTTAATGTCAATTATTAAAAAAAAATTTTAAAATCATTATTCATTACACGTTTATCGATACTATCATAAAAATTTCGAATGTCACGAACGATTTACCAAACTAAAATCTATTGTGTACACCGATATATAAGTGAACAACGCCGACATTCGGAGAAAGAAGCTGTGTAGCAACGAGTCACCCATCGAAACGAAGAAATTACATCTCGAGGACGACGACGGCGTCGGCTTAAAATTCTATTTTCGCGCGACGCTCGCGAACTTGGCCGCTTGTTATTTCCCGTGTATCGCGATGCCCTTTTGCTTAAACTTTCCCCAAGGTCGGATCGATTTAGTCCGCTTGCAAGACCCTACTACAGAGAAAGCGAGAGAGAGAGAGAGAGAGAGAGACTGCAATTTTCCCGTCTATCTACGCGTGATTTTCCTTTCGTCGCCCCCTGCGATGCGAAACGTGACGACTTGTCGTCTCTTCTTCTTCTTCTTCACCGTTTTTTTTTTTTTTTCTTTTATTTTTAATACGAGTCGAGATGCACGTACGCTGCGAGCGCCGGGATTTCTTATTTTTTTCCTTTTTTTATTTTTCAAGTCCGAGGCGGAGCTCGAGGAAAATTGCTTCTGCGAGCGGAAATCTGATTCGACGGAATTAGGGGAGGGGAGGGAAAGGACACGCGAAGGGGTGTCGAGGTAAACGGAAAAAATAGGAAAATGAAATTGCGCGAATAGCTTGTTTCCGAGCGAATTGCGAGAAAAATAGACTCCACGTATTTGTTGTGCAGACTCGTGTATAAGGTTTTAATAAGACAAGCGGACTGAATTTTATAAAAGCACGTTTATTTATAGAAATTTGAGATTCGTCTATTTTTAATAATTTTAAGTATCAGGTAGATTTACAAAATATTATAAATGGAATTTACGTTAAGATAAATGAGATTTTCTTTTTAAATAATAATAAAAAATATCATCGAATTATGAATTCAAACTAAAAAAAAAAAAAAATAATAATTTAAATAATACAAAGAAAACAAAAAAAAAATTCGTGAAATCTTCCTTTTTTGTTTCGTAATCACTCGCTAAACGAAACCGTACGAATACTTTTCTTCAAAAGTTTAAAAATAATAATAAAAAAGCGGGCAATAATGTTGATTTTGATAAAATTGAAATCAGATTGAATAAATCGACGCGTACCCGTGCGGTTCTTTCACTGCTAAATTGATGCGTTCACGCTTGATGGAAAATCCATTTTGTGTGGCATAATCGAGTTTAATTCGGCCAGTGTCGCAGAATGCACATATTGTTCCCTCTCTCTCTCTCTCTCTCTCTCTCTCTCTCTCTCTCTTTGTAACGGCATGTGCAAGAATTCAACTAATAGGGTCGTTCTGATGAAAGTTTTATTTTAATGAAAATTGTTAAAAAAAAAAAGAAGAAAAAAAATAAATGTATTTGTCAATGTATTTTCACAAATGCGTCTGCCATAGTCGTTCACTTTCTGCGTTCATTGTATTATTTAATGAGCTTTAATGAGCTGTTAATTAATAAACGGATGAAAAGGATATACATGTAAAAACTTCATACTCAACAAATTATTTCGTTTTTAAAAAAATATGATAGAAAATCATTAATTAATGTTAATTTGTAACATTAAAAACAAATTTTCACAACTTTTCTAATTAATGCGAAAACAATCCACGGTTGAGTCTTGTTAACGTTACGTTTTTCTACGCGAGTAAACACAATCACAATACCGAACATACATTTCGATCATTTCACACGTTTCACCAAGTCCAATTTAGTCCAATTAAAATAAAGATAGAAAATCAAAGCCTATAAAACTCCAACTTATAATAGAACCTCGGCCGAAAATCGGCCTCCTCGCTGTACAATGGAAGAAAATAAGAATTTCCACGCATCGCATTCGTACGTATAAATATAATTCAAGTATATTCTTCGTCGTAGATAGTAAGAGAATTTACAATTCGATAATAACCGAGTACGGGTCGTTCATCATTTTTTTTTCTTTTTTCCTCTTCTTCATATAACGACGCGTACGCGAGCGCGTAAATATAAATACAGTATATACGTAAGGCGCGTAACGGAACATCCGGAAATAATCTCGTGCGCGCGAAATCTACAAACGTGGGAGAGATCGAAAAAGAGAAGAAACAAGCATGTAGAGAAGAGGAAACGTGAAAATTACTTCTTTATTTACGCGTACTTGTACACGTACGTACCATATATACACGGGTTCTTGTATATGTGCGCCTCTCACGGCGTGTCATTCTATTCTAATGAGGAAGAAGGAGACGAGCGAAGACGCGGAATGAAGTAAATTCGCGCATTGGTGGAGACATTGTCGAATTAAAGTCGATTATGTATATATCTATTATTCATTTTCCTCTCCTTATTTCAAGAGAGCGATTTCACTTTACGAGTTTTTTTTTTTCGCACCTCGGCACATAATTAATTTATATCGCGCGATCTTGCGTTATAATCCGCGCGCGCCTCGCGCTTAAAAAGTGAATGAGTTTCTCTCCCTCGACTCGGGGAAAAAAAGTGAAATTCTGAATGAATGAACGAGTCGCGCGCTCGCACCTGCCGCGAGTAATTGAGGTAAAAAAATAAATATGTATATGGTGCATGCATACGTGCGAAAGAAGAGGAACGAGGTTAGACTTTTTTCGGCACACTTTACATTGTTGTTGCGCGCTTATTATCAGGGTCGTTTGTTTTCTCCGCTCGTGTATATCATTTGCGACTTTTTTCTTGTCCTCTCTTTCTCGGTGTGCGATTAGAAAATGAGTGTTTGATTTTAAGAAATACGAGCGATCCGTTAGTCGGTAATTTGTGTGCGATTACCTTTTTTTTTTATTTCACTAGTTTAAAAATTCTCTGTTTACGATTAAATTATTTTTCGTATTAGAATACTAGTTTTCGATGAAAAAAATAAATATATTAGATAAACTTACATATTTACGATATGTGCTATCTTATCTAAGATATTTCTAATGCAATCGTACGACAGAATTTATCAAAATTTTCTTTTGATATATTGAGTGTATGTCTTTTTTAGATTTCGAATTATGGCGCGTCACTTATAATTGAAATATTTTTTACTGAATATCATATTTATTATAAATTAAAACAAAATTTAACATTGATATAAATTTCATCGTAATATATTCGTATAATGAACGAATAAAGTTTTATTAAGAAGGTCATTAGCCATTCTAAAAAAAAAAACAGAAAAAAAAAAGAAAAACATAACGTGCCGTAAAAAATACAAACATTTGTAACGTGCCGATAAACACGTCGACTTCCGTTTTCAATTTATTAACGTTATTGCGTTCTTTTACACCGTTAAAAAATTTTGTTTACACAGGATACACGCACGCTTGCGATACTCAATGGTAAACTCGCACGTGTGAACTCGAGGACGCGACCGTCTTCGAGAACGCCTGCGGGAATTCCTTATCAGCTAACGGTGTGCTACATATATATAAGTACACAAATGACGTCGACGTTGAAATTCGATAAAAAGTTAAAGAGAGTTCTCGAGTATTTTTCGAATTCCTCATTAATTACATCGGCACTCGCGTTGACGAGTAATTGGGGACGCGTCGCCTGTAAGCATTGTTTTTGTCATCGACTCATTGACTCGCGAGAACATGATAAAGTAGAAAGTATCGACAAGAATCGAGAAAAAACTATAGGTTGTCGCAGCGCTTTAAGAAATTGTAGTTTTGCCGATAAAAAAAAAAAAAAAAAAACGACCGTTGCGGCACCGTCACTTAGTAACACGACGACTTTATCGTTTTCTTTACGATAATACAGATGTTTCTGTTTTTCTCTCTTTTGTAACATAAAGTTTCCATCGATTACGTTATGTAAAAACTTACATATTTTTATTTATTATAATAATTTAATAGGTTTTAAATGTCGACTTATGACTATATTTTACGAAACTTTCTCTCAAAACCGTAAAATATCGATGATATGAACGAGAATTTTCTTTTTTTTTTTTTACAATTAAGTGCAATAATGAATATTATAATAGGATAATTAATTCTGGAAATTTAAGATTAAAAGCTTTTCCTTGAATGCTTATTAAAATACTTATTTTAAACTCAAAATATACTCGCATGTTTCACAACACAAGTAAAGAAAATTATCTAGTTTTATCAACATATGCGCGCATACTGTAAAATGTATGCTTTCTTTCGGTAAATATTGATTTTAATTAAATATATTTATCTTTAAAAAATATTCTGTTTAAATCAACGAAACAAAATTACATATGTTAAAACGCAATTTAAAAAGTATGATGAAAACCGGTAAAAACTTTGCATACGAAATTATAATAAAAAAAAAAAAATAAAATGGAACGATGACTAAAAACTAAATAATTTTCTTTTTTTTTTTCGAACACACAAAAAAAATTATTTTTTCTTTTCAAATACGCAATATCGTGAAATCGATGCACGCTCAAATCGTGTAAGACACTTTGGAACAACAAAAAAAGCTCTTCTTTTAAACAACAACTTCTCGTACCTATAAAAATTAACACACAATCGGACGATTCTTCGCCAAGATCACGAAACCGCACAAACTGCACGTTGTAGCCAACGAGAACCGAATGCTCAAAATTCAAAAACGAACTCACGCGTTCATATCGTTAAACAAACTGGCGAAAAATTGTCAAGGCCGCTCGAGTGCGTCGAAAGATGATCGGTTCTCTCTCTCTCTCTCTCTCTCTTTCTCGCGTGTGTCTTGGCGCGCGTCCCCCTTTGCGCTATCGTCGCATTATTCCACCGTGTTTTACGCTCGCGTCACGTGGTACCTACATAGATATGTACATCTACATGTATGAACGTGTACTCGAGCATATGTACACGCACGAGTTAACGTTATATACTCCGTCGTTACTCGGAGTTCGAACGCTACCGAGTATTATACACGCGGGGAAGTTTAACTTTTCGACGATAATTGCCGCATTCGTAGCGATTAGGTCATCGATTATTCTTTGTAATTGAAATTGTTTGCATTTTTTGAAAGTTGATAAAGTACGAATTTTTCTTCTTTTTTTTTCCCGACCGATTCGTAAATGTAGGGAAAAATTGAACGTTTATTCGGTACGAGGGAGTTTTTTGTCAAATATTTTTCCCGAATTTTTCGTGGGTTTTTTGTCGTTAAAAACGTGAGGTACGAATATCGAGTAAATCGTTTTGTTTATGATTTTAACATTGAGTATGAGTCATCGAGTCTAACAATAATAGACTCATAGCTTCCCAAAAGAGATTTTTTTATTAGTTTATATATAAATGGCTTTTATTTTAATATATTTAGGTGACACAATTTACAAGCAAGTTGGATTTATTTACATTTATTTAAATTCGTTTTCTTTAGGAAAAGTTATTTAAAAGATTTTTCTAATGAAAATTAAATCACGTATCAAAAATAGATTTTTTGTCCAAATAAATTTCAGTTTCCTATTACAAAAATATATCTTCAAGAATTGTTTTTCTTATTTCAACGACATTTTATAAATTATATGGCACTTTGAGATTACGCTATAATTACCGTAGATCAGTATTAAGCACAATAAACTGTCAACGACAATATAGCTTTTTAATTTGCGAAATATGATAATAAATATATACAAAGATTAGATAAGTACGTATTATTGTCCAAATATAGTCATTAATTGACTATTGAAACAGAAAGATATTGATTATTATAATTTATTGTACTTATATTTTAAATTAAACTATTGTTCAATCGACCTACATTATAATATGGTTATATTGAATGGAAAGATTTAATCAATTTACGGATATCTTATACAAAGAAAAAGATTAAAATTTTATTGTCCTTTATTGAATTAATATCAGAGCATTTATATCCGTTTTTTCTAAATAATTGGATGAATCTCATCTCTCATATTTGCGTTGAAAGTAAATGAAATTAAAAAAAACTCTAATGAAGGACTCTTACTTCCTGGATTAATGAAGCCTTAATCATAAGTTTCACTTCCTTTCGATCGCCGTATCCGCTGTATCTAACGGTACGACTTGCTTTAGATATATATATATATATATATATATATATATTTGCTATTATATTTATCTTATCGGAAAATTGAAATATAATGTTAACCATTACCAAATATGTGTATTGTGAAGAAATTTTCTGAGTATTAAGATGATAAGACAAAAAAAAAAGAATTATTTACGATTTAATATGTTTCTTTATTGGCTTCATTTAAAAACAAAAAAAAAAAAAAATGTTATATTTAGGTAAAAGATGTTTCTAAAGAAAATTAAGAAACTATGTCAAAGTCGATAAATAACGAAAAACTATCTAAATTAATCTGAACAAAAAATGATTGTAATTTAATTGAGGTAATATTTTAATAATTTTAACTACTTTTATACTAATATGTTGCTATATATTTACAATACAATTGTTTAAAGCACATAAACTACAAATTATAATTTAAAACTATTTTTCTATTTACTTTAATGAAAATGTAGAATAAAATATATAACAAAAAGTACTCACGTGGTAAGCTGTTTTTAAAAATATTCTAGAATTAATCGTCTCTGAACGCGTATACGCTTTATTATAATTCATTAATTCTACTTCGCTATGCGTCGGTTCTTAATTACTAGGTCAAACAATACATGTAAATTTTTATAAAGCATTCATTGTTGTAAAAAAAAAATACATTTTTTTCCTTTAATAAATAAATTTTTCCATAGCTTATATCGACCCCTTATATCACATTTTTTAAATCTTAGCGAGCAAAATAAAACTCAAAATAATCTTAATCCGATTCTTTTGAAACGCAGACGTTCATAGAAAATCGGAGCAAATCTAAAATATCTCGAGGAAAAATATCGATGACAAGCGACATCGAGTAGTGTAGCGCGCCTCGATTCTTTTAAAATTCATAACGATACCACGGCAATATCTTACACACTCGTGCATAAACAAAGTCGTGCCGGTACATGTAGGACGAATATGTATAACGAGGCTCGTCCACCGATGATTATTCCATCAGCGCACGACGCGATCGTCACGAGCGTTAATACAACGCTTTGACCTTCGTCACGAGTCAAAGAGTCTCTTATTCTCTCGCGTCGGTGTAATTTTTCATTCCGAGCATCTCCTCAATCCGTGCGCAGGTGTGTGTCTCGCTACCGGCCAACGAAAGGTCGCGTCACTCGTTATCGGCGCCGGAATAATCGCGTCACGCCTTTGATACGCGCGAGGACCATCGCCGACGATGAACTCGCGCAAGCTTACGCAAGCGTTATTACTTAGGATTAGGCGATGATCACAACGAGACTCGATGTTTTTCTTTTTTCTTTCATGGATTCTTTGTTCTCGATGATTGCGTTAAAGGGTGTGTGTATTTGAGAAGAGTATAGAATGTTTCTTTGGTTTTATCTTGTTTTATTTTTCTTTAATAGGGAAGACAAAAAAGAACATGTATGGTCGATTTGTGTGACGCGGTATTTTTCTTTGGCTTTTCCTGCGTACACATTTATCGAATTGATCATCTGATAGTTTTAAAAAAGTGAATTCGTGATGTCGTATTTTTAGATTTTTTAATTTAATAGTTGATTAGCAGATGCGAGAATCGTTTTTTTTTTACTGATGCGTCTTTTTTAGATTATTGTTTTGATCTTGACTTTTTTTTTAACGCATTCTTCGTATTAATTAGTCTTATGTGAACTTGTTGAGAGGAGTTCAGAGTTAAGTAATGTAATTGACCGTTTTTTAATTTGTTTTAACTAATTGAGCTATTTTTATAATGTATTTTATGCTTATTTACATCTATACTAGATTTAAAAATATGACGTGAAATGATGGATTATGCTTTACGACTATGTGTTTATGTCAGTAAAGTGATAAAATAAATTTATAAGAAGTACAAAAAATTGTATAACATGATTTTTATTTAAACGAAAACATTAAAAATTACAGTATATACGGTTTTTCTAACACAGAATATGGGAGAATGTAAATATTTTCTCTTTTGTCACTAATTAAACTAAATATATTAATAGTATATTAACTTTTAAACTACTCAAATATAAGTTTGCAAGCATAAAATAAACAATTTTTTTTTTTAACGATTTTTCACAGTTTACATTTTACTCATTCGTTATCATTAAAATTAAATAAACTCATTTATTATTGTAAAACAGAATAATGTTTATATGTTAAGTTCCACTTAACAAAGCATTTAATTAATCTATTGGCTTAACTTCCATAAACGCACGACAGTCAAGCAGCATTGGCTCAGATTTAATTTAATTACGAATAATCAGAATCGACTAAATTCCAATCAAACAAAATTTCTTCATCGATGAATCATAAATGTAATTCAAAGTAATTATCGTGGTATTATTACGGCTTAATAAAATCAAATTTTTATTTTTTCAAATAATTCCTTACTCTTAAATAATTAGTAACATCGAGTTAAAAATCTCGAGGCTCTTTGCAAGCGGGTCATCTTTCACGACAACTAGTATCTTAACAAGCCGTTTAGACAGCGCGTAGCTCGCTCAAGATCAAGCGGGATGATTCATCGATAAAGAAACGATACGGGTCGTTGGTCAGTGGATCGACGTCGCATTAAAGGGAAAGAGAAAGAAAGCGTCGGTAGCGACGTAGAGCCGAATCAACGCATTTGCGATGACCTCGCTTTAGTCTGTACTTTTTGGATATTTGCCGAAATATATGGCTCATATAATATTGTATATGTTCAGATAAAATAGTCTGTATGAATGAGAATAAACGTTTTTGTCAAAAATTTTCATACACCTGTCATTTTTAATAGTATACGCTTCGTTTTCTAGGTTTTTATTTTCCAAAAAGAAACGTAGATATAAAATTCATACGACATCATATTATCTGCCATTCATTGTATACTTTCCATGCACTTTCATCTAATTCTAAATACAAAACGTCAAAATCAAGCCATGATATTTATTATTCAAGCTTATTAAATGAAAATACGGGACTATAGTGGCGAACGGTGCATATACGAGTAAACATACATCAAGATGTATATAACGAAATGGAATTTTCAGGCATTCGTACACGCGTTTAGGGGACACATAGAGAGCAAGAGAGAATTGGATCTTCGCGTAATTAGCAGACGTGCACGCGTATATACTATACATTAATAATACACGGGCAATCAGCAGATGCGAGCACAAACGCGGGAAGGGGAATAATGTTCGACGGCCATTCAGGAAGAGACAAGCATAACACGTAGAAGATGAGCACGCACAATGCAATCGATCGACTCCCTCTCCCCCCTCTCACTCTCTCTCACTCTCTTTGCATGCAATATGTACGGCGAGCAGGAAGGCTTGTATGCTCTTGTAGGATTCGCTCGGTACTTTTCGAGCTTATGGGCTAGTAATGTGGCGGATGGAGGTTTGGTTGCGCTCTGAGTCAAGTCGACCGATAAGTAGCTCTTGCGTTATTCTCGAAATTAATGCTTTGTTTCTATAAATTTAATATGCGTTATTGCTTAAGTGCATTTATCGCATAGAATTATTGATATGTAATTTTAAAATTATTAAATTTTAAAAATATTTTATAAGAATTTGTCTACTTGAGTTACGCATACAACCAAACATTTAATGTATATGTAAAAAATATTATACGACAAATATAAAAATAAATTAAAATCAAGATAATGACCAACTGAATGTATGTGTGAATAAATAATAAAAAATATTAAAAAAAAGTATACTTATATTAAGATAATTGATGGAAGTGGGAGAGAATTTACCTTGGCGTTCGCCTCTGTAGTGTTGGGCTTTTGGCGGTGGCGGTGGCGGTGCATTCGTGTACTCTACATGGATGAGCGTAAAAAGAAACAAAAAAAGAAAAAACAATAAGTGAACTGCTCTAATGCTCTACATGACGATCGCCGAAGTTTAAATATGAAGCTACTGTTGCTCGTCTATGTATCAATTTTCAAAGACTTTGTATTTGCAATCTATTTTATAATTTTTTTTTTTTTCTTTTTTTTAATCGCGAACTCTTCTCTATCAATATTGGTACGTCTCTCTTTTGCTCTAGATGTTATCACGGCACATTTTATATTCAACATCCAACGCTGCACATGTATCAATAAAAAAAAAAAAAGAAGAAACACTGAGAAATACGGCAACATTTTTAAATAAAAAAATTAATAAAAATAATAAATAAAGAAAAAAAAAAAAAAAACTGGAAACCCTCTTAATGCCGTTATAGTTTTTTTTGCCTAACATTCGGACCTTCAAAGGTGACGACAGTTGGTCTTGCGCTGTACGTTGGAATCGGTGGACACCAAGCCTTGCTCTTGTATTTCACTTTCGGAGACGGCAGCAATGGTAATGGCGGTGGCGGTGGTTGATATCTGAATCTAGGTCGATGTTTACTTGGATCAAAGGGCTGATTAGCAAACACATCGGTTGTCTGCGATTGTTTGAGAATCGATATCGGAGTCCTGGGTCTTACCGGCGACGTCGAGGACGCTCTTGAACTTGTAAGCTTCTTTTT
Organism: Chalcis sispes; assembly: GCA_949987625.1. NCBI lineage: Eukaryota > Metazoa > Arthropoda > Insecta > Hymenoptera > Chalcididae > Chalcis > Chalcis sispes. The sequence goes on from OX465098.1 coordinate 64,336,866, forward strand.
TCTACTTGGTGGAGTTATTGACCTTTTCAAGGGCTGAGATGAACTCTCTGATCCGCGCGACAGGTCAGGGGGCGAAGATAAAGATCGCGAATTATCGTAGCGGCTTGGATATTGATGAGCTACCCAACGGCCTGCCAAATACGGTGCTATATCTCGAAGTTCGTGAACATTTGGCGCAGAGGTAAACATTTCACCGAGAATAGAAGTTTTTGATTCAGGGCTCATACTACGTTCAAACATTTCGCGAACTCGATTTACGGCTCTTCGTATTTCCAATTCTTTAGTTTCTTCTTTGTGAGCCAGCGAGTTTACAGGTTTACGCAATGCTGAATCTTTTAATTCGGCAGTTTTACTAATCACATTGATATGCGGCATCGTTAGGTCCTGTAATCTCCAAGGTATTCGAGGAATTGGCGAAATTCTACCTTTACGTCTGCGTCCTCTAAGTGGTTCGTATTTTCTGCGCAACCAAGCAACGTCCGGTATTTCTTGTGGTTTTATGTAATTTTTTGTAGTGTCGGTGACTTTCTTTAACAAATTTCTAGCTAATTCAGGATCACTCTGAAATCTTTTTGGTGCTAAAGCTAATCTTCGTCGACTGTGAGATAACTCTTCGAGACTTTCGAATTTGGCACGTAGCCGTCGAACTGTTCCATCTCGCACGAGTTTGAGATAGGTTCGCCAGTATTTTTCAGGATCTGGCGAGCCACACCGTTGCCAAAGACTTTCGAGACTCCCGGACGAGTCGTAATAGTCCGTGGGTGACACGGCGCGGTACGGACTGACACTGCGCGGTCGTAGCTCGTCATGGTCACGGTTGCTCGAGCACGAGTGCAGTGGACGTCGCGTGCTGGCTACTACGTCCGGCGAAGCGGAAGAGCTTCTTCCTCTATTATTGCCATCAGCATTTATTTGTTCCGCTTTGCTAGCTGGCGAGGCAGATCGGAAACGTGGTTTATAAAGAGGAATTGAACGGTACTTGGCTGCGATACTTTCACCAAAAAGTTCTTTTAAATCCGCAAAACTCTGAGATGATGAGAGTTTGCACAATGTTTTCGATGGTTTTGGAATCTCTTTTTGTTCTTCTATCTTTTCGTAAAATTCAACTTTTTTTAAAAGATCGTCAGAATCACTAGATCTACGAACAACAGTTTTCACAGATGTATCTGAACTTTCGGTTGCACTATCTATTTGATCTGTTCCTTCTTTTTCAGGTGTTGCAATGGCTAAAGCAGGTGGCTTCTTTGACCATTCCTTCATAACTCTTTCAACGCGTTCTTTCTGTTCTGGATCGTCATCGTTAGGCGTTAGTATTAAAACAAAATCACTTCTCTCTTTTGATTTTGTTGTATCATCGCTAGTTGGCCCATCCATAGATGAAAAAGTTCTAGGTGAAACACTTGAAGAACTTTTAGCTAATGCTGCAGCAAAAGCACCTCTTGTTTCACGAGGTTTAATCATCGATGATGTTAACCTTTGACTAACTTTTTCCAGCATTTCTTTGCCAAGAGTAAGAGATAATCTTTTTTTTTCTCCCTCACTCATGGGCGATGAATTTGGAACGCGATCAGATTGAGATCTTTCCAAACTTGATACACGACTTATGGATCCGCTTCTTTTCATTCCATCGGTTTCCTCACGACCTCTTGATCGATCTGGTGTTATCAAAGAATGACATCGCACGTGTAGCCCTTGACTATCATCCGAAGAAGTTTCTTTCTTTTTTTTTGCAACAATAATTTCATAATCGGACACTGTATTAGATTGATCACTACCAGAGATTAGATTTTCTTTTTTAATCTTATTAAAATTTGCAATTTTCTCATTTGCTTTGTCTTTTGGAGCATCAATAATTCCATTAGCTACAACTGATATATTAAATGGTGGATTTGAACTTTTTGGTTTAACAGTATTTTTTGGTTTTATTGGATCGTTTCCATATATGTCATTTAATTGATTTTTCAATGCAGTTACTTGTTCAATAGATAAACTGCTCCAAAATTTATTGCTACCTCCAAGACTTTTTTGAAGTGATGCTTGAACAGATGATCTGTCAAAATCTGCTTTTTCCGCTGCTTTTTTAGTCAATGTCTTAGCTACATTCACTACAGAATTGCCGCGCCATAAAGGTTTATACGTGTCTTTCTTTGCGGCAATTTCTCGTTGTTTTGATGCTTCTAGTTCGCTTTCTTGTTTCTCTAGATTCTGAAATTGCTCTCTAATATTTTCTACTGATCTCTCTTTACACCGCAGGCTACAATCTCCACGCCACTTGTAGCGATCAACATCTCGGGTTGAAAATAGAAAATCTTTCTCTTTTTGAGCTAATTTCAATTTTCTATAAAGATCTTTAAGTTCTTGCTCTGCTTTTTCTTTTGTTCGAATTTGTTTCCATCGTTCGTAATCGATAATTTCTTCATTTTTCATTCTTGGTCGAAGTTCTCCTGTTGATGTAGTTTTTTCAAGTTTTCCCATTCTTTCCAAACTTGAATAAAAATCATATAAATCTTTGTATCGTTTAGATTTTTGTCTAGAATGAAGTTTTTCTAAAATATACTGCTGGTAATCTTCACGGTCAACTGGAAAACTCATGAGAGAACTTGTACTTCTGTTCAGAGAAGTATTAGATCCAAAATCTTGTTTGTAGCCATAAACATAATCCATTTCGCTCGTACTTCTAGCTCTTGATTTTCTCATAATAATGTCACTAGTATTCTCTACATTATCTTGACGCAAACTTTGAATTTTTCGAATAGATGTAGATCTTACTGGAGATGGAGAAGGCGATCGACGAATACTTGAGTCTGGACTCTCTCTTAAAGTTTTTAACGGAGGCTCGCTTAAACTTCTTTCTTTTATACATTCGCGAGTTAAATCTGGGCTCCTTCCGCGTAAGGAACTAGATGATCCAAAATCGTCTACTCCTAAGAGACTATCAAATTTATTAAATCTTGATGAAGATGATCTCATACCATATGGACTGGAACTACGAGAAGACATACTTTCGCGCTCCCAATTGCGAAAACGTGAATTTGAAACTGGACGTTTATGCGCAAGGTAGATACTTAGACATTTAAGAGACGGTTCTGACTTGTAACTATCGTTGTAACCTATTTCTTGGAACATACGCACACGATCAAGCACTGAAGATCTTCTTAGTGGATTTGTTTGAGAAGAAGTTAACATAATATCTCTTAGAAAAAGGTGCTGAAAGAAAGAATCAGACATTGTTGCTTCGTGATGTTGTTTCAGTAAATCAACTGTCAATGTTGGAGCAACAATTTCCGATTTTGTCACTCTTTCGCTACTTTTAGGTCGCTTTAAGCTATTTATTTTGCTTACTTCTTTTAAATTTTCTTTCTTTTTGATTTTCATTTGAGAAGTATCACAAGATTTTATTTCTTTTTGACCCTTTGTTTTTGTTTCAGAAATAGATTGTTTTGATTCTGATTTTTTAATTGGTGGAATTTTATCTTTAATTTTCCGTTTTTTGGAATCATTTAAATATTCTATCGTATTATTCTTTTGTTTTTGTGTCAAAGTAGTTCTTGTCATTCCTGTTGGTGTTTTAAGAATTTCTCTGCCTCTTGGGGATATTGCTACAGTTACTTTTATAGATTTTTCATCTAATTTTAATCTACTAGTACCGATACTAGATGCTAAAGGTGCCGATGAACTTTTTACAATCGTCCCAGACGGTAATACTTTTGTTGTTACGGTTCTTGGTTGTTTTTCTTTATCTTTTTGCTTTTGAAGAACTCTTCGAACTTCGACAGGTGAAGTTAAATCAGCCGTCGATCTACTAAGTCGTTTACAAGATTCTTCTTGCTCCTTTTTGGTTCGACGTACTTTTTGTTCTTTTTTTGGCACAGAATTTGTTGTTCGTGCCCGAGAAGTATGCTGACAAACTTTATCCAAATTTCTTAAATCTTTGGAAGAACCAGTAAGAGAAGTTTTTGAAGTAGCCTTAACTATTATTGGTTTAGTTTCTACTAATTTTTTTACTAATGGAACTTTAGGTGATCTAGCGACAGGACTCGCAGAACAAGAAATTCTAGACTTGGTGCGATTTAATCCAATATCTCCTGATCCATAAGGATCATGAGACAAACAAGGTTCTGATCTTCTCTTTCTAGAATCAAGTGATATATTAGAAATAGATTGTCTTGCCACTGCTACTGGACTAGCTGAAGACGTTCTTATAGTTCTTGATTTTTGTAATTCTTCTCTATCTTTCCGATGTTTTTCTAAGTTTGAATTGAATTTTTCCTTTAGCAAACGTATATTTGATATTTTTTCTTCGACAAAACACTGCTCGTGTCTTGCACTGTGATAGTTTTCAGGTAATTTTGAGGAATTAGTATAAAGTTTGAGTGTTCTATTATTACGGGAAGATTTTCTTTTCGGAGGAGAAGGTACTTTAACACTTTGAGAACAAAAATTTGTGCTATTGGATGATGTGATTTTCCGAATTAATGGAGAATTATTAGTTCTCGATGAAAGTGAGTGGGGTCGCCTGGACATCGACGACGCCATAGAACTAACAGGAATACGCGAGACGTTCATCGACGAGGTCGAGGATGCGGGCGAAGCTGTAGCCGAACTGCAACTGCTCTTCCTATGAACGCGAATCCTCGTCAGTGTTGGTGAGATCGGAAAATATTCAATCTCAGTATCGTCTGTGGACAAAGTTGAGACAGGGTTTTCGGCGTCCTTTATATATTATGGTGACGAAGCTCGAAGATTTGTGAAAAAAATAGTAGAAAGCTAGATCACAAAATTTTATCCCTACCACCAGAGTTTCGTGGCAAAGAATAACGTGTGGTCGAATTAATAGACGACTGTTTTTTTTTTTTTTTAATTCAGAAGTAGTACAAGCGTGCGTCGATCCTTATTTTCATTTTAATTTACTGACTTATTGATTCATGTGAAAAATACGTGTTCTAAGGCAGCACTTGCTTTAAGAATTCTGGTGCAAAAGTGCATATTATACGAAGGTAGAAAAATATGTGGTGTCTAAAAATATTTTAAAAACTTACATGACATAGGCGTACCGATATTGATAGAATGAAAGATTTTAATAAAATAAGTTCAAATTTTTTGTGCGTATAAAATATTTAAATAGACTGTTTGATATTATTACAAATTTACTTATTGTAAAAAAATGATTTAAAATATATAGACACTGTCAAATTTATTTTCACTATTCAAGTTTTAAATAAAGAAAATAAGTTTTTACAGTGTTATATTACACATAAAATACGAAGAATTTATTTTATTAAAAAGAGTAGTGATAATGCATTTCGAGCAGAATAAATTAAGTAAAACTGCAGCGCATCATCAATTACTTCATAAGCCATTACAATTAAATATAAATACTACAGTAATAAAATGCTTCGTTCTACATTACGAAAAGTATATGTACTAATATGATTTGTAAAATAAAAATGTATAAAAATGAAATGTGCAAATAAAAAAAGTGCGACTAAAAAAACTTGAATGCACTTAAATCAATTCAAAGCAATCGTCATGCTTTAATTATGAGCGCTATAAGATTTCTGTTTTCTACTTAAGCAATTAAATGCTATTTCATAAAAATATTTAATAAAGTTATTAAATATACTAACTTTCTTTTTTTTTTTTGAAGACATGCCGGATTAGTTAAATGCTCTCACCATATTATAAAATGCAGCAGAAAAAAAGATTTTCAAAAATAAGAGAACTTAAAACACGATATTCTATCGAACGTACATTTAGAATATAACTTTTAATTAACGTTCTATGAAGAATAATAACAAATTTATAAGTCGCTCGCTAAATGTATGCCGATAGAAGAAAAAAATTCTTATTCATAATAAAGCCTATTCTATACAAAATTCAATAGAATTTAAAGAACTCGAGAAAACTCACCTTTGGGACGTTCCGGTGCCGGTTTACGAAGACCATGAAGGGGAACGTCACCTCCTTTCTGAACAGTTTTATAGGCTATCCTCTGCTCAAGAGGGCTCAATGGACTTGCGTCTTCTCGCCGACGGAAGACCAGTGTCGAGTCACTTTCGTACCCGGACTCTTTTAAAGCGCTGCAACGACATTAAAAATTAGCGAACTTGGATAATGAAATTTTTATCAGCCGCTGGACAGACAGGAGAGTAAATTTTACGACTCTTAATTTTATAATTTTTTCAAACTTTGTCTATTAATCGAAATTGTTTTATATTTTATATTTAAATATTACTTTTTTCTTTTTTAACGTAAAATTTAAGTTTCTCCGCGAAGGTTAAGATAGTTTTAAAATTTCGATTTAAGAAAGAGAATAAAAAAATCCTACTTACTGAGTCATATATGACTTGGCCGAGTTTGTGCTGGATTGTTCAAATGGCTGCAAAATATAAATAAATGTTAAATTTTGGTTTAATTATTTGACAATAATTTATTATTATTAACATATTAATTACATGCTAATATACGTGCGTAAGTATTATTAGTACTAAACGGATAGCGACATTTTCTACGATAGTACGACATCAAATTGTTGTGTGGTGTCACAATATGATATTTCACATAAATAATTTTTTTTTTTTTTTTTTCTATTGTCATTTATAATGTATAAAGAATTATCGTAATAATGATTGATTATGTCTGAGCAGCACTTTGTTTTGCGAAGGTTTTCTGCTACAATAATGTATTGTATTATTGTGAGGGTGTTAAAAGCATGCTTCAATCTCATCGAAGCTATAGTTAATTTGTTAGTGTCAGCGTGTTTATTAATAAAGATACACATATATGGATGAAAAAATAATGAGTTTAACGGAAACAATAACTTGATTTCGCTCGACAAGATAATGAAATAAATTATTAAAGTTGCACTCAATCTTAAGCGCAAATAGTTCGCACAATACAACGATGTTGAATTATCTACTGCGTATAAACTAATTATTTGTATGATAATTTATATCTGTTTTATTTAGTATGAGAAAGTTGTTCTTTCTGATGAGTTGGTAGAGAAAAAAAATAATAAAAAACAATACCTTGAAAAATATTAAAAATATGACAAAACTAAGTATTTATCTTTCATGAAAAACAAATAAAAAAATAATTTGAATATTTTTAATTGTTGTGGAGATGAATGCATATTGCAATAGTTTATAGATGAATATTTATTATATGCCACAAGCAGTAATGTATTTAAAATGTGAACAATGCAAAAATTGTAAAAATGATGAGTATAAAGATAGATTACTTTCAGCCTTCAATAAAAGCAACGCAGTTGTACAAATTTTACTTTTAAAAGCAATCATATAAGATTATATTTTTTAATGAATGATTATTTTACATACTGTATTTTATTGAATTTCAAAATAATGTGTCAGATGATAAAATATATTTTAATCATAGATAAATCAAAAAGCAACGGCGATAGAGAGAAAAAATGAACCAAGACAAGGTGTTTGAGTTTTAAAACAGTTTATAAGTATGTAACAATATAAAAGATTTTATTGACAGACTTTTGCGCAAAGCTGTAAAGATCAACAAACAAAACAGCGAACGATGCAAGGCTTTGAAATTTATAGTTGGATTTTTTTATCTGCAATTCATATTTACAAAGATTATTTACAAATAAAATATTTGAAAAACTAACAAAAAATAAAATTCATTTATTTACAAAAAATATGATCGAGTACTGTTAAAAGTACAAATCTAACATATCGAACTTTAAAGTATTACACAAAAAAATTAAAATAAAACTAAAAAGGTAAAGTGTCGAAATCGTAGAGAAACATCGCCGTTTTGAATTTTCGTGCACAATCTAGAAAAAAAGAGGAGTAAACGAAGATAACATAACAAGATAGATAGATAAACATAACATACAGCTATAGAGACAAAGTGAGAGAAAGAGATGTAGACAAAGTGGGAGAAGGAACAATCATCGCGCCAATTAAGTCATTCCACATAATCGAGTCTCAATGATGCTGTGTATAGATATTCAGGCTATATATATATGCAAATATAAATAAATAGTGAAAATGTATGCAGCGTGATCGTGCAGCCGTAGGCACTCTCTAACCAGAAGTGAAGAAGAAGAGGGCGCTACCGCGACATGATTTGTGGAGGTGGTCGTGCCGTTAGAAGACGAATTGGTGACCGAGGAAGAAGAAGAAGCAGAAGAAGATAGCGTCGCCTGCGGCGGAGCATTCGCCAACGGCTGCTGCCTAAGGGGATGCTGCTGTTGCTGCTGGGGCTGCGGCTGCTGCGCGGCTCTCGGCCTCGTCGGGGCGTGCCGCGGGCGCGCGCTGGACGACAGCCCGTCGACCGGGCCGAGGAAGCCCCAGTCGTCGTCGTCGTCCTCGTCCAGCGCGTCGCCCCCCAGCGGCCTAATGATGCGCCGCTCGGACTCGCCGGTCGAGCCGCTGCGCTGCCTCGGCTTTGCGGCGGCGGCGGCGGCGGCGGCGGTGGCGACGCCGGATCCGGCCAGCTCGAACAGGCTCTCGAGGAGCCTCGACTGCCGGAGCCTCTGCCGCTCGTCGTTGAGCTCGAGGTCCCGGCGGATCTTGCCGCTGTCGTTGAGGTTCGCCTCGGCGGCCATCCGCTGGGAGCGCGAGCCGTGTCGACCCGAGCCGGTGGAGTAGAGCCGTCCGAGAGGCGAGGGGCCGCGCAGCGATCTCGAGCCGTTTTGTGCCGTGGGCCTGCTTACACTGTGCGAGAGCCGCTGGCCGTCGGGATGTCGGTAGGACAGGCTGCCCTGGAGCGTCGGTCGAGAGCTCGAGGAGCGTTGGAGCAGCGACGCCGTCGTACCGGTGATGCCCTCGTGCGTGCCGCGATTCTGCAGGTGTCCGTTATCGTCCAACCACTGTGACCGGTGATTGCCCGGCGATTACGCACGATAGGACGAGCGGACGAGCCAACGAGTGCGAGAGAACGGAGATAGACGCACACGTCCCCGGGGAAAGACGTCGGAAAGAGAAAGAGAGAAAGAGAGACGTGGGCACACACACACATACACACAGGGCGTAGCGTGCACGGTGTGCGTTCAAACGAGACACAGAGACACCCAAAGACACACAAAGTTCAATAGACATTTGTTAATTATTTTTTTTTCCTTTTCTTTTATCGTTATTATTATATTGATAAAAAAATTTAGCGGAAAGATTTTTTGAAAAAATTCTTTTAAAAGCATCGAGATTGAATATATTTTTTGTAAATACACGCTGTTAAAATTTTATACGAAATCGTTGATGTTTTAATTGCAATTTTCAAAAATTCTTTTACCATTACTGGCTACTTGAATCAGCCTTTCAAATTAACGTATTATCGTGTTTTAATTTGAAAACTTTTTAATCTTTAAAAGGAAAAAAAGTATTAAATTCTTTAACATTATTTTTTAGATTTAAAATTTAAATTATACAATTGTATTTTACAGAAATAAAAAAAAGAAGCTTATGAAATCGAGTTAAGTTAATTTGACATTGATAAAAGTGCCATTAATCTTATCTAGAGACGTAATTAAACATTTGCAAAATAAATTATATGCCTACAACACATCGAGAAAAAAAATGTGATGTGCGTTACATATTAACACGAGTGTAAATTAATTTCTGGTTTCAGCAATTTTGTATATACTATCGGGAAATAAATACATCGACATTTTGCGCATTATATTACTAGTGAGAAATAGGAATAATAATGTGAGACAGGCAAGTCGTTTCCACTCGTATTGCACTCCAATTACGTGAAAGGTGTCAGTATTTAAAGTGAATTGCAAATGTAATTACTGTACACTATAAAACCCACTTCAGCTTAAAATCAAATGTCGATCGTTTTAAAGTTAAAGTAATCGTTAATTTTTTTACGCTCCATTTGGAAATGAAATTTCATTGAATTATTATCAGCTGTATTAATTTTATCGATCGACAAAGGCAATTTTAAATATCAGTGTTTTACTAATCTTCGCAGTGTTTTTTTTTTTCTTTTTTTATATCAAAGTTAGTTGATAAAGAAAAAAAAGGTATTAATTATTAGTTCAAGTAAAATTATGGGTCAGTAAAAAAAAGATACTGCAAAGATAAAGTAAACGTATCGGATCGTTTGTTTACAAACGATTTTTCTTAAAATATCGAAATTTTTTGAGAATAAAATATTGCGTACCCCGTCAAATATGTCCATGACCTCGTCCCACCACTAGAAAAAATGATTAAAATAATGCATTACACTATGCGTCATTACTATGTTGGTTAAGTTAAAAGTTAAAAAATAAAATTTGTTAAATTAAATTAAAATAATAACAAAATTAAGCAGAGGTCAGCTACTTAAAATATTTTAATTAACGAATATTACAATATATATTCATTATTTTATTTACATTTAAAAAGAAAGTGTATGTGTAGATGACGTCTGCTTGAAAAATTAAAATCACTTCAATTGAAAATTATATCTAGAAGCATAACTACGAAAGCTAAAAAAGAAAAGGTAATGTACATTGATTAAATTATATGAAATAAAAATAATTTTAAAAGTTGAGATATTAAAAATAACAATAACAACAATAATAATAATAATAATAAAATAACATAAAAATAAATGAAAAAAAATACAAGCTATAGCGTATTAAAGTTGATTCTGTACATATGTATATTAAGTAAATTAGCAAGTCGCGCAGAAACAATTTTCCCTATGCCAAAAAATTGTCCTTTCGCATACGGCACGAAATTAAAGACCACAACAGAAACACTCTGCATTAACAAAGTTAATATAATATATAAATATACATTATTGTAATTTAAAGTTCGTGTCATCGTTACCTTCCGCTTCGCCCAAGTGAGATCAGACGGTGGCTGGAAGAAAAGCCATTTCAAACTGTCATATACGAGTCTCTCCCAAATATTATATTTTAATTTTTTTTTTTTTTTTTTTTTTTTTTCATTTTTAATATATGTCTCCTCATTTTTATATTTCAATTTCTTATCCAGTAGCGCCATTTTGAGAAAATATTGTTGCAAAATTATTTTTTCTTTACTTTTTCTTTATAAATGAAAATTTAGACCAATTGTATCAATAAATCATATAGCTTGCACCGAATTATTTTTATAAATATTAAAACTTTTGCATTTTTTAATTATTATCGCAAGTTAATAATATAATATTTCAATTTTTCATGCAATTATTATCGTGTATTATCGGCAAATAGATCACACACAAAGCGTAGAAAAATATTTACCAACAATTTTTCTCTTGGCGTGCAATAAAAATTCTTATGAACAATGAAAGTGTAATAAAGCCGAGTATGATAATGGCGCTAATTAGTCTAGGAATCGATAACAATTATAACGTAGTCACGTATAACCTGTAGATGCGTTCCCACCGGTGTCGGTCCCAAATCCGATTACAGAAATTACGTATACGAGTGAGCGTGCGCGGATAAATTCGGCACTTATGAAACGCGATCCCCTGTTTTCGCGTGTTATACACGTCGTAGTGGGGCCGAAGCAACGGCAATTCGAGGATCGTTTACATTGTAACGGTCACATTATAAGCGAGAATTCGCTTAACGATCGTAGCATTGCCGCTTTATCCGTGGCCTTAGAATTTCGTTTTGTGTTGCTAACATTAGCGCTGAGGTATACACATAAAATCTCATTGGATACTTCTGCCGGCGCGATTGCTGCTTCGCTTAACCTATAAAATCGGCGAACCGCTTTAAACGTTGACGCGAAATCGCGCCCCGTCTTCCCGCACGTGTTTCCGCCTGCATGTTTTTGCGTGCGTGTATATGTGGGTGTATGACTGCGATCGAAAGAATCATATTGGATGACGGTATGTTGGCTGATATTATGTGTAAACACGAGCTATTTTGCGTCGATACATGGGCGCGACTCGATGAAATGATTTCGTTGTAGCTTCTGTTGCTGCTGTTTTGTAGTTTTCGTTTAATTTATGTCGATTACGATTCAAAATAAAAACGTGACTAGTTTCGGTACCTCTTTAGTTTCCTTCTCTTGGATCGAACAATTTCCTGGGACGTAGTCTTCTATTCTACCTGGTTGCATGTGATATGTATCTGGAGAATAATGGCCATCTACACGTCCGACTCTAAAATTATCAAAAATGAAAAATTTTCATTTTAAATGTTTTCAGGATTATTGATAATGAAAATTATAATTTTCTTCGAGAGAAGATTTTGTTATATTTTATTCAAAGTCAAGATGAGACGCACAATCGATAGTAAGGTTTACTATATTACTGTATATTATGTGTATTAGCTTGCCAATAATAATAAATTCAAATTGTATAAGTCCGTGAACACATCAAAGTATAAATTCGTAATACGTAAACTTTGTACACATTTACTCTTCTACGATATGCACATGCTTGAATTAGTAATGCTAACGTGAGCTAGATTTCCTAACTGATAAGATTGCGCAATCCAGAAATTATTAATTCCATGTAATTTTCCAATTTCCTGTTGTCATTTCTTACTTTTTTTTTTTGTCAAATTATTATTTCTAGATTATTCATTAAAAAGTTTCATTCAAATAACGACGATGAAGAAAATTAAACTTACGGCCTAGGTAAAGTAGACGTTGAGTAATCATTATCTCTATTACGCTGTCTGTGTCTTCGATTGTCTAGTGTGGCCGATCTTTCGGAATAACTTCGTGGTTCTGGTTCGCTCAGATAACCGCTCGATGTCCCGCTGTATCCGGTTCTCGTGCCTGGAAAATACAGAAGACGAGGCGAAAAAAATTATTAGTCTATTATGGTAATGCTCGAGTGAAATGTGGGGATATACAGTTCAACACTGATTCGATAGTTGGAATTGCGGATTTTTTATTTTTTTATTTTTTTTTTTTATTTATTTTTTTTTTTAGTATTGCGGCAGTTACACGCACGCTCAACGATTGCTTATTTTGTATGAAAAAAAAGTAATCCGTAATAGTACAGCCAACCTTGAGTAATCCTTAAAGCACACTATTGTTTAATCACTGCGAAAGCCAACTTTTATTAAATGTGATAATTAAAATGCGACTATGGGGTATAAGGAATTTTATGTACAAAGTTAGCTATGTAATACGAATTCGAGAGTTCGATTTTGATTTGTACACAATTAATGCAACGTAGGCTTTCCAGTTAACTAAGCGCATTAAAAGAGGTAGTTATTATGATTGTACGTAAATTATTGATATTCCTCCATACGGTGAATGATTTAGGTAGTGATTATCGAGAACCGATTATTCTTACAGTTTGTATTTTATGTTTTTATGTTTCACTTTGGGGTTTGCCTTGCTTCTCGTGTATGCATAAATACGTAAGCATACTAAAATATGCATAGTAATTTATCGCATTTTTTCTGACAAATGTTACGTTAACGCTGCACATAAACACATCCATAAATAATTGTTAATATATATAAAGTAGTAGTAGTAGTAGTAGTAGTAGTAGTAGTACCATTCAGTCAGCTCCTGTATTTTATAAATAAATAATTTCTTCTTTCATAAAAAATTAAAATACAAATTTATTTTGAATAGTATAAAAAAAAAAAAAAAATAATATATATAATATACTTGCACCTGGCAATAAAAAATATAAAATAAATATTTTATAGTTATGCATATTATTATTGTATTTGCTGAAATATTAAACGTTATTATTAGATTAAACAGACTGAAATAGGTTGCGATACAGAGAGATAGAAAGAGAGTGAGAGTAATTAGTTAAGCTTATTTTGAAGTATTATTAGCAGCCAAGTTAATGTCATTAATGAATCGCACAACGAATCACGAGCTTAGCACAGAGAATAAGTCGCACTGCCTAAAAGAGTTCAACGAAAAAAATATGTTTAATCACCTCGATGTGGTCTGTAGCGGATGGTTACGTAGTCGTCTGCAATTGGGAGATATTTGCTTATAAATAAAATTATTGATTGTCATTTTGATATGGTACTGATTTTATCTCTAATTTTTTGTTCACAATTTTTTTTTTTTTTTTTTTTTTTTAATTTTCAACGAGAAAACTAACCGTCTTTTGGCGCGCGATGAAGAGAATCGTACATTCGCTTATACCACTTTGCTTGGTTGTTTTCTTTGACTTCCTGTAAGAATTACGTGATTTTCGTATTCAATATTCTTCTTGTTCTTTACTAAATTAGTCTTCTGTTATGTTAATAAAAACAAAAATTTACTTTTGAATGACAAAATATACGTTTATAGGAAAAAGTAATCGTCAGCAAATTTAATTAAAAATGTTTTTAGTCATTTTTTAATGTATATGAAGTATTTTTAACAATTTTTTTTTTATAATTAGGTAATATATTACTATCTTACGAAAAATCGATTTATCGCTCAAAGATTAAACTGCAATTTTTTAAAATTTAAAGTCATTGGAGCTGAAGATAAATTAAAAAAGAATATCGATTACAATGTCGTGTGAGTTTCAATCTATTCTCTAGAATAAAAAGAAATCCACTTTAGTAGATGAATATGAATTAACCCATTTTTCAAAATGTAATCCAAATTAATCAAAGTATATTTGAATCAAAATTTACAAACCAAAAATAGCAATTTATTCACGAAATATACCATTTCCTAATTTAAATTTATATTCATGTCTGTTTTGATTATTCAAAATTGAAATCCACGACATCCATTACTAATCCATTTAATAATTTATCCCTTAGTAAAAAATAGAATAAAAAAATTTCTATATGATATATTTTTCGAATAAAAATGTCTTTCGTAGCGATAGTTTGTTCGTTGCAACCATTCGATGACTTACTGATCTCAGAACGATGGGCATGCCGGTTTTAGTAGTCGGACCAATACCCTCGTATTTACGAGGGCCGAGATCGGCCATCTTCTTTGGCGGAGCATTTTCTCTCTCTGGTTCGCTCTCATATTCCTTCTTCAAAGTGTAGACTGCTCGAATTTTTAATCAATTTTATAATTAGAGATTATATATTTTTCTTTAATTTTAACAAGGACGCTTGTTTAATTTACATTCTATTTTTTATTTTTTTCATTTTAATTCCACGCGCTTAGTTAAATATTTATTTTCGTCGATTAGGTTAAAATATCGTACAAAAGAGTTTCAGAGTGATTGTAACGTGTGTATATGTGCTTAATGATAAAGCAAGTACAATTGTGTAACACAAGTGTGTGTGTGTGTGTGCTAATTTGATATATTTAGAATATATTTATGTATATATATATAAAGACAACCCGTAATATTAAAGATTGAGATACTCACTGACTTCTCCAGGACTGAGTAATGGCTTTTCTTCAGTTTTGCTGAGAGCAGTGTGATCAGCCTCCTCTAAGTAGGCTGCTCCTTTTGGTAACTGTCCTTCTGTTTCAAAACAGAATTAAAGCTTTATTATTAAATTAACAAAATTTATGTTTATAATTTACTAAAATTTAATAAATATAAATATAAAGATGTTTTAACTAGTAATGTATACGAAAAAAAATTTTTCTCAACATCAATAAATTTATCATCATGACAAAAAGTTAAAAACTTGTTAAAAAAATCGACGACAAATAAAATCTTAACTCAATTGTAGATTTGCCGACGTCTCCGCCACGATTACTTCAAAAGCAGCATCGATCAGTAGCATGAACACTCACTTGCGCGCTATACCTTCCGAAAAATATAGGAGAGAAAGGAAAAAAAGAGATAGATAGACGGATAAATACATACCTCTCGCTTTTTGCAGCAAAGTAATGGTCGGATTTTGTGCCCTTGGCAGCCTTGGCGCGCCAGAGGTAGTGAGCGCATTCAAGCCCTGAGACGGGGCGGAGTAAGAATTGACAATTCGCGAGGGAATGCTATGCGAGAGAACTTGAGATGCTTCTTTCTTATGCTCCTCCTCTTCCCAGGGTGGCGGTGCTGTGTCTGCCTGCTGCCGGACGCATTATCAAATATATCACGAGTTCCCAATCGATATTACCCTTTATCGCGATTGCTTTATTCTCGCAAGGTTTAGCAAAATTTTTTTCTCACGGAAGGTATAAATTTCGTTTTCGAATTTTTTTTTTTTTTTTTTTTTTAAATTATCTTTTATTTTATTTTATATTTTAAATGAAATATTCAAGTGACTTTGGCGTAATTTTCGCGATAAATTCGCTCGATAACGAGTTAGCCTCTTATGCATTTAAATAAAGGGACTAAAAATATTGAATCATCAATTATGATAATTTTGAATTATAATTTTATATGAAGTGCTTTTCAGATTTGATTTAGCAAAATTAATTTTGTAAACGCGTTTAAGTTAAGGAAAGAAAAATCTTGCATAATTAATGTTATCATCGAACGTGAAATACAATTACAAGATATAAAAATTTAAAATAATTCATAAAATCAAGAATGGAAGTGATGTATGTACACGGATCGATTTGTAATGTAAGCTTTCAAATGGAATATTTGAAAAGATGTTTGGAAGCATCAGTACCTGTGTGAGTTTCTTTCTGCTCAGGACAGGACTTTCAAAGGAAACTGGACGGAATTCTTTCCTCTCGGGAACTGGGCTTGGTCCTGCACTCGACGGAGTCCAAACCGGCGGAATTGGCTCATCCTTCTTGTCTTTGTCGGATTCCGGGCTCGGCTGTCTCAGTGGCTTTGCGGACTCGCTACCAGGTGACCAGACACCTGGATAACAATTGTTATTAGAAAACTTTCAAATTTTTATTTTTTTATTTATTTATTTTTTTTCGAGAATTGCTTTTTAATACTTTTGAGTGCTTTGTCGCGAAAAGACACTTTTATCGTTTGATTATTTTTGTACGAAATTTATTATAAATTTTTTACTGGCTTTAAATAAGTCTATTAACAAAATATTTCGTTAATATTTTTTTCATTTTTCTAAATAAAATAAAGATTTTCAAAATATACGTAAGCGAGAAATTTGTCTTTGTCAAAATGGTTAAATTGAAAAACATTTATATCACACCATTACAAAATATTCAGTATAAAATTGAGATTTTTTTATTTCTTCAAGTAGGCATGCAAAAATCTAAAAATTCAATTCTTAGCATTTACACTAATTAAAGTGTAAAGCATTTACACTTCACACCATTCTGATTTTACCTACCTATTGGATTACCTCTAAAAAATTTGTCATTTGTTCGAAAAATTTTATTTTATGTATATACGAAACAATAACGTCAAACGATACAACATTCGCCAAAT
Organism: Chalcis sispes; assembly: GCA_949987625.1. Classification (NCBI taxonomy): domain Eukaryota; kingdom Metazoa; phylum Arthropoda; class Insecta; order Hymenoptera; family Chalcididae; genus Chalcis; species Chalcis sispes. Next base: position 64,354,041 of record OX465098.1, read on the forward strand.
ACAATCTCTACTAAAAAAATTCATAAAGCATCACTGTGCAAACAGCATGCAAAAATTAATACGGCATCGCATGAACCCCATTCAAATAGCTTTTAAGCGCGTTCTCAATATTTCAACGGTGAGTCAGGCACAGTAAACTACCAAGACCAAATTTTTGAATAGTTCAGCGACGCACGAGTAGCTAATGATACCGTAGCTAAATCCTTGCTAAAGAACGGCATAATTAGGAGGTCTGCTTTACGAAAACCCAAGCGACGCGTAAGCTCGCGAAACGCGTAAATTTACGAGCCGACGGACGAAATATAAACCCTCTCATATTCTCTTCCCGCGTGGTTGACGTACGTAAATATAAATTTCACACGCGCGCGAGCGAGCGAGGCAAGAGCGACGTAAAAAGAGACTAAAGTTGGCCAGTAGAGGAGTATTGCATAAATGATCTTTCTTTCGTCGCGGTTTTTTTGCGCCCCGTCTCCTCGCTCTTTGCCAAACTCGAGAAGTCCGACGTGGTAAATTTGTCCGCATTGACGCTTAAATAAATAAACGTAAGCGTTTTTAGACCAATTCATTTAATCGACTGTCGTCGCTTGTAGAAAAGAACGTTAAGAAAATTTCATGGTAGGTATAACGTTTATTGTACGTTGGCTCGTTTCGAAGTTTTCAATTTTACGCCAAATAATTTTTTTTTATTCGATTGTTAAAAGTGTTTTTTTTTTTTTTTTTTTTGTATTTTTCGAGAAAAAAAAGTTTTACAAGCGATTATATATTATTTCCATTATCTAATCTTCAAGTATAAAATTAAAATTTTCAAATAATCTAGCGCAATTTTTCACGGCTACGAAAAGCTCGGCGAAAGCTTTTTAAAAAAGATAACAGGTCAAAGAAAATACACGCATACGTATGTGTGTATATAACGACTGTAAAACGAAACGAGGTCCAAGATGTCGGAGCGGGGACGTGTACATACGAGGTCAAAAGTAACAGTGACAAAACTTTTCGTTTGCTTTTCTTATTAAAACGAGCGTGTCGTGGAAAAAGGCGCCAATGTTTGTCCACGTGGCCGAGAACTCGCGCTGCGACTTCGTGCACGTACGCACACATATCGTGAGAAAAATGAGCGCCGGTTAAGCGTAAACAAACTAGAGAAAGAGAGAGAGGGACTTTATTTTTGTGAGATAACCGTTTTCGAGTCGGATTTTTTTTTTTTTTTTTTTTCTGCTTTGCGAAAATTATTCGCCGCTCATATATGCGGCATAATAATTTTAAGATTGAAAAAGTTAAAGGACCATTAAAGCTGAGAAAAAGATAGCGATCGAATGATTCTTCATCTAAATTTGAATTTTTCAGTACATGGTTATATTCGTTTTAAAATATATGAAAAATTTTAATAAAAAATAGGATAGATGAAAAATTTTAAAATAATTTTGATTTTATATTTTATACCTATACGTTTACTTTTATCTCTTTTATATTTGCAGAGTAAAATACATATTGTATGATTCTTTTCTAGTTTATGTGAAAAGGAAGCTATAAAAGTGCTTCATAAATCAACAAAATTTAGAATGAAATATACTTCACTTTATGGAATATCATTGCAAATATTATGAAATAAATGTAAAACTTGATTAATATTAAGACGTTACGATTAAAATTTTAACCGCTCGGCTAATAACTTTTAAAAGTATACAAAAGCTTTTAATAAATTCATTCATATTTTAGCTATGTCTTTCTAAATTAAGATTTTGCAATTTACATGAATATATAACATGGTGAATCACTGCTATTAAAAGTAAGGTTACCTTTGCCACGTAAAAATATCTTTTGTGAATTGTATGAATTTTTGTTCTATCGTCTTTTATGAAAAGATTTTGCATTAAACAAAACACTATGAATTTAATTTTTGTATTCATGTGCCCTAGTTAATGAAAAAGATAGAAAATCAATCTATTTTTCTTGACAACCTTGTCGTAACCTTTTTATGAATCTCATAAAGTTTAAGCATAGTTTTTGAATCTGATTTAAAATTTTACTTTTATTTTTTCAGTTTAAAAAAGCTTTGTCAAAAAAGAATCTACAAAAACTTAGAAAATAATAAGAAATCATGTATAAATTTATTTATACTTTTCATCGATACAGAACGATAAAAATATAGAACGGACCTTTAAACTTAATTGCAATCAAGTAAAGTAACGAAATATTTATATATATATATATATATATATATATATATATATATATATATATATATATATATATATATATAAATATATTTCTCGTTACAAAAGCTCTCGGCTAACGCAAGCCCGCCGTACACTTTTCCCACTCGGCGTATTTTCGGATGCGTCGGCGGCCGGTAGCATTGTTAATTCGACGATAAATCAAAGCCCGCGCCGGCGAAATTAAACGCGCGTGCGCGCGTACAGGCCGAGTCTCGAGGCTCTTTTTGCGGCCGATCTATAAAAAAAAAAAAAAAAAAAAAATAATGGGAAAGAGGAAAGGAAATGAAATGCGCTAGAATGATCAGCGACGGTATACGAGTATACACACCGGACGTGTTTACGCCGAGAGTTACTCGCTTTATGTGCGAACCGATCATGCGAATATGTGTATGCGTGTGGTCGACCATTAATTCATCGGACTAAGCGATGATGGAAAGTGGGTTAATCGATGGGCCTTTTGGTTATTGTTTACGAAGTGCCTTTTTCACATTGGAATTTCACCAAAACGAAAAGGATAGATTCGTTGATTTATTTGAAATACGCATGAATTAAAATTGTTTTTAATTTTACGATGCATATTGTTTGTTGCTAAAATTTTCTAATAATTCAAATAGTGCAATTAAGTTTTAGAAATCAATTTTTATCGATATCAATTTTTTAATTATTGTTTATTTTAAAAATTTTTATTCTTTCACAAAAAATTCATTGCTCTCGAGTTGACAAATAAAAATGGTGTTGATTAAAAATTATTATAATATATTTTTTGAAATAATACACTCTCAGATTTTTAATTCATTACTTACTATAAGATCGTAATAGAATATTTTTAACAAATATAGTATTATGTTAACCAAGAAATACCCGACTTCAAAAGCATTGCTGTGAGTTTGCGGTATCAAGCGGCAATAAAACCCAAGCTTTGTTAGAATATATTTACAACGTGCACAAGATAAATAGTGAATAATAAACAATGTATTATCGATAAAATATTGGTTAGCTTAATTTTAGCTGTTTTTATTTTTTAAATTTCTTGATTTAACAATATTACGTGTACAATTTCGCGTATGCAAACATAACGAAAAACAAGTATTTTGTCACCAGCGATTTACCTGGCTTGGCCGACGACGCTTTGAACGTCGGAGCAATCATTTCTGAAAATATTAAAGATGTCCTCCGTTAATCGTGTACATATAATTTCTTGTGTACAATTTCAATGTTTTTTTCTCGCTAAATTTTAACATTTGGACATTCGGTTTAACAAAAATAAGGATTAAAAATAGGAGATTAGTATAATTAGATATCCCTTATCGGATACATTTACGATTTGTGTTAACAAAATTTATAATGGTTACCCATGGCACTGAAAATATTTTCAGAAAATCCAGGAAGTTGGTACTCGGGATATAATTTCCAAGTTTCTCCTTTGAAGTCATGTACTTTGCACAAGACTCGTAAACATTATGTAGGAATTAGGTTTTGTTTCAAAATTTCACACTAGTTTAGATGAATCAAAACATTGCCACGGTGGAGCTAATAAATCTTGGAGCTAAATTTTCAGAAGTGAAACTTAAATAAGCTCTCAAATGACGAGAACAAAAAGTTTTTATCCAAAAAAAGCAACGATTTTTTTTTTCTCTCGAGAATTAATATTACTTTATACTCAGATAAGATTTATGAAAATTTATTCGACGAATCTAGAAATAAAAAATAATCTTAACATGAATATACTAAATCTCCCTAATCGCAAAGTAACACTATCAGACCAAGACATTTGCCTTTTACACTACACACATACACACACACACAGCGCGCCATACATTTCCACATTTTTCTCTCCGAAAATTCCATAAAGTACGCCCGAGGCATTTTCTCCGCTGTGCAAAAACACAGCCGCTCAAATATATGAGGACGCAGATATCGCGCTCGAGCGATATCCGCTGAAACACACTCATACAAAGACAAACGTGCAACATGAGCTAAATGACTTTTTCCCTTATCGGCATGTAGGAGCTTCCGTGTGTACGCTCAAGAAGAACCTTAGCTTCTTCCCCGAGGGAGTACGTAAACAGGCGAGAAACTCCGGGACACTGATTTTTCGCTTCTCTCTGCGAGAGTGTCTCTCTCTCTCTCTCTCTGTCTTTCTTTACCTCGGCGAGAACGTTGTCAAAGAGGGTTTTTCTTAGGCTGCGCGACGTGCGGCACGTCGTCTTCGCGGTTCATTAATACAGAAGCGCTCTTGATGAGGAGAAAGAAAGGAGAGAGAAAGAGAGAGAGAGAGAGAGAGAGAGAGAGAGAGAGAGACAGACAGAAAGAAAGTAAAGACTAGATGGCAGAAGAGTCTAAACAAGGAAAAGCTTTGCCCTGTTTTTGTTGCTCGCTCAACTTTGCTATGGTCTATCAGTTTCCATACTTTTGAGAAGCTTTTATTTTTAGGTTCATTTTGTTAATTAATAATAGATAAGTCTATCACCGACGTTGATTTTTATTTTATTTTGATTTCTGGTGATGTTTACGGTAAATGATACAATAACAAACGATAATTTTTTTTCAATTTAAAATTATTCTATAAATGTTTTTTTTTTCAGTAGATAAAAAAAAAATATATATATGTATATATATATATATATATATATATATTTTATGGTGGCTCATTAGGCTAAATAAACATTAATCTAAAGATTTACGTCGGAGATAAAGTATTTATTGGGTAGACGATATAAATACAGATATAATTTAATCTATTAATAGTGACCATGCTTGTTGCAAAATGTATTCAAGTCTATTCTTGTAGACTACCGGTGATTCTGACGAATGAAGTTTAATTCACACCTAATTCACTCGATTAAAATCCGACTTAAATGAAAATAATATTTGATCGGGAAATTAATCATTTATCGCGTTTACGATTTATTTAACATTTTTTTATTTATTTACCTAATGATGATTTAGAAAATCGGTACTTAAAGATTATCTAAATTTGCGCAACAGCGACATAAGTAACGTTCAGCGAAATATTAATTGGCAGGCCGAAACATTGAAAACGAAAACAGCGCGCGCGCGCGAGAGAGAGAGAGAGAGAGAGAGAGAGAAAGAGAGAGAGAGATAGCTTTATTTCTGTCAAGCAAATACGATACGCTAACTTCCTCTCGGCTCGACGCGTTCTTCGCTATATATTTTCTCCTCGTAATAGTTTCGTTTTTCTCGAGTTTACTAAAGATTATTAGAAACTGTAAACGCGTACTTATGACGTTTTACAACTTTGTTGATTCGTGCTTTAACGTCGATTTCCGTTGTTTACTTTACGAACTATACAATCTTGTCTCTTTTAGTTTTTTCGTCTTTAGCGCATTAAATAATTTGCCGAATTGATAAGTGAATATCTACGCACTCGCTCGTCCGTAATTTACGTCGTAATTCTTATGCACCAGATAATTTGAGAAATGAAACGCCATCCGAATTAGTTACAGGATTTTAAAATTGTCGCGTGTACGCGAAACTCTGTAACTCGATATAGGTTGCGTAATTTCCGACGCGTCTGCTCTTGCTTCAGTATTTCGATTTTCTCTATGCACAGATTCGATCGCGTTAATAAAACGAGAAAAAAGAGAAATTCTGTAGCTTTGAATAGTGAAAAAAAAATGGTTGAAAATCATGATATATTATTGTTTGCATTTTAAATCATTGTATGAATTATAAATATTGGCGCTAGTTAAATATTATGGTTGGAAAGTATCATTTTAATTTTATTTTTCAAAGTATTACAGATCTAAAATTTATTTTTACGTATTTTTTAAATATTTAAATGTATAAAAGCAAAAAATTATATATTAAAATACATTTTCTAGATTTTCTATCTTTTATAAGTTTCTTTTACAAAAAAGTCTGTGTAACTTATACCATCGTTTAGAATGTCAAACATAATATAGCAATGTAAACAATATCACAAATACATGTACTATACGTACGTGACTGATTGTCTTACCAAACCCGGCTTATTCTACTGAACGCATACGTAAATATTATTTTCGTAGCATTCGATCGATTTTAATTATATACTTGCAACCTATTTTTTTTACGTAGAGAATACGTGAGATATTCTCTACGGGAATAAGTAACGAGTTAATAAATTTAAAAAAATTCGATGTATTAGATAATTTTGCATTTGCCAGATTCTTCTTAGCCTACTAAGCTTCATTCATCACTGAACCATCACAAAATTAAAAACACCGAAAATCATCACCCACGAGCACTGCACAACAAACGCGCGAAATAGTAACGTCCCTGACGATCTCGAAAGGAATTTTCGGACGACGAAGAGAGAGGCGAGAGAACTCGCACTCTAAACGCACTTACTTTTCTCCAACATAACGCACGAGGTATCGCGAGTAGTCTTGCACTTTGACAGCCGTCGCGCGGATGCGAATATTCACCGAGAGCGAGCGTGAAAAATCTCGAAAGAGAGAATGAGAGAGAGAGAGAGAGATAGAGAGAGAGAGAGAGAGAGAGAGAGAGAGAGAGAGAGAGAGAAAGAAAGACTCAGAGACGCGCTTACACGCGCGCCAGAGAGAGCAAGAGACTCGGGGAGTCAGTTCATAATAGGCGCGAGCTCAAGCTATACGCCGTCGGTCGACTCTATACCGCTGCTCTCTTTCTTCTCCCAAGCTATCTCGCACTCTATTTCTCGTTTTGCTCGCGCTCTCTTGTTCTCGAGAGCTCGCTGGCGGTACGCGCGCAACTGAGAAGTAAAAGATAGACAGAGAGAGAACCGAGTCGGCGTCGCGACGACGACGACGACGACGACGACGACGCTGTCCGCGCCGTTTCCGCTTACGTTTACAACGACGTCGGAAAGGGAGAGAAAGAGAGATGGAGAATAGAGTCGGCCAATTGCGAACGGAGGGATAGTTAGCCTTCGCGGTGAGCTTAATCGCCTCGCTTTACCGTACGATCCTCTCTACTACCGCTTGAAGATCTGCGCCGGTAGCGATGGATCGAGACTCGTACGGATAGCTTAACGACTGCTCCGCTTTAACGCGGATCGTCGGGAGGGTCATTCTCTTGCGAAATCTGGTAGGTTATTAGGGAAAATGGCTGCTCCTAGATATTTTACAATGAGAGAGAGAGAGAGAGAGAGAGAGACAGAAAGAAAGGTAGCGGGTTTGATGTTTATGGTTTATAACTTTAATAACGTGAAAACGTTGTATTTGCTTATTTCTTTAATTAAATATCGAAATAATAGATGTTAACTAATCTTATCAACTCGCTTAACTTGTAGAGAGGATTTTGTTTATACATATATATATACATATATAAAGTGGGAATAACGGCTCTTGTCATAAACTGCGATGAGAATGATTTTATGAGGTAGTTTAGGTTATATCTCGGGTGGAAACATACCGAGGTAGCATTCGCGGAGAGTTTCATAAATTCTCTTGCGATTCAAGCGGCTACGCGGTGAAAAATGTTGGGGTCATATTTTATGATATATACCAAGATTATATTTGATATAAAGAAAACGATTGAAGAGGTGAACTTTTGTAAAAGCTTATAATATAGTAGCTAACGCAGTAGTAACGTTATATATATATTATAATATATATATATATATATATTATAATATTTAAAATAGTATAACGTTATATATACTATTTTAAATATTATATTTTCGCGGATCTCACTTGTTTCTATTAAAATTAAATACTTTCAATCATTCATCGTCCAATAATCTATTTCAATATCAGTCCGAATTCAATCTCACGAAAACGGCGCAATCTCGATCGAAAAAGCCATTCCCGGTCAAACAGCAAAATCGACGCAGCGCGCGTTATCGGATTTCATCGAGCTGAAAGCCTCGACCTTGCAACGCCACTATGCTAGAGAACGCGGTATCGTTCTCACTCTTCTCCGCCCCCTTCCCCCCCCCCATACTTCTCCCTTTTTCTCCCTCTATCCTTCGACAATTGCGCGTACGCGCCGGCAACGCGATATCTCGAGTTGCGGACGGACGAGAGAATTCTTTCGACTTCCCCGCACCTGGACAATCAGAGCGTGAAGGACGCGCGTTGTCGTACCTTTTGACCGTGTGTGCAACGAAACAAGTTGTGTTTTTTTTTTTTTTTTTTTTTTTTTTTCTATTCGAGTGTAACTTGTATTAGAATGTGTATTTTTTTTTGTTCGTCGTTGGTTAGATGTGAGGTAAAGCATTGTAGAATGATTTCAATAAATATGTGTCACGATGAGTAAATAATTTTTTATATTTGTTTTTTGAAAAGTAGAATAAATTATGTAGTATGTTAAATATTTGTCATTTTATGTTACCATCGTTAATTATTATTTTTACAAAAATTAATTTTCTGTCAAAATAAAATAAAACATTTGAAGTCCTACGCTATTGTTTGTGCAATTGCTTATCTCGCGTAATATATGATAACAATATTATAAGTGTACCGAGTTCTATATTATTTAGGCATCTATTAATGTATTGATTTTCTAATTCGTGAAAATTTTGTGCAAAGTGAGTAGTTTGAAAAATTGCAATGTTACGGAAAAAAACAAAATTATCTCTATTGTGTCGTTGCACATATTAAACCTAATTTATTAATCAGTGAGTTTTATAATACAACCGAATAAATTCATCTAAACTTCTTGTCAAACTAAAAACCACGAAGTCCACTAAATTTTTCAGCCAAGGGTCATATCCATCACCTATCGATCCAATACATTTTCCTGAAAACAGTCCCCTTTCCCGTTGCATCTCTCTTCGTTTCATCCCATCGTTCCCATACCATCAAAGTAACGATGGACTCGATCGACATGCTCGAAAGACGAACGGCGACACGCGGAACACCTCGGCAATATAGCGATAGTATGTCTGGCCGTTGTAAGCTCGAAGAGAGAGAGAAAGGCTATGGGCGACGAGTTTGCCCCGGGGGCTATCTCTAAAAGTAGGCGGCGAGCACCGACGTAAATACGGCCTCGAGCAACTCCGAGAGGAGGACGGAAGCTAAGAGCCGACGCCCGAATACTGACGGATGACGGAAATGACAGACGCGAATCTATTATGTACCTCCTTATCTACATCTCTCTCTTACTCTTTCCCTCACTTGCTCTTGCCCTTTCGCTATCGTTCGTTTGACTTGGTCTTGGTAAAGCAGAAGTTTCGGGTGTTCTCTCACGGTATACACGGCTGAAAGTTTCAACATACCGACAATATGGTAGAGAGAGAGAGAGAGAGAGAGAGAGAGAAAGAGAGAGAGAACGGAGTTACAAGAGTTTTTGAATTTACAATTTTGTAATTTGTTAAATTGTGTCTTATATTAAGAAAGATTTTAGTTTATGGCGATTAAGTAGCAATTAAATAGGTGAAAAAATAAGTTAAATACAGCTATAAGTCAAACTAATTTAAAGTTTATAATTCCAAGCTCGAAATCAAAGTACAATAATATAAATGTTTAACGACGTTTTAATTGCATTCGCGTATGGGATAAAAGTACATATTTTTAATTTTTATAATATGACAGTCATAAAATTTATGCTTATTTGAAAATACAGTTGCAAAGAAAAAGCTAAAATGACGCATCATCTACTCGAATAAAAATAGCTGATTCGTAAAAAGATACTTTTTACGATGTTCATCCTAGTAAAGTCGAGAAAACGTGTAACATTAAAAGATTACAAACAGTCAAAACGAAAGCGAATAAGTCAACTGGAAATATAATATTTTAAAATTATAATTTTAACATTTTTTCGCATCGTCAATTACACGGTTGAGAAAGTCGTAACGTTTTATTTTTTATTCATTTTTTTACATTACGGTTATTTTAATTTTAAAATTAAAAAATTTTCGTAACGAAGAAATCCAGCTTTGAAAAATACTCAACAATTCGATATACCTATATCCGGATTGATATCATTGATTAACTACTAGAACCTTATTTAAACAAAAATGTATACCTGAATTGAGCGATACATTACTTGATGATGCATCGTAAACAAAATGATCGTACTGTAATTGCTCCATCAAATTACTTTATCCATTCAATTTCCAGGTAAATACAACTACTTTCGAAATTTAAGACTCTAGTACCAAAATAAACAAGATAACTAAAAATCACTCGTCCGCCGTAAGTAAACAAGCGAATCACAATACGCGCGTTTCGTGTCTCGACTCGTCGCGCGGGCGCGCAAAACATAAAAAATCCAACGACGCAGTTTCTCTGCTCTATCATCCCTTCTCCCCCGAGGGAGAGAAACGTTATAAACAGGCTACTTATCCCAGGATGACGGCTGCACGGTGGGCGTACCGGCGATATACGCACTCTCCTCGCTACCTCCTCCTCCTCCCTTTTTCCGCGTGTTATCAAGCCGGGTCGCGCCGTATAAACGTTTATATATACCGCACCGTTTACGCCCAGGTGCGCGCGATAAGCACTTACTTTCTCTCTCTCTCTCTCTCTCTCTCTCTCTCTCTCTCTCTCTCTTTTTTTCTCTGTTATACCGCGAATAATCGCAAGTATCGCGCCAGGGAGTTTTATTATTCGTTGGAAATCGTTTTCCTTTGCGTGTATATCTATAGGTTCTTCGTCGAATAAAAAGTGTACACCACGTAGCGGTCGATAGGTTTTCTCGAAATATCACGCGAATGGGATATGCGTTATGTACGAAACGAGGATATTTTTGAACGATGAGTTCGAAAATATAGACTTGTGGGTTATAAATAGCTTTTGAATCTGAGTGACACCTGCGATGGGTTATTTTTAGATCCGTTGAAATACATTCCAAGTTGGTCTTTATATAATTTTTACCTAATCGTAAAATTCAAAAGTAATTTTTCCGCCGTTCGACATACATCCCGTTTGACTGAGAAATAATTTTATTTTTTATATTTCGTTTGAAAGATGCAATATGGTACGATGTATCGAACGCGATTGAATTCTATGCATCGTAAATTAAATACGAGTAAAAGTACAAATAACTTTTATTGCACATGTTGGAAAGCATATTCGGGATGTAAAAGTTATTGTGAAATTTTTATCAATATGGCGGTAAAAAATTAAAGTCCCATCTCAAAAGCACATTTAAAATAAACGGGAATAAAAAAATTTGTACACTTCGAATCATATTGTATACACTGTTCGCCATACACTACGTGTATTATACGTTTAAAATTCCCTTTGTCCCTGCGGCAGTTTATCATTACATTTTTTACAGTTTGTTTCGTTTTCATTCCTTTTTTTTTTTATTTTCTTTTTCATCCACTGGCTGCATTTTTCTTTTGTGCAAAATGTAATGGAAGTGGAACGCTGATAAAGGAAGGACGAATACAAAAAAAAAAAAAAAAAAAAAAAAAAAGAAAAGAAATAAAAAAAAAGTGAGAGAAAGAGAATGAAGCAAAGGAGCTAACAAACCTCTACCAAGCAAAAATCCCTTGCTGAGTTTCAAAGCACCGTCAATCTCGTGCAGCAAATCCGAGGCATTATCAGCTCGTCTTTTAGCTTCCTTATTATACTGTTTACCTTTGGCTAAAAAAGCGTGTTTCTTTTTTCTTTTTTATTTATTAACAAGAAAAAAATTTGTGCATTTTATAGTTTAAAGAATTAACTGGATTTAAGCGTAATTTTAATGATTCTCGTTATGAAATGCGTTAGAAGACAAATGTGATTTTATCTGTTAAACATTTAATTATTTTGTGATATTGTCGTTATACTTAATAGCGATGATTTTAACATTGAATATTTATTTATTTTTATAGCTTATGCGATTTTTGTTATGGAATGATGGTTTTATTATTGATATATGATTTTATTATGTAAACAATCAACAAAATCACGATTTAATGAGAAATGAGACAAGACATATCGGTCATTTATATTGCGGTTTATAATATCGCAATAATTGAAGATTTATTATTTATAAATATTTTCCAAAAAATGAAATTATATATTTCAATATATAAAGAGCTGTTATTAAGTTATATTATTTTTAAAAAACTGTAAAAGAATTTTACATTTCGATATTACATTAAGCAGCTTATGTAAAAGTCGATAGACGCTGAAGGTATTGAAAATTCTTCGTAATTAATTTTGAGTCTCAAGCTTCCCTTTCTATCAGAACTTAATACCTGCATCAAATTCCAATTTCACTTTGCGTATTGATTCAATAAATTACTTCGTTGAAACTCGAAATTTCTGAAATGATGGCAATAATTATAATAATTGCGACGAAAAAAAGCGATGGAAAAAATTGTCGTTATTGATATTGAATGCCGGGCTCTTTTGCGAAATTAATGCTGCAATCTACATTACCTGGAAGATCCGTTATATGCCAAGAGAATTTTCACGTTAATTGTATTGAAAAATTAATGATAAAATTGTCGATATCCGATAAACATAAATTATAATGATGTTTGAGCTCTCATTACTGGAAGCTATTTTACTGAAATTTTTTTAATAAATTACAATATAACGCGCTGAAAATGATTCAATAAATAAATAAATAAATAAATAATTGTTCGAGTTACGATCGAATTAAAATAAATAATATTTAATAACATCTTACAAAAGTTGGTAAATTAGTTTTATTAGTTTATGTTCGCGGGTTATATTTTACATACCGATTGATTTTATATTTTGAACAATTAATTTTATAATTTATTCGTCAATGAAATAATCATAATTAATATTTAACAAAACTTTCTATCTCAACGTGAAGATCAATCCGAAATTCACGATGGTAACAATATAATGGAATCAATTAGACCAAACGGCTGCCGGTACTAACAACTCTCGTACACTCTCTATCTTCTACCAAACCAGAGAAAGAGAGGGAGAGAGAGAGGGAGAGAGAGATATTTCGATCCAATATTCCCAAGCTCTCTCTTGAATTCATCGCGGGCGCGCGTTAATCGAGCCCCGGAGTAAAGAGTCTGCTTTCCATCAACTTCTAATCGCTTCGGTTCGGAGCTATCTCGCGCGGTCCCTCCATTAAAGCTCGGTCACGCGCTTTATCCTAAAAACCCTCTTTCTCGCTCTTGCTTAAGCTCACAGCGCGCACGCACGCGAGCTCTTGCTTTAACATTGCGGGCTTTCGCAACGTTCGGAAATAGCTGAGAAAAGGAGGTAGCGCGGCGACGTCCAGCCAACGTTGGCCTATTTCTCTCTCTTCTCCGAGACGCCTAAATATAGTTTCGGCGCTCTCTCTCTCTCTCTCTCTCTTTCACTCTGACTATCTATCTCTTTGTCTGTCTCTCTCTTTCTCTCTTACGCTCTTTTTTCTTTCTCGCTTACGAGAATATATCGCGAGGTGTACGATTTTTTTCCGAGGAAATATAAGCTCAGCTTTCATTTCTTTATTTCACGTGCGCGCAAAATATCGCGAGCTTATACCTTACATTTCGCGGTTGAGCTACGCGACCGAGTAAATTATGGTGCTTTTACGCTTAGTACGGGAAGATTACGCTTTTTGTCTTCTTTCCCCGGTAACCTTTCTCTTTTTCTCGCGTTTAGCTCGATGAAAAAGAAAAAGCTTGCACGGGAACTTGGAGAAATTGTCGTATCCAACATAAGACTACGAGAGAGGGAAAGTTTACGCGGACGAGTTTTTGTTTTCATTCACAAGCTGTTATGTAATGTTTTTTGGTGAAGATTACACGATCAGTTGGATACTCGGAATAATTCAAGTTATATATTCTTGGAGCTGGTGACAAAAAAAAAAAAGGAGAATGGGAAAGAATCAAAATACTCGTTTTTCTTCCCGGCTTATGTTTGCCTACATAAATTTATTGACCTGCTTTTGTCGATGATCTTGTTCTAGATTATAAACGTAATTTCTATGATTTTAATAAGTATTTCACATTTGCTTTTCTTGGAAAAAAAAATTGCTTAAATTCACTAAGTTTTTAAACTTTGAATAATTTGTAATCAAGAAAAATACTAATTTGTTCGTTTAAAATATTTTGCAGTATTTATAAGATTGTTTTATAACGGAGACTTTCAATTTGATATAATTTATAAAAAATAGAAAATAACATCAAACGATGTAATCTACATAAAGGAGTGTAAGTAATTAAAACGATTAAATGATATAAAAACATAAATCTTTTTAATATTTTCATTCGTCTGTCGCATTATTTTTTTTATAACATTTACAATTATTTTAATTGGGTTGAAAATAAAATATAAAAAAAAAAACATAAAACTCATTAAGTATGCAGAAAAGAAAAAAAATCAATTTCATATTATTTCACGCATAAAAAATCATTAGTAACTAGCGATAGCGAAAACAAAACAAAAAACAATTGCATCTTTAATAAAACAGATTCATTGATTAAGTTCCAGCCGGAGAGTTGATTCAAACGGTCAGTGTTAGTGACGGTTAAAGGTTTATAAACTCTGGCAATGCAGCGATTCTTGTATTGTCAACATAATTAGCCGCTGCAAGACTATCGGGTAATATATAGTTATATATATATATATATTTATTGCCACACACTGCATCCAAAGTAGTAGTCGAGCACAGCAGCCGGTAGTAGATAGCAGTGAGTGATGGTAGTCGAGCATATTTATATATGTATATACATGGTACAAAGGTCGTCAGCGTAAAACACACGCGAGGCAGAGCTAAATAAAGAATGAGATTAGACAGATAAAGAAAGAGAGAGAGAGAGAGAGAGAGAGAGAGAGAGAGATAATCACACAAAACAAAATCTCCTAGAGCCTCGACGGAACTCACCGTCTTTCTCATCCTCCGCCTTCTTCTCATCCTTCGCTAAGGAGAGCTTGAGAAACTCCTGCAAGTGCTTCGGTAGACTTTGAGCGTCCTTGACTTCCCTACCGTCGACGAGAAATTTCACCCTGTCCCTAAGCTGCTCCTCCTGCTTGGAATTAGCGATTTCGTTGCCGCTGCTCGTCCCCTCGGTCTCGCTCTCATCGAGTTTGATTCCAAATTTGCTTAGCCGGTTCTTCGCCTTCTCGATGAACTCTTGCTCTACCTTGTTCAAGCAGCAGTAGTCCTCGTGCCGCTTCTTGTTGTTGGTCTTATTCATCGGGAGATCCACGTGCGAGCTTATCTTGATAACTTTGTGATGCTTGCGCTCCTCGCGCTCCAATACTTTGTGCACGTACTCGTCGTACATTTGCTTACGAAATACCTCACCGTTAGTCGGTATCGCGGCTATGGATACGGGACGATCGATTTTCGGGTGCCACGGGCTGTCCTGCTTTTGTCCTTCTTCGCACTTTTTCGGTTCGTTCGTTTTATTATTCGGTTTGCCGGAAGGAGAATGGACCCTGTCTAAATTAGGGTCGCTGAGGTCTCGTAAAAAATCCTTGAGCTTCGATTCCTTCGGCGAGCCTTTGTTTACGAGGCTCTTTGTGGTCACGGTGTGCTGCTCCGTCTCTTCGATTTTCTCGCAAGTCTTCTCTGAGTAAAAGCTCTTTTTATTTTTTACCTCCTTTTTATATTCGCGCGAACCTTCTTTGTTCTCGTACTCGGAATTATCGCCCTCAATTTTTTTCGATGTTTCCTTCCATTGGTCTTTGTGTGTTACACATTCATCATCTTTACCTCTTTCAGCGCTTTTCTCCTGAGGCGCTACTCTTTGAAAAGAATTTTTCGTAAAATTCGATTCTGCAACGTTACTCGCTTCACTTTTATTTTTCCTTTTTTCTATTTCTCTTTGAAATTCCTCGGCAGCTTTCTTCTCTTCCTCTTCCGCTATTATAACATCTTTCAGTTGATTTTCCAGATGCTCTATGTATTTCAATTGCTTATCGTAATATTCCTGTGGTAAGGAGTATCTCCTTTGCTTGTCCAATTGATTCTTCATACCAGCTTGCAGCTGCTTGAGATTTTCCATAATTTCGACCGCGGTCACTTGCTTTATCTTCTCGGCGTTATCCGCACTTTTATTACGCGTAACTACAGTGGGCCCTTGGTCAAAGATACTTCGCGTGTCGATGCATTCTTTGTCGACGGTAACAATTTTTTTGACCTTAGGCGGCACTTCGGGTTTATCTTCGATGATAAGCGCGGGGTTCACGTACCAAGAATCGATACCGGAGCGTCCTATAACAGTGGAGGTCGACCTCTTGTTTCCCGACGTACTGCAGCTCGTCGACTTGTCGATTATGGCACTGCTGAAGGAAATTGGACTCCGGCGCAAGGTAGGCGTCGTATTTCGAGTCGGCGAGGCAGGCCTCGTTGTTCCATCGATCAACGAGCCGTTCACGCGCTTGCTCCGCCTGATGACGTCCTGGCTGCTCTGGCAATTTTGCGTCTTATCGGGGCACTCGTACATCTGTTGTTTGCCCTCGTGGGGCCGGCGCTCTATTAATATGTCGACGGGAGCCACGCGAGCCACGTTATCAACGGGCGTCGCCTGCCTCGCGAGATTCAGCCAGTCGCTCAGCCTCGTTGCCCGCAAACGTTCGTCGTTAACGTCGTTGTCGGTAAAATTTGTTTTTTCATTTTGTGATTTGTAAGGAACAAATCCATTTGGTTTATCTTTTGTTTCAACGGTACTCTCTTTAGTCATATTTAATAAACGATTTGAAGTTGTGGAATTTCGGACAAATTTTTCTTGCTTCTGTGACATTTCTAACGGATTTATATCAACGAAGTATTTTGGGGGAGATCTAGAATGAGAGTGTTCATGATAATAACCGCGTCTATTAATAAATTTTTTATGAAGGTCTAAAAGATTATCTACGGTAGTTTTGACTACAGTTTTTTGCTGAGCTGGTGAAAAGCAAACAAAAAGCTTTGGATTTTCCTTCGTCGGTACACCCGTCCAATTTTCAGTTCGTTGTCGAGTCATTTCCTCTATTTCTACTTTTTTTTTCTCGGAAGATAATCTTTCCGACTTTTGATCGGAATAATTATCGTAAAATTTGTGATTATTCATTTTAATTGGGATAAATACGGTCTCAGATGGCTTAACATTTAAATGTTGACTTTTGAGAGACTCTTGCAAAGCGTTTAAGCTTTTGAAAATGTTAAATTTAGAAATCAATATTTCACTTATAAGCTGCTCACCGCATGGCATCGACAGGATTTTCTTAATGCACAAATCTTTTAGCGAATACGGCAAATCGCCTTCGTCACCGCTGAACTTGGCAACGTTACTGTAATTGCGTTCGGCGCTAAAATTAGTCTCGCCAAGAGGTACATAGTAGAGATGATCGTCAACCGGCGAGTAAGGTATTGGCTCTGGCGATTCCGTCTTTGAAATGGCTCTTTCCCCTTCTTTCTCTGCGTTGTTCAGTAGCAGTAGTATGTGTTTTGGACACGGTGACGACTTGCCGTTGCTTGGCTGAGTTCCAGGTTTTGCATTTGCAAAATCTTCTACCGGCGTCTCCGCGGCCAAAGATATATCGCCCACAGAAGATCGCAACGGATTATACTTTGTAGTACTCAAAGATGTAGTACTGCTGGAAGAATCTTGATGCTGCTGTCCTTGAAAGTCTGTCGGACTGACGGCATTGCACGAAAACAGAGGCGGTACAATTAATTCTACCTTTTTCTCGATTACATCAGCTACCTCACTAGGCTGTTTTGCAGAGTCTAGAATAATTATCGACTCTTCGCACACGGTCTTTGTTGCCTCCGTCAACGTTTCACATCTACGACTTTCCGATATCTGAACGAGCGACGGAGAAAGCAGAGGCAACATTTCTCCCTCCACTCCAAATTTTTGAGCCATGGAGGATGTGTGGGTGTTCCCGGGAAATTTTTCGCGCGATGGTACTTCATTATAAGAGTCCGCTAAGGCCGCTGCTATTTCAAGGCCTGCTTCGCCAATGCCAATTTTATTATCGGCTCGCTGCTGTTCCTCATTAAGGTCGTTGCATAAGTCAGCGAAACCGTCACTCGAGGCGCTACTAAAACTTGGTGTAGGCGCCATTAAATCATCGATAATATGACGAATATTTGGAGGTAATTTTTCAAGGTCATATTGTGATAAGAGATTTTGTATATCTTGTCGGGTACTTTCGTAACTGGATAAAACTGTTAAGAGAGCTTTAATGAATTCAACTGTTTCTATTTGTTCTTCGTAATCAAAGGCATTGAGAGCTCGTTGATGAAAAATCGCAAATTTTGGCGCTTGTTCGGTATAAAACGGTATATCTGGCGGGTAATGTGAATCCTGAACGAGAAAAATTTTTTGTCGACGAATAGGAGGAGACGGAGGAATTATTTTAAAATCAGTAATTTCTTCACGATATGGTGCCTCGACTGGAAGGTCGGGTATATTAGACTGTCGTAAACTTGTTGTTCTTTTTGGTGGCGCAGGTACTTTACTTTTGTTTTTTTCATTAATTAAATTTGTTTTTTCTGTTACTAAAAGTGTTCCATATGTGTTACAACTTTCATCGATTCGATCAACTTTATTTTTCTGATTTGAAACTAAAAAAGGTCTATCATCTATTACGATTGGTACTTTTCGCTCTATATCATCAGTTTTTGGCTGATCAACAGTTTCTGCAGTAGGATGAATTTTTTTTTCTATAATTATAGGTATTTTTCGTTCTGTACTTTTTGTTTCAGAATCAACTACAGTTTTAACTTTATTATCTACAATTGGTACATCATTTTCTAATTTTATAAGTATTTTGCGTTCTCCATTTTGGATTTTTGATTCGCTAATAATTTGACTATCTTCTTTCGTGCTTGAAAAAATTTTTTTTTCCATTATTATTGGTATATTTTTCTCTTTAGTTTTAATTTTTAATTGATCAGTAGCTTGATTTTCATTTTTTTCAGAACTAAATTGGCTTTCTATTTTAATAGGTATATTACGCTCTTTGGTTTTTGTTTTTAATTTATCAATAATCTGATTCTCACATTTTATATTACTATCTTTATTTTCCATTTTTATTTCTATTTTGCGCTCTTCACATTTCATTTCATTTTCTAATTTTATTGGTATTATTCTTTCTTCGGTTTTAGTTTGTAATTGTTCGATGGTATGATTTTCATGTTTTAAGATGCTAATTTGGTTTTCTAATCGTATTGGTATTTTCTGTTCTTTAGTTATTGTTTTCAATTGTTTAATAGCATGCTTTTCATTTTCTATTGGATCGGTCCTGCTTTCTAACTTGATTGGAATTTTAGGCTCTTCAGTTTTTGTTTTTAACTTATCTAAAGAGCGAGTTTCTTGCTTTATAGAGATTTCTTTTTCTAATTTTATAGGAATAGTTCGCTCACCACTTTTAATTTTCAATTGATTAATATCTTGGTTATCTTTCTCTGTAATATTTGAAACATTTTTTTCTAATTCTATTGGTATTTTGCGTTCTTCATTTTGTTTTCTTGACTTATCAGAAGCTTTAACTTTACTTTCTGTAGAAGTTGAAGATTTATCCTCAATTTTTATAGTTACTATATGCTCTTCGTTTTTATTTTGCAAAACATTAGTTTTTAAAACATTGCCGTCTGAGACAGTTGCAAATTTATTTTCTAATTTTATTGGTATTATGCGTGTTTCACTTTGTAAATTTAATTTATAAGTATCAATGCTTTCCTTTTTCATATCTTTTAAAACATTAGATTCTATTTTTATAGGTATTATACATTCTTGATTTTGTTTATTATTATTTTTTTGTTGTTTAGATTCTGTATCTAACTTGCATTCTTTGGTTGGTTCTATAATTATATCCTCACTTTCGCTTGAAATATTATCGACAAAAGCACTTGTCTCACTATTTTTACTCTTAATTGGAGTAGATATTTCTTCTATTAAATCAGATATTTCGTCCATTGAATTTTCTTCTAATTCTACAATTTCTACATTTCCATTTTCTACCGAAATATTATCCGTTATATTAGATTGCGAAGAATTTAAAATTATATTATTTTCTGTACAATTTGCGTCGACATTACTTGACGATGCTTCATTCAAAATTTTATCATCGTTATTTTTATCGTTATACTCATCGTTTCGAAGTATTTCGTTCGTTGTTTTCGTTATTTCGTTGTTTGCGTCAAACTGCTGCTCACTATGTATCACAACTTCTAAATCTATTTCGTTATTATTTTCGTTATTTTCAACTTTAACTACATTTTTTATTGACGTATCATTACTTTCTATATCTGTTTCAGGTTCACTTATTATTTCATTAATTTCTATCGAAACTATTTTTTCGTTTTCTTCCATTTCTTTATCGAAATTTTTTATTTCATTCGTAGTTTCTAAAACTGTCGCAAAACTGTCAACATTAATACTATTATCTATAATTTCTTCTAATTGAATTGGGTTCTGTGATTTTTTATTAGAATTTAAAACGTACATTTTTTCCAAGTTCTTTTCATTTTTATTTTCACTTGTCGATTTTTTAATTTGATCATGTTCATTTTTAACAAATTTAACTTCATTTATTACACTCTCTTTTAAGCTTTTAACAAGATTCATAAATGTTTCCACATTTTCACATTTAACATATGTGCTTTCACCTTGTTTATTTTGTTTTGACTCTACTTCTACTTTTATTAGTACTTCATTTTTTATGTCATCACAGCCTTTTTTACACTTATTATTATCATCTTTATCTTCAACTCGTTCAACATTTTCAACCGTGCTAGTCACAGAATCATCCTTTTGGTCATTTTTTTCATTTTCAACATCAATTTCAACTAAAGCTTTTTGTGATGTTTCATTTGTTGCATCACTTTCGCTTTTCATTTTGTTTTCGTTATCGACGATAGATTTATCTTCACAATCCTCCTTATCGCTATCTTCCTTCATTTTTTCGTATTCTTCTCTTCGAACACTTCTTAAACCTCTACGTTCTCTCCGATATTTACTGATCTCTTCGTTAATAAAATCTCGAATGTGCTGCTTCTCGTCTTCGTCGTTAAAGCTTTTCGTTTCTCCTTCTTCTTGTATGATGTCGAGGCACCTATTCGACTCTTGACTCATCTGCGACTGATACGAGCCAAGAATTGCAGCTGTGCGTTTTCGTGCAGTCTTATTCGTACCACGCGGTATGTCCCTCCCACCGGAATTCACGTCGCTCTCGGAAAACTTGCTCGCAGCGTTTATACACGTCGATGCGACTAATGAGCGTTCGGTCGGTGAACTTGGTAACTTTAAACCCTCGATGAAGTTGCGGAGTTGATTTTCCACCTCCAAAGATATGGTTTCCTCACTCTCTTCCTCGCTTCTATCTTTTTTTCTTTCTTCGATACTCGAATCTCTTTCGATATCTGATTCTGCCTCGACTACGATCGCTTGTTGTTGATTTTTCTGGTTGCTATTGTCGCATTCTATTTCACTGTCGGTCATTTCATGAATTTCCAGAAAATCAAATCGTTTCGTTGGAATAGCCAAAGCCATGCACGTCTCGGCTCCGGGTAGATTTTCTACTTTGGTGGCAAGCTCTTCGGGTAGAGGCTCGACTGGTTCCGCGGGTTCGGATATTGTTACTATGGAGGATTCATTTTCAGTCGGCGAACGTTCTTTGGTAGTGAGACTCGATTCGACAATTCCAACACCAGGGATGTGATCGAGACGCGCTTCCAATGGCTTTACGTTTCTTATCGTCGTTATCTCGCAAATTTGCATGTCGGTATTCATTACCTTTTTCTCGATTTTGTAACGGTTGTTGCGTCGCATCAGTCTACTTCGCGCCATTGACATGTTTTCGAGATACGGCAATTCATCGGGACACAATCGTTCAGTCGTTATTGTTAACGTATTACCATCAATATTTGAATTTTCCGTTGGCGTTTGCACTTTCTTTGATTTTGTTTCTTCTTTACCGTTTTCAGGTATTTCGATTTGAGAAGCAAGAGGCTCTTCTCCGATGACGTCTTGGAATCCGTTACCGATTGAATCATCATGAGGTGGGGTGGAAGCTCGTTGAAATCGTTTACGCTGACGATTACGCCGATTTCTACGGCTACGTGAGCCACAAGGCATTCTTATACTAACGCACTTTGTCGATTCGCTGTCGGTTGCGTAATCCAAATAATCCGTAGACGATGACTTGATGCAGTTGAATTTTCCAAATTCTTATAGAATCAGCATATTTACGTTTACTTTTTAATATTACTATATTTTTAAGCTTTTAAAGTTATTCTAATTTTTTCTACACTCAGATGAAAATGTAACGTTATTCAAACAGTTTTATTTTATAATAAACATTTTATTGGAACAATTTACTTAACAACTGTGTAATAAATATTAAAAAAGTAAATTAAAAAAAAAAAACAATTTACAATTTTTTTATTATATCAATTATGTACGGGTTGTTCTTAAAATATAATTGCATGTAAATAAATTATGCATTAATATTAACTTAGATTTATTTTAAATTTACATTTTACTGAGTATAATAAAGAAATGTATAAATAATAATTTCGAGCGCATAAAGATTATTTTTTTAAACGCATGAATAATTCTCATCAATAAAAAAAAACACAAATACACACCGTCATTGTGTCAATAACATTAAAAACACTAAGTTGGCACACACCGGCATCGGGAAATATGCGCGTAACTCGTATTGAGTTTTCCTTTGAGGCAAAAACGCACGTAAGCAACGGGAGGGGGGGATCAAAGAGAGAGCTTTTGATAAGCGATGAGCGATGTTTGCCGAGTTCTAACAAAATTGCTTCATCCTCCCTACCCTTACTCCAAAGACGAACCGTTCCGTTTTCCTCTCGTGTAATCGCGTCGAGATTGAAGCGCGCGCGCGTGGTCCATGCACGCACACAAAATTCATTATATTCTGATATAAAGGAGAGTAGAGAAGGTGCTTGAAAACTCAAAATCAAGTCTCGAGTGCCGGCAGACTGGCATAACCGTGTCTGCCTTAAAATAACCCTCGCGCTTATTAGCGCTCCTCGGGTTATCTTCCTTCGTTTTACTAAAAACGTATATATATATACACAACCAAGCAGCAGCAAGTTTGTATACGCCGTTTGTTTACAAGCTGAGTGACTAAACGCTCGTTTAAGTGCACGAGGAAAATTGTGAGAGTATGATTAAAGCGTTCTACGAGAATGTTTTTTTTTTTTTTTTTTTTTCATTTACTTTCTTTTTTTCCAACTATATGTGTATAAAGCGCTATGTAGCATGCATCAAGCCATACAGAGAATATGTTGTTTTTTTTTTTTTTTTCATTCTGCTTACTTTGACGGAAGCGACTGTGATGATTGAAAAAAAGAGAAGAAAAAAAAAAATCGATGATGATACTTACTCTTATCGCCGTTCTCTTCTTTATCTTGCTGGTTCGTGGAGTTTGTCTTCAAATTACCATTCTGATTTTCATAGCTTGGTTCGGTTTGTGCTTCATCTGCAAATAAAATAATTATCTATATTATTTACAACGAGATAAATAAATCAACTACTATCAATAAATTTTACGAAACGCATCAATTATTATTTTTAATAAAAAATTTCATAAAAATAATATAATAAATTTTAAAATTATTTAAATGAAAATGCTGTTGAATTTTCACAGAACCTTAAAAAATCATTTTTTATTCTTATGATAAATGTAATTCGACACTTTTTCTATTCATTAATTTCTATTAATTTAAAAAAAAATATCATGATTTAATTATAAAAAAATTGCCATTATTCAATAATATTGAATCAGCGTATTTGATTCATTAGAAAAAAAAAAAATAATAATAATAATATTAATGTTATTGTATTTAATTTACTGCATCGTTAAATTTTTTCATACATTGTACAACATTGTGTTATTTATAATACTCAGTTTCATTAATACAATTTCCATTTTAATTAATCGCTACTTCTATCGTATTAAAACCTTCCATCGAATTCCAATACCTTAAAAAAAAAAAAAAAAAAAAAATTCTTTAAAAAAGAAAAAAAAAAAAAATAACCGAACGCCGCGCAACGTTCAAAACGAGAAGCACTTACGTCGTACCTTACGCGTGCCAAAATACGCGGGAGAGTTGCAACAATAAGAGGAAGAAGAAAACGAAGCTGCCAAAGAGCGAGAGAGAAAGGGAGCTACCGAGAGCTTATACAAACGCGTGCGCGCGCGCGGGGTGTTTGGATCGCGAACGGCCACTGAGAACGGAGAGACGAGTCGCGCCGAAGCCGTTCTCACTCGATGGATCCCCACCTATATCACGGACGATGGGCAACGCGATGCGCACCGTTGCTGTATGCGTGCGTGTGGGTAACTGTGCGCGCGCTCTTCTCTTTTTGTTTTTTACTCTTTTCTTTGTCTATATCTCTCTCTCCCTCTCTCTCTTTCTCTCTTTTTTTTTATTTTGTAGCAGTCGGAAGGAATTGTTCACTGGGAAATATGAAAACAAAAAAAAAAAAAAAAAAAAAAAAAAGAACGTCGCGTTTGGGTGTACGTGGATAACAATGTAAGCGCGCGAATAGGTGGGATCGCGCGAAGGTTGCATGCATTAACGCACACAGCGATATTTCGTTTAAGCAGCCGTGCATTTTTACGTGTTTATGTTTGTATATATACGTATAATCGCGACGTTTCTGTATACGCGCATAGATCTTTAATGAGTATGCGAATAGTGGAGCTCGATTTGAAGTAGTGCCAGATTGCGATGCGATCGATTAATATGCGTAGAAGCATAGGCGTTAAGGGCATTTAACGCTTTGATTCGCGATTTGCGAGGAAGGTGAAGAGTATAGCTAACAGGATGTCTGTGAAAATATTAGTCTACTGGAATAAGCCGTGCCATGAACTATTTAATTAAAAATTATTTTAGGCGATTTTTTAAAATTAAATGCTTATTATTAATTTACGTACGCTACATTAAATTTATCGTAATTTAATATGGTAAAAACAAAAAATTCATTTATACCTCTTTTACGAAAATTAAAAATAAAACTTTTAAACGAAATTTATTGAATAAAAATTTAAAGACGATAAAAATTTCAATCTTTTTATGTTAGTTTGGAATTCCTTGTAACAGTTGCAAGTATATTTTATTGTAATCGACTTTGATGGATGAATAAAATTGGATTTACAGAGAGATAAAATTTTATATAAAATTTAAAAATACATTTTTTTCGATAGTTGTTAAATTAAATATAGAGAATAAATTTTCTGAACGTTTTGTTCTAAAAATAGTAGATTAATATTTTAATGTTTCCAACATTGATAAAATTTTTTATAATCGACGACTTACATTTCTGAGGCAGCAAAATTTAATCGTCACCCATCTTCAATTCAATTTCTTCACCCTCTGATATAAAATCTTTTTCGCAACCACTCAAACTATAAAAAAAATTAAATCGTTTCACGTCAGCCACTCAAAGCAAATAGAAAACAAAAAAAAAAAAAAAAGATTCAAGAAAAAGAATGAAAAAAACTCGAGAGCACCAAATAACCACATCGACGACGCGCGTCACACGTCGCGTTAACCGTATACCCGCACAACGACTGACCCGAGGGACTCCTGGAGCTTAGCTCTTACTCACACAATCGCTCTCTACGCTTAACCACATGTACGTGCAATTGTAACGTCCACGCGCGTGCACGTACACGTCAAAGAGAGATAGAGAGAGAGAGAGAGAGAGCGAGAGAGAGGAAAGGAAAGAGAGTTTTGTCGTCCCCTCGTCGTTGCGCGAGGCTCGCATAGTGCCACTTCCGAGACGGACTTCCTTCCGAGAGTCGCGCACACAATGCCCGACAGCGCGGTATGTATAGACGGCCACCTCTGGCCCGCAATCGCGACGCGTTCGCTCGCTCGCGCGTACGTAACCCCACCCAATTGGATCTGCGCCCGCCCGATTCTCTCGAACGAGCACTGCGTGTGTCTGTGCGTGTTTACGTATACTCATATACACATATACACGCGCGTGTATACGTTGATTATACATACGCGCCTCTTTCATATTATGTCACGCGGGAGCTCGATCCAGGTGGGAGAGCGCGCGATCGGATAATTAAATCGATATTAAGGAACGATCGGATTTCTGTTTCGTTGATATACATACATATACGCGGGAGATATACGGGAGAGAGCCTTTATCTGGATGATTGTCTCGTTGACGCGAGGTGCGGAGGCTCGTATCTATCGGGGTAATTGAAATTGACGGTGTGGCACGTTTAATCGATCCGTTTATGCTTCTTTTGATAAAATTTTGGATAATTTCAACAACGTGTTTAATTAGGCTTTATTACAATAGTACTCGATGATTTTAACATTTCGTTCAATTAATTTACACTATTAAACTAACTCATAATATCAATTTATCATTTAAAATTATCTTCTCTTGTAGATTCTTTACACATTATGATGAGAGGATTAAGCATACGGATTAATAAAGCAATCTTCTAAAAAGAGAAGGAAAAAAAATAGCGCGTGGTCAATTTCATTCGCGACGTACCAAAGTTTTATTACCGTAGACAGCCAATTAGAAAATTGAGGCGCGTGCATGCACCCAAGATAGAAGAAGCGCTGACCAAGTAAACGTAAGAGCACTCAAAACTCTCTCTCTCTCTCTCTCTCTCTCATTCTCTCTCACTCTATCACCCCCCTCCCCGCCTCTAATTTATCAATTACCTTAATAACCGTTCGTTAAGCCCTCGTTTCTTTCTCGAAGTACAAATCCTGGGTGATGCGGAATCCCCGCACGCTCGAAAGAGACAAAGGAAAAAAAAATTTTACAAATAAGAAAGAAAAAACAAAGAACAAACAATTTATACACGGAGACGAAAGTTCCCGGTTGCACGGGGTTAGCGACTCCCTTAATTAGGTTGCGTTTCTCTCTTTCTCTCATTCTCTCTCTCTCTCTCTCTCTCAAGAGAATGCAAGCTTTCGCAGCAGTCCAACCGCAACCACTCAACGCGTCGAGTCGTCTCTAGCGATATTTTTTTCTTTCCACACCGAGCGAAGTAAAGAAAGGTTAGGCAAGAAAAACCGTAGGCACGAGTTTGCGTTAGTGCAAGCATCGATTTGGCAGAGATTTATATTTACCGGAAAGAAGAAGTCACTCGGATTGAAAGGAAATTAAAGTTGCCGGTACTTGGTATTTGTGTATACGTTTTTTCTTAAAAGGACTGAAAATTTTGTTTAATTTATGTTTGTTTATCAATCGTGAAACACACTAAGCTTATGTAAACGTAAATAATTAAATTTTTTCACTAACAAACAAAATTAAATATTGTAATTAGTATCGAATACCTTTAAATGTTTTTATGTAAGTCCTAAAAGCGTCAAATTTTTTTAATTTTAAAATCTAAAAATATGTCCAATATCGATATAAAGCATAATGAAAACGATGGATACCAATTAAAACGATGACGCGCGGAGAAACGATCAAAGCGAATAAACGTCACAGTTTAAACGAATAAAAAAAAAAAAAAAAAAAAAAAAAAAACGATAAAATAAATGCTCGATTATAAATATCTTATAGTTTATGAATACGGCAAGCTCGAATTTCGACAAGCACTGGCATAATCGATTATTCAATCGATTTTTATAAACGAACATCATCAAAATGCTTTATACATTGATTTATGTATAGATATCAAAAAGTTGTTTACAAACGATACGAGAGAATGGCGTACGAAAAATCGTATAGCGACAATGCGCGTAACGATAAAAAGAAGCAGTCGAAAAAAAAGAAGAGGAAAGAATAACGCGGGAGGAAAAAAGAGAGAGAGAGAGAGAGAGAGAGAATGACGGAAACGTGGGCTCGGCCCAGTCGGGCCATGACACCGCGCCCATGCGATGTGCGCGACGCATTAGCCCGCGTCACGTACACGTAAGCGCCCGTTTATGCATATATAGACGGACGTTGAGACGCGCGTACACGCGGGTGCGCGCGTGCGGTTTAATGCGAGCACGATGCCATCCACGGCGTTTCTAGGCCGCTGCCGCATATATATATATATATATATAGATATATATATATATATATATATGCATATCTAAGTGCAGTGGTTCGAGTACGCGCACCGACGGGGAGAGAATCGGCAACCGATGTCGAGGATGAGAATGGGAGAGGAATGTTGCACGAATGAAAGGGTTCATTTGCCCTATCTCACTCTCTCTCTCTCTCTCTCTCTCTCTCTCTCTCTCTATCTCCCTCTCTCTTTGTGCGCGTTTGGAGATTGATGGTTACGTATTAGACGTTTCGACGATTAATTTGTCTTTCGAGTTTGAAGTGCCTTATTTGTCAAGAAAATTCAAATAAGTCGATGTGATGTGTTGTTTGAACTTGGGAAAAATATTGCCGACGATAGCGCATGTAAAGAAATTTTATGCATGTAAATAAGAACACTTAACAATGTCTAAAGAATATAATAAACATTTACCCTACAATGTTTTGATACTAGCTACGATTAAATTTTTTTCGACTTTATACTATTCTCTCGTTATTTTTTCCACTGTCTTTTGTAAAAGTAATGATAACTCTTATGCTTCTTTTGACCGAGAAAAATCAACGAACTGAACTGTTATTAAATTAAAAAAAGTAAAAAAAAAAAAAAAAAAAAAAAAAAAAATTAAACGATCGCAAAAGTACATTCGTAGGGAACAATAATACGAGCGCAAAGCTGCGACAGATGAAAAGATAGATCAACAGAACGTCAGCAACGAGGAAGGAAGAGAGAGAATGCATACAGCCGAAGCGGTAGAATGTAAAGGGAAGACGAAAGGGTGGTTTGTGTATGTACACAGCGCGGCAGAGAGACGATCTGTCGTCTGTTGTGAGCGTTATGCTAGCTTCGAAATCGATGCTATCTGTCGGACGCGGCCCATTGCGTGCACCCGACGCGTTATTGTATCGGATCGACGGAGCTTCAGCACGACGATGACGTTTGCGCTCCGTTATCTATCATTCTGTGTACACGCGAATTCTCCAAACTTATCTTTAACGAGTGAAAGCAAGAAGTACGCAGTAGTCGACTGCTACGACCTACGTTCTTTTTTTTTTTTTCCAGCTGATTTCACGTGCGATTTTTGTTGCTAGTGAGTCGTTGGATGAAAAAATTAAGTAAATTTTTATTGCCGATTGACTCTGTTTAATTTTGCTTATCTTTAATGATAAGACGGCATTAGATAAGTTTTTTTTTTTTATTTTAAATAAACAAGTTGGCGTTTTATATTTGAATATAAAAAATTTATATTAATTATAAATCTAGAAATTAATTTTTCTTCACATCGTGCCGCAATAGTTTCTTGAAAGTTTAATTTCAAAAAAGCTTTGTCTCTTAGAAATTCTATATTTTGGAAAATAACGAGAAATTATGCATACATCAAAAGGCTTTTAATTAGTTAAAGTAGTTTTATTCAAAATTATATTTGTTCATAAGATAAAGACAGTTAAAGTTTTCACAAAGAAAAATACAATGTATGAAAAATGTAAATATACGATAATATAAAATTTTAATAAAAATAATAATACGTTAATGGTATTACCGTTAACTTATTTTATAGTTTAATGAAAACTCTCTGTCAATAATTTTTGGATAATTACTTTTTAAACAGATATTGCGCAACTCCGATCATTCGTAAATTATGGATAGTAATTAAACTTAATAACCATTTTCGAGGTAAATAAATTAAAAGCAGCGTCATTTTATTTATCGATTATGGCCCGGATAAAATCCATTTCATCATTTTACACCTCTCCCTTTACCCCGTCGAAAAAAAGAACGAAAAATAAGCATAAGCGCTTCCGTTGAGTTATCCAGCGGCAGACAACCGCCGAATCAGCTAATTCTTTCGCTCGATAAAAATCAAATATAAAAGCAAATCGCTGTATAATAAAGTCTCGACCGCCGGCCTCGCGTACACTGGCTTATCGAGATTGACCAACGAGACGTACACTCATGCACAAAAAGAAGAGAGAGAAAGACTAACGCAGTTGTGCGACGGGCTCGATAAAGGAACAATTTCCGGCCGTTTGCTCGCGACGGAGTAAAAGAGAGCTAGAGAGAGAAAGAGAGAGAGAAAGAGAGGAAGGGAGGGAGGTAGCGACAGAGTGAGAACTGCTACCGGCAGTTCTATAGCTCCTGTATTCACTATGAAGAGGAGAAGAGAAGAAGAGGGGAGAAAGGGCAAAGGGGATCGTTATTTCCGGAACGGTATTACTCCGAGGAGGATGCGAGGCATATCGAATCATTTGCCAAGCCGACGATTTAAACCGGCGAGTTTGGATGACCGTTCACGCCTTACACGTGAATTAGACGCATTGCCTTTGTTGGTTTGCCGGTTTGTTGTTGCCGTTTTTGTTGTTGTTACTCTGTTGCGGCACCGTTCGACAGAGAAATGTGCGTTAACGTGCGTCGATCGCATTTTTTTTTTTTTTTTTTTGTTTTTTTTTATCGTTATTTGCCCGAGGAATTGGGGCGAATCTTGGCTCGATTGCAAGCTTTATTTGTCTCTGCTTTTATATATGCATACACCAATTTCATTTCTTTTTTTTTTTTTTTTTTTTTTTTTTTTTTTTTTTTTTTTTTTATTTAGAGTGGATTAGTAGTATTTTACTAAAAGTGGATTTGTATTTTAAACTGAAAATTGGAATAGTTAGATTAAAATATTATTGGTATTATTATAATATGTTAATGAATTTAAGCGTTATTATTAAATTTATGTATTTTAATTTATATTAGAACGAAATATGCAAGGTTAACGCGTTCGTTAGTCTATGATTAAACTGTTAATATATATGATTGGATAATAAATGCAGACATTCGTTCGATTAATATTTCATTTATTTTAAAACAATTGTTCACCGTTATATAATACAATAGATTATTCATTGGGATTTCAATTGGTACATTCATTTATTTATTCGTTTGCTCTAAAATCATTTCGGTATAGATGGATTATTTCATTTATGTTTAAATCTACTCGGCGAATTATGAAAAAGTTAATTTTCAATGCATTAACAGTTAAATCACAAACCAAAATATTTATCGCGTTAATTACACTTTGTTTAAAAATATACTTTAATTAGTTAATAACATGTGCCAGATATTTTAAATTATTCATATTTTGTAAATATTTTAATAAATGAAAATTAATTTCTCTAATAATGTTTATTTTAAAATTAAAACAAGAATTTTTTATTAAAACTTTTTTATGGCTTTCATTTTTTTTTTTAATAAAAATTGCACATCTAATGAAAACGTTATTGCATTCGATAATCCAACACTTTTTTTTTTTTTTAAATATGATAAAATACATGCAATTTATATATTTATGTGAATGAGTCTATAGAAACAATAATTCGTCGCTAAAAAAATCAACAAACACTTTTAGCCTACAAACTCATCTTTCCAAAATTTCTAAATATCAATTCTCTGGAGCTCGGCATACCAATAGTGTCCTCGTCGTCGCGTTGTCCGGTATCCTCCTTCGCGGCGATTTTGAGTACCAGTGCTTTGTCCTCGACGGTTTTGTCCTTCATGTAAGTAGTCGTACGTTCGACGTAAAAATCCTCGACTTTGCTTTTCGAATCGACGTTGAGTTTTATCTCCGTTTCCTGCTCCACCCTTCCGTCGTCTTTGAGCGCGACCTTCTTCTCGCTCGTCAAATCGACGCGCAGCTCCTTTTCCGCGGCGTTTTCCATCTTGAAACGCACCTTCTTGTCCTCGTTTTTGCTTTTTTTAAGGATTATCGAGCCTGGATCGCGCCCGTTCAACAGGTCGATCATCGTCTGCTCGATCTTTAATCGTTCCTTTAGAAAATCTTCGAGAATCGTTTTTCTCGCACACTTTGTGATCGGTATTAGGTTAGATTTCGATGCGTCGTAGCTATTTTTTCCATAAAAATTAACCGGATCTGCCTTTGAGGTCGAAGGTTCCTCCAATGCCACGGTGTTCATGCGTTTAAAGTCGAGGGTATTGAGTTTGTTCTTAAAATTCTGGTGGCTTTCCAAGCTCTCGTCACCGCTAAAGCTCGGCGGTGGATCGATAAGGAATTCCAGATGATAATTAGCGGTATCCGGAGAGTTAGCTCGCTCCTCGTACAGTCGAATCAAACGTTGAGTACGCGTAGGTGGACGATGTCGCTGTACGCGAATACGACGCGGTGGCGGCTCGATGACGCGGACGGTTTTACGGATATTCTTCGTCGGCGATTGATGTTTTTTTGGCTGACGAGGACGCGACCAAGACGTCAGGGACCGTAATATGGATGGAAATCGTCTTTTACCGGTCGCCGGAGGGTTGCCTGAGTTCTTTGGCTTGTTGCCGTTTTTAGGGTGAAGAATTGGTCGCTTCGTCACTACGAGGGGATTCGTTATTTCCTGGATGGGTTTACTCTCAGAACGACGGCTTGAATCGACGGAAAAGCAGTGCGTACACGCGAGAAACTTCATTTTTTATAAACTGGGAGTTTATTTACGGGGAGAGAACTTGATTTTCATGTATTTTTTTATAAATTCTTGATTACGTAGGGTGAATTAATCGCCGTTAGTTTTATTGGCATGAATCGGATATTTAATCTTGATAAGCCTTTTTTTTATTTACATAGATGAGAATGTCTTTCAAATAAAAATAATATTTATATTAATTATTATAAACTTTTTTCATTATAATTTTCTACTTGATTGACGTATTAATAAATTATTTCTAATTTTTCAAAATTTAACAACAGTCAACTTTACTCGACGTTTCGTTTCATTTGATAATTGACATAAAAGCTTTTGTCACTTTTATTGAAAATTAATCGTAATATTTCACAGTTCGATAAAATTTTCACATTAAAAATTGTCTTGATGAACTGTGCGAGATAATTTTCTGTTAAATTCCATCCTCACTTTTCATGATAACTAATCGTTTACATTTAAGCAAACGATCAAATCAATTGGAAAAAAATTATTCGATTCAATAATTCGCTGTGTAATAAACCATCAATGACACACGTATTAATTCACTAAACGTTTAATAATAAACTTAAAAATTGTCGTGCCTTTCGAGAAAAACTTGGTTCACGTAACAATACTCGCAACGATCGACCAATCAAAAATCGAAACGAGGAAAACAAACACAAAAAAATATATAAGACGAAAGCGTCCACGATCAATCGAGCTTGAAGAACACGTTATGTCCCACGCCTTTTTAACGATATCACATCATCCTACGATCGCGCGAGAGAGCGCCGTCTCATCGTTCAAAAAAAAAAGACGAATCGATCTCGAAGATCGAGTCCTCGAAAGTCCGTCGTCTTCGCGAAGGTGTTGTGCACTGATGATCGTGTTGTCTCTACGACAAAAGGAAAAGAGAGTACACGCCTCGACTCATCTCCTCTCTCTCTCTCTCTCTCTCTCTCCCTCTCTTTCGTTCGCTTGCTCGCTCACTCTCGGAAGAAAAGCGAGGGCTCTTAAGTGGCTAGGGTGCGCCTTCGTGACTTCCTTACCGAAGCAAGTCAAGCGGAGAGAGTGAGAAAGAGAGAGCGGCGCGAGGCAAGAAAACGCGCGCAGGTGCACGCGTGTGTGCGTGAAAGAAGAAGAAGAAAAAAAAAAAGAAGAAAAGGGTGGGAGATTCACTTCTTTAACGGTCGCTTGAGCCTTTTTTTTACTTTATTCATCGGTTGCGAACAGATGTCAAGGGGATCTACGCTATTGGGCGTAGTCGGCTCGTTGAAATCGAGGCAATTTTAAGCAAGTCGAAAGCTATCATGGATTTAATTCGACGACGATTAAATATAGATGACAACGATGACGACGATACGCTTTAAGGTAATTGTCGCAGAGCCGCTCCTACTTTAAGGGAAAACGTAGAGAGAGCTTGATTTTTATATCTGTATATACAAGGAAGGAAGGAAGGAAGGACACGCGAGCGAGCGCGCGGTAACGGTTGAGAATCCGTTTGAGTGGGTGTGGATACTCGGGTCTCTTGGTCTTGATGGCACTGGGTTTCTCGGTAATAGATAATGGGAGAGATGTCTTGCTGAGAAAAGACTTTGTTCGACTAAAGGTCACGTGAAAGGATATAGATGTGCATATAATCGAAATGTGTTTGAACGGTATACGTTTAGATATCGGTAAAATATTTATGCTGTCGATTTTTTTGGTTAAATTTATCAAGCCTGATGTTAGAATGGAAATGCATTTATTTATTTTGATGAAAATTCAAATGATTAAGAGCAATGTTTTAATATTGGGAGTGTAAAAGTAGATAATATATATATATATATATATATATTTTTTTTTTTTTTTTTTTTTTTTTTTTTTTTTTTTTTTTTTTTTTAATTAAATATCCTTGATAAATATAGCTCAAATTTAAACGATTGATATTACAAATTGAAATTTAATTTAAAAATATAATAAAGTTATATTTTAGATAATTAAAAATCCTCTGACGATATATTTTTAAATTGTATATAATTTTCGTATTAGAATCATTGCGAATGCTTTATTTAAATAATACTTTTAAATTAAGAATTTTAATTGAAATTTTATAATAAACGATAAAATTCTATCTTTATAATAAATTTATTTGAATGAAATATTGAATTTTCAATCCATATTACAGCTAATAAATTTAAAAAGAAAAAAAAATATATATATATATATATATATATATATACATATAACAGAATTATTTTTTTATTTAGATGAGGCAGCGCATAAATATTGTACAAAAAGCTACCATTATAACGAGATTGCAAAGCAAAGTATAAAAAGCGAGCATGAAAATTAAAGAAACACCCAAGGCTCGTAATTTCTTGGCGACTAACTACAAATTACAAGCGCACGAACAAACATTAACCCGACACAAATCGATGAGTCGACTCAAACAACTCATTTCAAAATATTAAGCCCGACCCGTGAATATATCGCAAACAAACGCACTCGAAGCCCCAACCCAGCTGTCTCTTTTCCATTGCGCGAAAAATGCGAATAGGAATATCGCCGGAATTTGTTTTCTTTTATTATGCTTTGTATCATGCTCCAATGCCCAGTAACGCAGAATGACGCGCGCATAAAATATCGAACGAACGGAAGAAGAAGAATATGTACATAACTTGATGGGATAGTCGCCCTTGCGTTTCATGCTTTGTGTGTTTACCAGAGCGGTATATATATATATATATATATATATATATATATATATATATATATATATATATATATATATATATATATAATCGGCATTGACACACCCGAGAAAGAGAAAACTAAGGAAAATGAAGAGACGAAAGCATTGGGGTAACCTAAATATTCCATTAGCCGGATTAGATTGGATGAGATTCTGTGTTACTGGATTGCCTCGCTTTGAGATTGAGATTTTCTTACTCTCCTTCTTTAATTTTTTTCTTTGTCCTTTTGGATTGATGTTTCCGACGTGGATTAATTTTTCTTAAGAATTCGTTTGTATTTTATTTACGCATTAAGATTGAGATAAGCCAATAAAAAATATGCCCAGAATTCATAAGATTTATTGGATTATTTTTTTATTAAATTAAAAAAATTATATTAAAAATATAATATTAAAAAAATGTAATAAAAAAATTAATAAAAAAAAAAAACAATAAGATTTTTATGTTTGCCATAAATATTTGTAAAATTTAACGCTTTATTATTTTTCTTTTTTTTGTTTATTTTATCATTCAAATTTAAAATGAATAATAAGAACAAACAATATGTTTAGATTTCATATTTAAAACACTGTAAGCTTATAAATGTTATTTCATTTTATTGGATTATTATTTTACTGAAAAAAAAAAAAAAAAAAAATATACATATATATATATATATATATATAAATTAAGTCTTTTATCGATTGATTATTTTATCAAACATTAACTTTATTAATTTTACGATCCACTCATTTTTTAATATTTTCGTTTTAATCTTCATCAGATTTTATGACATGATGTTGATTAAAAATGGGTCCACTATGCGAGTTCATTTAAAATTTTAATAGATCTTTTTCATTTTCAAGATTTTCCAGTCCAATTTAACGAATACTCTTTTATTTATAAAGGTTAATGCTATACGACGTCGATAATTAATTGAGAGTTTTTGTTTTCAATTATTTCAATTTTTAATCGCGCCTCGTTAAAAAAGTAGGCCGAGCACTCAATATCTTCCGTTTAATTAAAGAGTAATTACCGAGAATAAAGATCTATTTTCTAAGAACTTTTCGCTTTAATGGAAGCGTGCCTTTTTTTATTTTATATTTTTTTGTTTCGTTTTTTATAAGTGACTGAAATTAGACGCTTACGTAAAGAACAATGTGAATTGTATAGAGACAATCGTTATGGAATAGATTCTTTTAGGTACTTTGCTAAATGATGTAAGTATATATAGACGTAAAACGGAAATGCACGCCATTGACATTGTAAAAAAGCAAACGGCAATTAATAACTTTGAGCGGATTTTGTAAAGGCCATTATATTAAAAAAAAAAAAAAAAAAAAAAAAAGAACGAGTAAAAAATAAAGAAAATTACGTGGAAAACTCGAATATATCCAGCGAATTAAAGTAAATAGAAAGTTAAAAGTCAAGTGGTCTTGACGATAGAGTCTTTCGTAAGGCTTCTGTATTATTCGCATTGTCGAGAGTAGAGAATTTACGGGACGAAATTCAATTAAACGGAATTAGGTTTCCAACGCGTTGGGAAATTATTGTTACCACCGAGACGTGATACACGAGCCTTGAATAAATTATCGAAGCGTACTTACCGGTCCCGTTTTTCTTTACTTCCGCAGAGATTATCTGTGTATTCGTTGTCGTCGTTTTTGTCGTAGTTTCTGGAAGTAAAATAAATAATCGCACGTTTTAAATACTTATATCTTTTATATCGAATAATTAAAAGTTGATTGTATCGAGACTTTTCTTACTTTTGATAGTTTCGATCGAAGTATTTTCTTGAAGGCTGCTTTTGTAAATTCTTCGCTTTGGGGAACCGTTCTCTCTGAAAAAAATTATTATTTATCTTTTTTAAAACTTTGAAGATTTATTGTAAATATTTAATGCTCTAGTATTTCATATTCATAAAGTATATCGTATTAATAAAAAAAATATATGAAAAGTAAAGGTTATAAAATAAAAAAATTTCGATTACATTCTCGAGATTAATTTTAATTTTCATCGCGATATTTCAAATGAAATATATACAAAAGAAAAATTTTCAACAATTTTTAGTAATTCTTTCATGTAGTTGTTTTTATGTAAAATAAAAAATGTCTACTATTTTTTAAAACTAGAATAAAAAACGTTATGACGGATACATAAAACATATTTTCCACGTCTACATAAATGCTTGCTCAAATATCAAATCCAACAGAATTGCAAAATTTATAATGTTTAACTTTTTCATCGATACCGTCGGCAACCTAGAACGTATTAAAAAAAAAAAAAAAAAAAAAAAACCGATTCTATAAAAACTTTTCGACAACTAAAATCCAGTACAGCTAACTCAATCACGGCTTTCTTTCTCACTCCCTCTTATACAACGTTTTCATTTTAAAAATCAACTTTGCGTAAATCACATAGCTTCCGGCCTAGATCAATCAATTACAAAATAAATATCGAGAACGTACAAGCGCTTGCGTTTCAACCTCCGGCAGCAACGGCGTACGTACACACGTAAACAGTTCGCTCACTTAGACGCGTCATTCGATTAGCGCACTCGAACAAAAATTCAAGCCTCGTATAAACTTCGTTTCGCCATTGCCGAGAAAGAAAGAAGAGAGAAAAAAACCGAGGGAAAACAAAAATAAAACTGACACCCAGAGATAGAAAGAGACAGATAGAGAGCAGTAAATCGTTCTCTCGCTAGCCGTCGATTCAAAAAGCGCGAAAGCGTTTTGTCACGCACGCTCGGTACCCGGTGAACCGTCACCGAAGCTTTTAGAGAAGAGCGTTTTAAAAGAGAGAGAGAGAGAGAGAGAGAGGGGGGCGGAGAGAAAGAGATAAACGACGAGATAAAAAGAAAGAGAAGAGAGATAGAGGTAAAGGAAGGTAAAAGAACAACGATTATATACGTATACACTTGTACACGTATACATTCGCGTACGCGCACACGGGCAACAATTGATCCGCGGCGGAGCTTCGGAAAATACGCGCGCGGGCGCGTATATACATGTCTGGCGCACCCTATCTCACGTGACGTCACACCCTACGGCTACTCGACGGCGCGTTTCCGCTTTTTTTTTTTTTTTTTTTTTTTTTTTTCACAAACGCGCGCTAATATTCTCTCGCTCTCGGTGGCCTCGTTAATCGCGCGGAATTATTCGTACCGAGTCGCGTTTGCGTCGTTTCCAGGCGAGAGGAAAATCTATAGAATCTCGTACCGACAACGACGACGAATGCTATGGATTTTTTTTTTTTTTTGTTTTTTTTTTTTTTCTATAACGACAACGGGGAAATTAAAGTGAAAAGAAAAATTTTTGTTTTCACGATTCTTTTTTTTCACTCAAAATTTTTTTCAAAGTTGACTTTTCGTTTTCAAACTTTTCAATTTTTTTCCCGAGTAGTTTTGAATTCTGGATTTTACTTATTTATTTTTTTTTATTTCAAATTATTGTGGTTGAATGTATAGAAGCAATATTGGAATCATGAAAATTGAATAGTAAAAAAAATATTGTTTAATAGTTAGAATTTTTCGTTTCTACTCGCGACTATTTTCGATTGCACTTGCGCTTTGAAATTTTTTTTTTTTTTTTTTTTTATTTAATAATTTTCATCTCGAGTATTTTTTCAAGATATTGGCTAAATTAAAATTTTTCCACAGTTGCTACTTTTTAATTCGATGCTATTCGGGATTAAAAATATTGATATGATAAACATCAAGTATAAAAATTTAGTTATGGAATTTGCAAAAACTAATAATTTAAAAATTATTTAAGAGCGTTATGAAGCATAATCGTTTCATGCATATAATATACACTCAATTAAATTTTTGTTCGAGATCGCGATAAGTCATGGAGTTACTTTAAGCCGAATTTGAATATACGAAGTTTAACATAATGCATCAACTTCAAGCATTAAAGTTAAATTCTCGGTTATTAAACTCAAATTTTGTCACGTAACAGTTAACTGCATATGCTTGCCTTGAGCTTTATCTAAACTATCATCCTAATATATTAATTATAAACAAGCAAAATTGATAAACAAGATGTAACATTGTTTAAAAAATTAAAAACAAATCAATATTATTTGATAAATATAATTTAATAATTTTCCAAAAAGTGATTTTCATTACAAACGTTTTATTTTAATTTTGCTCTTGTTAATTAATTAATTATTATTGAAATTCAAGAAAATATCAAACAATTAAGCAATTTAAAATTCGATCGTTAATGTAACGTAACGCATGTATATGTAACACATAAACTCACTGATTTAAACCCAATTTTAGATGATCGCCAGCGTTACGGAGAAGGGCGTGAGCTTCGGCGTTCGTCAATTCGCGCGTACTCTTGCCGTTTATGCTGCTAATAAGGTCGCCCTCTCTGACACCCTGCTGGGCCGCTTTGCTTCCTGGATTCACCTAAAAATAAACGAAACAGAAAATGCCCGTTATTTATAAAACCAAAATAAAGATAAAACGAGACTATAGGTATTACGTCATGTCGTGACGAAATTAACGTTATTTGGGCGCGCGCTCGCCTCAGTTACGAGTCATTTATTTTCTCGATGTATATAAGCGATGAAAGAAGAGAAAAAAAAAAAAAAAAAAAACATTTTAAACTACTACTGTACTACTCTTTGTCCTAAGTCGCGCCGCTCGTTTAATTTAATTAGACGATGTTCCTTTTTCGTCAAAACGTCGGTTTTTGCGCGCACGCGTTAATTACGTGGACGAGTTATGCGGGGCTATTCGATTGATCATCGATATTGTATCGACAAAGTTCTCTCGTTTTGTTTATTTTATGGAATACGGCGAGTGATTTAACGCGGAGAGAAACGTACGAGCATCGGCATAAAGTGAGCTATATAATTCACGAGCGATTTAGAATTAGATTTATACGTGCCGCGTCGTTTGTACGATGCATAAACAAATGCAGATTCATTATGTGCTCTCGAGTTACGGTATCATTGGGGGGGGGGGGGGGGGTGATATGTGTACATTGTGATCAAAAAGCTTACTTCGATACATTTATGTATGTATGTATATATATATGTATTGCGTTATTGCGAAGCTCGATTCGCGGTTCAAAAGCAATTCAATTTTGAACTGACGCGGCTGTACTTAATTTGAAATTGACTAAATTTATGTACCGCTGTTATTTTTGTATAAAATTAGTTAGAGTTTCGCGTCGAAATTTATAGCGATATCGATTGCGATAAATATTACAAAAATTAATATTATCGTACAATGGATTTAAAATTTTGTAAATCGGAAATTAAGTATAACAAAGCCAACCACAATCCCAACACAGTGTATGACTTTTATTATATATAGTTTCATACTTGCACTTTATCTGAAAATTTATCGTTACTATTTTATTCAAAAGGAAAACGTTAAACTTTATTTCTTAGCTGTACTCAAGTTTTGTACAATTTTGTTGATAGACGGCAGAAAAACATTTTGAATACTGTATATCCCAATCGATATTATGCACACCTGAGGCCTTTGAAAACATTGCTATTTTTAGTAAAATATTTTAAAAGTAAAATTACTTATTTTTATATAAAATTGAAAAAAAAATTTTATTATTATAAAAGGCAATGTTTTCTTAATCGTTAATTGTTTTATATCCAGATAAACTTTATATTAAATTTTTATTAAATCTTGTATTAAATTTCACGGTATTCGTAATCAAGAATTAAAATATTTTCTTAATTCAAAATTGTCGATGAAAATTTTTACTTTAATGAATAATATGAAAACTGTGCATTGCCGTATCGCGAAAATTTTAAAATCCCCACGAGCATATATTGCAACAGCATCGTATCACTCTTTAACTTTTTCTCGAAACAAATCCTATTAATCAAACGAACGATTACGCCGTTAAAAGTATCGCTAAAGTAATTATCATCTCAAGCTAAATCCAACGTCTTATACAAGCGGTAAAAGACGCGCGAGAGAAGTTGAAATACGTCGTTAGAATAGCAGTGCCGTTAAATCGCCGCTCCGCAAATTAAACTGCTGATTAGCAAACAACGACGTAAACGCTGATCCGTCCATGTGCGTATACTTGTATGTATGCATGTATATATATATATATATATATATATATATATATATATTTATGCACATATATGGAGGTCGCAACGCTCCGGTTGGATACTCTAACCGCGTGCAGCTGTGCACGGCATGTTGCCGAGCGCCAGGCGTTTCGACTGTCTTTCATTGCTTAGGAGAATTGTGTTTGAGATTCTCGGTGGATAGATTTTAGATAAGGTACAAGAGGGTGATACTGTGAAATGGTGTAGTTTTATTTTTGAAAAGTTTTAAGATACTTGGTGTTCTATTATGTATTTAATAAATTTAGAAATTTTTGGAAATCCACTTTAAATTCTGTTGTGCTTGTTCCATTAGAGAATTGCATTAAATATTTAGTTCAACGTTACCCCGCATATGTGCAATTGCAACTGATTCGCGCAGTTGAAAAATTAAAAAATGCAATCGCACAATTGTAAAGTATGCAGTGGCTAATTGAAAAAAATACAGCTAAATCCGTGAAAAAGTTTTATTTATCCTTTACATAACAATCAATGTATAGCGAAAAATTTTAAACTTATTTATTTGTACGATAATAAATATTTGCGTATCGATTATTATTATCAAAAAAATTGATTAAAATTTTTTATACGAGTACGAACGATTGTAAAAAAGGTCGATTGAAAATGTTAAATTTTTACAATAATAATAATGCAGGATAGGTTAAATAAAATACTTTTTGTATTAAAAAATTTTATTTTACTCTCGATAATTAAAAATTATTTCGCTCGATTGGATGAAAATTGAATTGCCGCGAAAAAGAAGAAATATAAAAGATTCATCGGTATGCGTTATTGCAGAATAAAAATGAATTATCATTACAACGAAGCGCGTAAAAAACTTCTCACACCGATATACAAAGCACAAATAAACTTTGAATTCCGTAAAAAGGCGCTTAATTAGCCGCAAAAAGGTGCATATACATACATACAGCAGCTTGAACGCGGCAGTAACAACGGGGCAACATTAAACGTGGTCTCTCACCGTGAACGTCGGGCAGGTGTTGGTGGCGGCGTTGCGCCGGCGCTGCACCGCCGGCGAGCAAAACTTGAGCATGGCGATCACGCGCGGCAGCTAGCAAAGGAAAAAGCGAGCGCGAGAAACGTCGAAGCCCCGGAGGCTTAATCGCTCGCGGGATTTTATTTTTCCTTTACCTCTCCGCAAGAGCCGCTTTTCACCTCCTCCTCGCTCGGCTTCGAAAAAATACCTAATGCGTAAGAAGAAGAAGAAGAAGTCGGTTAAAAGGGGAAGCGCGCGTGTGTGTGCTTACGCGAGAGGAAGAAGGAAGCGCGCTTGTAACCGTTCGCTCGAGTTTACTCAAAGTCAATGCGCGATGGGCTCGAAGTTATTTCGAAGCCAAAGTTCCCGCAGCGGGAACTTATGCTTCTTGAAACTTTACTCGTTCGGTGATGAGTATCAAAGTTCTCTTGCTGTAATTTAGAAGGTGAGCGCCTGACTACTGCACCGAGGAACGTATTTGAGTTTACATTGTTGAGATTTTTTTTTTTTTTTTTTTTTCGTAAATAATATCAAGGCTTATATAATGCGCGTCGCTATATACGAATTCTTTTTTAATTCTCGTTATTGTTATTTATTAAGAAAAAGATTTTTTATCATACCGATTAATTTATATTTGAAGTATTTTTTTCGACTCGATGTGATTTATTGCAATTTATTATTTTTCTTCAAATAACGATTAAAGTGACTTTTATTAATTTTAATTTTATTCTTTGCTAAAAAATTCTTTATGAATATTAACCGAAACGGAATTACATTCGCGTACATAATTTTGTTTTATTATCGTTATATTTATATTTATTATTAATTATTTTATTAATTTACATGAATTGCATATATTTATTATTAATTCACTGAAACACCTCGGATTGTAAATTAAGTCGTAAGAGTGAGTTTTGCATCGAATGAATCGTATAATATTGAACAATAAAATCCACCGAATAATTTATTCATTAAACATCTATATTTCGAAGCTATTATTTCATTTGCATTCACAATTTTTTTAAAGAAACCTATATGTTATCAAACTAAATTTAACATATTTCACATCAATTGGTCATTCTCCCTTCAAATAAAAATTAAAAAAAAAAAAAAAAAAAAAAAAAAAAAACGACACAATCCGGGCAAGTGGGGTTTAATGTTCCACGAAACTCGCTGAAATCTTAACCAGAACTCGTCATCAGCAACAACAATCACGTATCCGCGTTCTTAAAATTATGAAAATAAAAAAGCCAAGGGCGCACTCAGCACGTTCTCGCCCCACGAGTGGCAGCAGCAGCGGTAGCAGCGGCAACGGAGGCTCCCACACCTTTATCCTCGACGTCGCGCCGGAGCGACTGAACACACGGAGTTGTGTGTGCTTCCGTGTATTGGTGCGCGCGTTGGCGGCGCCCCGGGCGAAGAAACGTACGGCACGCGCGCAACTCTCTCTCTCTCTCTCTCTCTCTCTCTCTTGCTCTCTCTCGGAAAGAGAGACGGCCTGACCTGCACCCGTGCGAGCTTTATAGGTGTGTGTGTGTGTGTGTGTGCTCTGTGTATATATCCGAGCGAGTAGCTCTACCCTTGTTATTCTCTCTTCTTTCTTCATTTCTTTCTTTCCTCCTTATGATCGACATGCAAACGGGTGATTCTTTTACGAGTCGCGGATGTCGTGTTTGCAGGTGTGGTCCCGCATATGCGGAATTGAAAAGTTCGCGGATGGTTTTTTCGTAATTTTGAACAAAAGACAGACGATGAGCTTGAAGAATCGGTTTAGATGTGCCCTTTTTCATGTGGATTTTTAAATCGATAAAATTTTATATACGCACGTTGATTATCGGTAATTTAACGATTCAGTATTGTGATCTTTTTCGAATATTGAATGTAAAATGGAAGTAAAAATTTTCGCTGTAAGTTCAACTTTACATTGAGAAAATTTTTATTCACCTTTATCTTTTTGAAATTCAAAGAACAGGATTACTTTTTTTCCTCGTTGTGTAAATTTACTTTAGCTATACGATTGTAAGATTGAAACGGGCTAAATTTTTAGTTTATTTGCTTTATAAATTTTATAAAGAATTCAAAGAAAACTTCGAGTTGTAAAGAAAAATTTTTTAGATTTTTATTGGGATGCTATGAATAATGAATTCTTATCGAAATATTTTTGAAATTTTATACTTCAAACTAAAAATTTACGTTATGAAAATATTATAAAAAAATATTATAAAAATTCTAGCATTATAAAAAATATTAAAGTTAAAATATAACAAAAATAGTTTCAAGAAAATTAGGATCGTAGTTGTTTCATACAAGTAAAAACGATGGACAATGAATTTTAGTGACTTTTGTAGAAAACAGAACGAAGACATTTCATACGTAAAGAGACGTGGAAATATTTTATTTTCTATATTTTACAATTCATAATATTTTTCGATAAAGAATAAAATATTCATTAAAAAATTTTGTTAATTATCTAACGAACCAATATATTTAAACAACTAATGCAAGATAAATACCAAAGCAACCTCGTTTCCAATTTCA
This sequence comes from Chalcis sispes, assembly GCA_949987625.1. Taxonomy (NCBI): domain Eukaryota; kingdom Metazoa; phylum Arthropoda; class Insecta; order Hymenoptera; family Chalcididae; genus Chalcis; species Chalcis sispes. The sequence continues at coordinate 64,398,885 of OX465098.1, forward strand.
ATTACTTTGCAATTTCCTCTTAACAAAAAAAGAAAACAAAAAAAAAAAAAAAAACGAGGCGAAAGAAAAAAAGCAGACGACAGCATCGGCCAAATCCGATAAAAGAAACGTAGAGTGCCATTAGATACATTAACTTAGTACACGTATTGGCCCTTTCTCCTCCTCCTCCTTTTCCTCCTCCTTCTCTTCCTGCACAAGAAGAAAACGATCGATTCGCTTACCCGAGCAGAAGCTAATACAAGCGAACTATATTACGAGGTGAAAAGGAAGTGCTTCGGTTGGTTCTTTTCTCTTTGTTTTCTCGGGGCGTAGGGAATTACGCGAAGCTGCCAAGAAAATCGAAAATTTGCGGATGGAAAGTAATCGAGCGCGAAGCTTTTCGGGGTTTTTGAAGAAAGGAAGAAGAAGACGAAGAAGTCGGTTTTCGTTTTCGACTCTTCCGATCCTTTTTCCGACGGAGGTATCATATTTTGCGCGCCAACGGTTTGAATGAAGACGCGGAACCTCGGCTCTTTTCAGGGAATAAAGTAGAGAGCGGAAGCTTGCGTGAAAAATGAACGGGGAAAGGAATGCAGCCCAGCAGCGAATGTAAAAAGTTGCTGGCTGGGAAGTTGCTTAGGGGGATCCGAATGCACGGAAAATATTCGAGCTTTTTATCTGTACTCGTTTGTTCTGAATTTTAGCGAGTTATGCGCGTATTTTGATTATACGAATTTTGTTATCGAGTTAACGAGAGAATGGTTTTTTCCATTTACATATGATTCAATGAAACATTTAAATGAGTAAAGGGAATTTGAAAATGAAAATTTAACGAACCGTGCTGAACTAAATTAAAAAATAAATGTATTCTATGTTTTTCTTTTTATTTTTTTTTTTTTAAACTTCAAAATTTGCTTTACTATAAATATTAAAAATGAAATTTATTTCGCATTTACGAAATTTTCTGCGAGAACCCACGTATATACAATTAGTAGAAATTTCATTATGGCTCAATTTTTGTGAAAATACACCTAAAAATATTTTTAATTAAAGCATATTTATCTCAAAAACATTTTTGGATTTCGTAGAATATGAATATTATTTTTGACACAGTTATATGTTTTATGCCACATATTATGTTGAAAAACAACATTGATTATAATTTCATTTTCGTAAATTTAATGTAAAAGTGTACAAATAAAATAGAACACACACGGTTTAAATCTGCGAAATATGTGAATTATAAATTCAGAAAAATGAATTTTACAAACGCGAAGAAAAAAGCAAAAAAAAAAAATTTTAATAAACGTGAAAAAAATTCAAATATTACAAACATATATTGCGATAATGCGTAAAACAAAGGATAAAAGAATTGTAACAACAAGTCATATGAAAAAGATTATGATCTAGATAAACAGAATAACTCTAGCATCAATAAAATTTACGCCCTGTGGCATCAACCTGTTCATATTCATTTCGATCGAAAGTAAAAAACATTGTAATCCCCGACGATTCTTTGCAGCGACGTATTTTATGAGTTCGGAAAAGCCCGATCGAAAAAAGAAACAAAAAACTACATCCCCAGCCCCCTCTTCCATTCCCTATCGCGTAAATACACGAAGAAGAGAAAAGCGCAGTAGGTGGAGTATCGAAGAGGGAACCGAAAATGTCGCGCAATGTGGATACATACGCGTATACGTGTGTGCACCGAGAGCAATTTCCAATAAAAGTTGCCAATGCCAAAAGAGAGAAAGAGAGAGAGAGAGAGAGAGAGAGAAAGAGGAAAAGAGAATCGAATCCGATCGAGTAGTTTGTTTTCAACCTGTCGCGATAATCCCAAACGCGGGACAAACTCATTGGCCGGCGTATATATGTATACGTAATACGGCACACGGTGAAATGATGAAAAGCGTCGATAAAATGCGCGAACCGACCGTCGTCGTCGTCGTCGTCGTCGAATGAAAAGGGCCGAGTTTTTTAATTGATACGTTTATTTGCAGGTTGCAACGAAGGGGTTTATACTCGGGTATTGAATGGAACTCGCACGTTTCAAGGTAAAATATTTTATTTTTACTTTTAAACTTTCTTCTTTTAAATTTTGGATAATAGGTTATTGAATGAATTCGAGCTGGTGATCTTTTATTTTTTATTTTCTTTGGTTTATAAAAAAAATAAAGATGCAAGAGAGTTTTAGGAGGCTTTAAAAAAATATAAAAATTGCGATAGCAATAAAATGTTTTTTTTTTTTCATACGAAGCGATAAAAAAAAATATGAGCTTACGAGGATTTTTTTTTCACGACGGTATTTTATAAAGGATATAAGCCATTCAATTGCTTTAAAAATTCTGTAATATGCGAAAATTAATAGTACTCGTAAAATTTCGTTAAACTCGGTTTTTTTTTTTGGCCGAATACATATTATTATTAATCCATCTAATGATTAACGAAAAATTATAAAGATTATTAAATTATACATATTCTTCCATCTTATGAAATAAAAGGCGCACAAAAATTAATAACGTTGATATCGAAATCTTTATTATTAAAAATTTTATGAATTAAAATGAAAAGTGTTTCATTTGATTTAATGCGAACGTACAATAAATTTAAAACCTATTATTATATTATGAATCAATATTGAATTTAACTAGAAGCTTTCTATTTCATTCGGTTTATTATTTCATGAAATATTTTTCGATAATAGATTTTCTAAATACTGATTAATTTCAACGTTTAGGAACAAAATATAAAATAAAAATAAGTATGCTGTCATACCACACCTTGTATGTATCTACTTAAACGAATATTTCACCCTTTATCAATTCTATTACTGACATTAGCTATCGTTCTTTTAAATAAATAAAAATTTCCATCCGTGTTAAGCATCGTCATCGATTATTTCTCATTTTTCCATAAAATATGAAATAATTAGTCTTCGCCTCGAGTAAAAAATAAAGAAGTAACATTAAGCAGCATCAGCAGTAGCAGCAGCAGCAGCAGCAGCAGCTTTTTAAAATCTCACTCTCGAGTAAAGCGCTCGGAAGGAATGACCGCGGGCTGATACACCATAAGCGCGCATCGGCGAACGTAAGAAAGAAAAGAATAAAGACAGCCGCTTCGCGCTCGCTGTGGTTATTATGCGAGACGCGCGAGAGCTACCGGTGCCGTTGTCGAGCTGCTAGTACCGCATCGCGATGATCATCCTCTTTACCTCTCAACCGAGAGCTCCTCCCACATCCTTCTCTTTCTCTTGAGAATATGCATCTTTGTTCTTTTCTCGACTATCTTTCCTCCCCCTCTTTCTCTTTCTCTCTCTCTCTCTCTCACTTTATGCTTTTCTCTATCGTAGCACACGGCTCGTTTCACCCGTTTCTCATTCTCATCCGGCTTGAGAATTTCAACGTCCGGGAGGAGAAAAGTACGCTTATTCGAGGGAAAAAGAGAGAAATGAGTGTGTAGATGCGCGTGCATTTCTCAAAATGGAAAAATCACGTGTGCATGATAATTTTGATTTTGTGATTTTTACTTTTTCTTACCAAATAAATGAGGACTACTTGTATAGTTACATGACTGAACATAATTATGATTGATTGAATTTGTATTAGAAGCGATTATTATCGATGAGTATTTAGTTAGATATGATTTGTTAGATAAATTGAATCGACGTTGTTTTAAACGATACAAAACGTGAGATAAATTTGAGATATTTTTTTAAAATAAATTTCTAGATTATATAAACATCTGCAAAATGAAAAAAAAAGGAACTAGGATAAAATAAGAAATAAATCTAAGAATTATCGCGCGAACAATATTCTATCACAATAAAAGGTAGACATCCATCTTATAAATTCAACTTTAAAAATATTTCAATAAATTCTCTATTTGCATATCGAATCGGAGAGAACGAAATTAAATCCAAAGCGCAGAGTAAACATCCTATTTCATTACAAAAATTTTCCCCTCGCGGTATCGCGCGAGTAGCGCAATCGAACACCCGACGAATCAACGCACATATATCATATAGTAGCTTTCGCGACGCAAAATCGATTCGCAGACGCGTTTACATGTGTGTATATATATATATATATATATATTTTTTTTTTTTTTTTGTCACGAACGCACTGAAATTGCGCGAACACGCGACGAAGCTCTATATGCGCAGGCTCCTATATACGCTTGTGTATGAAATATGGTTAGAGACTTTTGCGCGGATCTTACTTATTTTCTCCTTCAATACATTGTCAGAGCAAAGAAAAATCTCGCGTAACGCGATTGCGACGTATATACGGCGCTACGCGAATTACGAATTGCGCACGAGCGACGCTTTCATATTCGATATAAGGCCTCTACCATCGCCTCCTCCCCATTTCTTCCATTCGGTGTCGTCTATATGATTATTTACGAATGTAAAAATGAAAATGGATTTTCGAAACTTTTACGAATGTGTGAAATATTTTTGAAAAATGTCATCGGTGTATATTTTGTATCATTTTTATAAAATCAATATTACATATTTAGTAATAGATAACGTTTCGATCTTTAACTTCGAAATATAATGGAAAAAATATAATGAAAAAAATATAATGGAAAATATGTAGGATAGAAATTCCCACGCAATTTCATAGTACATTAACACGTTTCGAAATTTATCATAAATGCACCGAAAACATAATTCACAACAACCGACAGTTCTACACGCGTCGAAGCAAAATTCTTTTTCCTTCTCTCTATCGTTTTCGCGAAACTTATGAAAAAAAAAAATAAAAAAAATTAACGACGGCATAACATAGTTGCATCCAATTACGTTATTAGCCTTGCAACCCCAATTATTTCTTCCATCAACCGAAGGAGCCGTGTGCGCACGGGTCACGCAAATATGCCTTCTATATACTCTCTCACTTTCGCGTACGTCTCTTTCTCTTTTCATTATCGAATATCGATGAAGAAATCGAAACAAACAAAAAGGAATATAGCGAGAAACGAGACTGAGAGATGGAGAACGAGGAAAAGAACTCCGGTCTGACTTCTCGATAAGCGATTTAATATGAAAAATAAAGAAGTTGGTAAATTTTAAAGGATGACGCTCGCGCGATTTATTTTTATGTCGCAGGTTTATTTCTTTCTTTTTTCGTTTAAATCGTAAAAATTAATTTATTGATCGTGATGCCGGAATGTTTTATGTTTTGAGTAATGAATTGAATTGAATCAAGCGACGAATTATACTTACGTTTAACCTTTTAATTTTACATAATCTTATACTTGCTTTTACTAAAGTATAAAAATTCATTTAAATAAAAGAGAATCTATATGTTATTAATAAACCTTAAATTTAAATTCATTTAAAATTGAAACACGCGTTTACACGCACATATTCACCGATGCACAAAGTTCGTCGCCCAACCAAAGCGTTCGTTTTTTTCAAAGTTATTTCTATTTTAGATTTTAAACGTCCCAATATAAATTTACTTAACTACAGTCCTTTCATATTACTTGAAAAGGATTGGCAACACGGGTTCTTTGTAGGGATCTATATGGCAAAGTACACATCCAGCAATTCTCCGTTGAATATCCACGTCGAAGGTACATTTGCGCTTACGTGACAGGAATTTACGTCTTATTCCATTGAAAAAGTAACTCGAAGAAGTGCATTCGGTGTAAACAGACTTTTCAACGTCGTCGACAAATTTTTGTACTTCTCTTCTCTTATCCCCCTTCCCCCTCTTCCTCGATGCAGTCCTCTCGTTGACATTCTTCATGGATTGCGATTCAATGCCCGGAGAGTAAAAGAGAGAGAGAGAGAGAGAGAGAGAGAGAGAGAGAGAAAAAAAAGAGAGTGAAAAAAGCGCGCACGTACAAGGGACAGTTTAATCTCTTAAACGATCGTGAATGAACAAATTCCCTTTGACTAATTCATCCACTGAAGTATTTTATAGTGTACGACTGATGCGTTCGTTGAATCACCGTTAAAGTTTTAAAGGTATTCACTCGCGTGAAGACGGGCGATGAGGCGACATCGATATTGCAACTTTTAATTATTTATTTGACTGTTTTTTTAAGGATTAAATTTTAAGAAATTGACAAAATTCTTTTTATTTCGTCGAAAAGTACATAAAGAGTTATTTATGTTTTGTAACATGTTAATCTTTTAAAATCTATTTTGCAATAATTTCATGTGTACTATTATCCTTGAAAAATTAAAACAAAAAAAAAAAAAAAAAAAAAAATCATTCAAACTAAGAAAATTAGTTGAAATTAAAATCTTGATACAGCACGAAGTCTTTTTGAATTTTCTAAGCTCAATGTAACCGAGCTTTCAAATAAAAAGTCAAACAATCATTTTTCTCTCTTTTTTCCATTTTCTTTTCTTTTTTTTTTTTTGCGTTATCAACCAACATGAATTGCACAGTCACATTCATATTGCAGTATAAAGTATATTCGAGGGAGTTACATTTTAAAAGGCAACAGAAAGAAGACTTTTTAAAAAGGCACGAGATAAAAATTCAATTATTAAAATCTCTTTCTTCCTCTCTCTTCCTCTCTCTCTCTTTCTCTCTCTCTCTCTCTCTCTCTCTCTCTCTCTCTTTCGGCCACCTTTTGCAAGATTAATTTAATCATACACTGGGTGGAAAGTTGAGAGGGTGTGGGGGAAGGAAGGAAAGATGAAAATTTTCGCGAAAATTTCGCCGAATGATGAAAATTTTCAATGCCGCGCTCTCTCGCGCATCAAAATTAATGAAAGTAATAGTACTTTCAACGCCAAGCTACCGAGGATTGATCTTAATTAAGATGATTGGAGAACTGTACTTGTACACACGTACGTATATACGTATATATTCTATACGTAGTATTTAAAGATTCGCTGAGTTCGCCACGGGAATAAAAATCCCCAAGAGGAAAATTGGCGAATGCATTACTCTCTGTTAAAGACGGTAAATTTCTTTTCTTTTTTTTTGTGTAAAGAAAAACTAGTTTTCTCTTTCGTATATGAAGAGAGAGAATGTTTGCGAACGAGGCAATATTATTATACTTCCTTTGTTTCGTCGCCCCGAGGAATCGATTGAATTTCAGTAAAAAGACTTTTTCAAAGACCTTTGTATTGTAATCGTATGATGTTTCTAATTAAGAACTTTATTTGCAATTAATGTAAAAATAAAGATTACGTATCGAGCACGGATAACGGACAAAATTGTTCGCGATGCTTTTGGTAAGCGATTCGTGTAACGAGATCCACGTTGATAAATTTATTAATAATAGGAGGGTAAAATTTTATAACGCAATATTGCGTTATCGTTATAATTTTATGATGTCATTCAAGCGATTAATCGATATTCTCATGTTAATGAAGTTTGTGAAATGTTAATTATATATCAATGTAAATACATAGTAATTAGATCTAAATACAGTTTACTATAATTTTAATAGAGTAACGTATAATCTGTATATACGAGAATAAGCAGATCAAGTTTTCGCGCTTCGCTAAGCGTACACATAATCATCCCGCGGTGAAAGAAAATTCTAACTCGATATTTTTCAATTTTCGACAGCTTTTTTAAATCCTTCTTTGCAAGCTACGTTTTCCTATAAAATACATTGAACGTGATATCCGATATCTGGAAATTCGAGAACGACTACGTCGAATACATCTAGGAAAGATGGTTTAAGTTTAAGTCGTACAAAGCTCGCGATGTCAAAAACGATGACGACCAAAAAAAAAATCCCGAGGCCTATTCGTGTCCAAGAAGCGCCGCGCATAAAAAAACGACGACGAATTTACCGAGACGACGACGAAGACTACACGAGACGAGATTGAAATACTCGAATCCAATATAGGAGCGCATACACATCATGGTGAACCTCCGGGAGCGTAGAACAGAATTGCAAAGAAAAAGAAAGAGTGAGAGAGAGAGAGAGAGAGAGAGAGAGAGAACAGAAACAACAGCGACGTCTATCTCGAACGGCAGAAAAAAGAGAACAAAATAAAGGAGAAAAGAACGAACGTTGAAGAGAGTCCGGTCACGTAGACCATTGGACGCGCCGGTCAAGTCCTATTTCAGCCGGACACATGCACACTCGCATACACGAACGAGCGCGTCTACAGTAGCCGAGCGCACAACTACGACGACGAAGAGAGAACGAGCGAAAGGAATAATTGTCGGGATGAAACCGTATGTACGAGGATATCGGCCGTTCTATATCCTTAATCCGTTAATGGCTCTCGCGCTTGTATATATATACGTATCTATACTTATCTCTTTCTCTCGCCCCAATCAGCTGATCCGGCTCGTCCAGAAGGAAAAACGCTTACGGATTTGGCTTAGGAATCCGCGCGAATTAAGATTCCCGAGATACGAGGCCGCGCGTCAGTTTTATTCTTTTACATTTTACCTCGCTCTCTTTATCTATTCTGCGTCGATAAGCGCAGGACTGCGCAGCTCAAAAATCCCGTGATGTATTATTTTTTCCCTTTTTTTTCTTTCCCTTCCGTTGCAGTTGAAACTCTCGAGCGAGGGTGAAGCGGTAGATTTAATCGAAAAGAAGTTTAATTTTGCGATATTCACATTTGATTGAATCTATATGAGTTAGCCGAAGTGTCACACTTTTTTGTTTCGATGGTTATACAATCGGATTGATATGAATTTTTTAGCCCTCGTGACCTTTTTTAAAACGCGCGGAATATTGGGAATCGCATTTTTTTTATTATTCGCGAAGGATTTTTCTGATAACGGATTATAATCAATTTGGTAATACGAGAATTTTATTAAAAAAAAAAAAAAAAAAAAAAAAAACACTTTCAATCGCTAGAAATGTGTTTGTACATTTTACCGTACATTTTGCGCAATCGCTTTATTGGTTTACAAGTTTACCTTCGTAACTTTTGTCTTATTAAGCACTTAACTTTATCGGCTTTACATTAAATTTTATTACATTTATAGAGTTACTTTTATTATAATTTATATAATTTTGATGAAAAAGTAAAATTAAATTTTTATAATTTATGTTACGATTTCATGAGAAAATTCGTTGATTTTTCACGCAAGCACTTTTAACTTGGAAAAAAAAGAAAATTAAATATTTTATAGATTTTAAAATTTATGTAATTTAACTTATCGATTCACATAATGCAATTACTTAAGATATTTAAATTATTAACGACAAACGGCTTTTTATTAGCATTAAGCATTAACGCAAGACTTTAGCGAGGTAATATTTCTTATAATGCAGAAGCCATTAGTCGCTACAATAAGTAAACTTTTACAGTTCATTTGCAGATATATATATATATATATATATATATATATATATAAATATGTATACATATATATTTTACTTCAGCCCTTTTACTTTTTACTTAACACAGAGATGTAAAATTTCGCGAAAATAATACTCAAGAATACTCAAAGGGGGGACACTAGATATATCTACACTTGTAACTTGGAGACAGACGAAAGAATAAAAGAATTCACTCTTAACCGTACGCCATTCGTCGAGGCACTTAAAACGGCGTTTGATTTCTCGATGCAAACCGAAACCGTATTCATGCCACATGACACAAACACGCCCCTCGAGTTATCGTTCGTGGACAAGAAAAAAAAATGCATGTATTTGAGAGTGAAAGAGAAAGAAAGAAATAGAGAGAGAGAGAGAAAGAGAGAGAGAGAGAGAGAGAGAGAGAGAGAGAGAGAGAGAGAGTGAAAAAATGTGTATAAAATATACGAGACGAATGCCAGAGGCATACAACGCGAAACGCACTTCGGCATGACGTGGAGTGTATTCGAAAAAGAGAGAGAGAGAGAGAGAGAGAGAGAAAGCTAACTTTTTTATTAGCAGGCACTGCATAATTTGTAGTTAATCAGCTTTGAGCGGTGTCTGGTCAATAAATCTTGCACGCTTCACATGAGTAATTGGTGCGTTTGTGAAAAAAAAAAGAAAAATAATCATTTGATACGTTATTGTATAGGAATTGTATTCGAAATAATCAATTAAATTTTGTAGAATAAAACTATGGAATATGATAAACTTTTTCATCATTTTCATTCTGATGTTTTATAAATAAATAATCGTTGAAAAAATTGAAACCTTGTGCTTTATCCTCGGCTAATTTATTTTTTCCGAACAATTATTTAATCTAATAACACAAATATTTTGGAAAAATCCTGATTCATAATGCGGAACTAATAAAATTCCGGCGTAAAGCGATGAAGTACAGGTTCCATTCCAGCCAAGCATTCTTCTCAATGATGGAATTCTTCTTTGTTGAGAATTTGCCGTACAGTTTATCAATAAAAAAAAAAAAAAAACATTTAATCGTGTTAAACGAATGTTAAATAAATTTTTTAACTCTAATAAGTAATTTGTTACCATCGATTAATTCGATATTAAAAAATTATCTATATAACATACGAGTTTTAAAAGTTCTCAACGAGTAAACATAGTATTTACAAATGTAATTTCAACAATAAAGAAAACAAAAGAAAAAGAAAAAAGTATCGAGTGTGTTGTATCTTAGCTCTAGCTACAAAATATCCAAGTCAATTATCTTATTACAAATCGATTAATTAACTAAGGATCAATGAGTTGAACAAGATTATGTAGCTCTGGCCACCTCATGAACAATAAATTACAACGTCATCGTTACAAAACGCTAGTCAGGCGAATCGTTACGAAATATCGAAACTTTCAACTTCGCGCCGTGTTTTCCCATCCAGCATCCACGGAATTATTATTTTCCCATAACCGCGCGCTCAACGGCGCGTATAATATCGTCCCGAAAAAATTAATAGCAATTTACTTACGTAGATGTAGACTAAACCTCTCCCCGAGCGCATTATATCAACGCGCGTACAAGTGCGCAGCGTATAAACACGCGCATACGTTATATATATATGAACCTCTTGAAAACGTTTCGCCTCGAGAGAAAAGCGTTCTGCCGTTTCTCTGTATAATAACCGGCTACAACACATCGCGTGGTGTACGTTTATACGCATACGTTAAAAAGAAGGGCACACATAGGAGCGTCAACAAGAGATACTTCCAGCGAGTAAGCGAGCTGATTAAAGGGTTCGTGCGCGCGGGCGAGCTAGTTTTCGGCACGAACGTAACTCTCCTGCGTTCGCGTTACACCCGCCCGTATACATAAACGGTGCGCGCGAGTGCGGTTAAAAGTGTACAGGGTCGTATTCTACATTTAATAAGTATGTGTGTACTCAGTGTATACGCGTTGCCTTGAACTCCTGCACAAGAGACACAACTCGAGATTCGGCAAATGTATACGCACGGTACATGCGAAAAAGAAGTAAAGAAGGAGTGAATTCGCGGTGCGAAGTTGGAACCTTTATCCTCTCGGAGATTGAGAGATGTGCGTTGAACTTGATGTGTATGGGAAAATTATATTTTTTTTTTTTTTGGGATCAAAGAAAAAAAACAAAAATTGAAAAGTTATTCGATCGATAATTGTAGGTTCGATGGATGGACGCACTTTATATTGTTTTATAATCTTTTCGTATCTATGATAAAAGATTGGAAAAAAAAATTTTCATTCACAAGTAATGAAAATGGATGTACAAATAGATTCAAAGAAAGAAATATCATTAATCATCTCTTCTTATTTATTAAACAGACAATGTTTTGATAAATTTATAAAATAATATATTTTAAAATTCCACGTAAGCAAGCTGTGCGCGATTTCCCTGAATGTTTTAAAACTTCATTTAAATAAAGCCGTAAAAATAAAGTTAATATACAAATACATGATATCAGCGCTAAAATAACATAAGCACGTTCGACTGGTAATCTAAAAATTATCCAAAATAATAAGATCGTGGAAACATGGAGAATGAAAAAAAGAAGCGCGTCCTCGCGATAAAAAGGATAAGAGGTAAAGCCGCCTGCATTATTTAACAATTTTGCAAATCAACAAAAGAGAGAGAGAGAGAGAGAGAGAGCGAAAAAGAGATTCAAAGTTGGCTGGGAGGTCAATGCTAAACTCCGCTACGCGAAGAGCCAAACTGCAGTGAATGGCAAAGTGCTGTTGGAAATTTCAAGAACATGTCGAGTATACTAGATTTAGTTATTTTAAATGGGTCAATGCTTACTGATTTTATTTTTGTCCCATTGTCGTATTTTAAAGACAATTAAGCTTATGTAACGTTTTTATAAAATTGGGCTTTTCAATATATGCATTTTTCGTTAAAAGCTTATTTTCAATACTTATGTTATAGAAGATTACAGAATTTCTTTTCGCGATTTTATTAGAATAAAAATAATTTTAACCTAACCTAATGAAAATTTTTATAAATATAAATGCATATGAAAAATTCATGTTAATTTATGAAATATAGACTGTGAAAAGTGCATTGAAATTTTAACAATTATACATAATACAAAAGAATCAAATTACAGATTTTAAATAAAATATTATTCAAGCAATAATTTTTAATGTTTATTTCCAATCTGCGCCAATAAAAAGTAAATTTTTAAATAGCTTGTATCATAAACTGTATTTTTGAAAAGTAAATTATTATTTTTGTTTTTTTTTTTTTTTTTTTTTTATAACGATCAAAAAATTTCTTTAAAAATATTTAATTTTAATAACGCATAAGTATCGTTTTTGAATAATTTAAAAAAAAAAAATGCTCGTTACTATTTTATCACAAATAACAATACAAAAAACAAACTATTAACACCGCTTTCATCTTACTTAAATAAAAAATGGAAAAAAAATCTTCATTTGATGATTCTTCAATCAAATTCATAATACGCGGCCTCCAATAAAAAAAATATCGAGGCTCTCAATTGATCGATTCCACCCAAATCATCGTGAACTTCTAAGCACTTAGCTCTCATACAGTCGCTCGGACGAATAGACAGGTCGAAAGAGAAAACGAGACGAAAAAGCGAGAGAGTCTCGAGGTTGCTGCCGTTGCCGTCCATTTAAAAATAACCCGACGACGCCTTTGGCGAGGTCCAAGTGCCACTCTTCTTCTCTTTCTTTCTCGTTATCTCGCGTCTCCGTCCGAACATCTTTACGAAACGACGACGTCTCACGTTTCTTTCGCGCGAGCGCGCGCTGCATTTTTTACGCGATTTCGCGACACTCTTGTACGAGCATACGCGTATATGCGCTCGGGATTTTTTAGCACTTTACTTTCGATCTTTTCTTTCTTCTCGGATCACTGGTGAAGAAGGAAAATAAAAGAGAAGAGAAAGAGAGAGGTAGAAAAAGGAAGAATTAAAGGAATAAGGAACGAAAGAAAAAGTGATGGTAAAAGTGCAGCATCGTCCGATCGGTCAAAAAAAAATCGAGAGTTCTGAAGGATTGCGTAAGGTTTCGTAATGAGTATTTTAGTTTTTTAAACGTAGTGTACACGGGGTGTGGATTCGAAAATAAAGCGAGGAGTATATTTCGGATCGATGATGTCAGAGTGCGGTAAAATTTTAACTTTATTATGCCACAAGAGACACTTTTTTTGTGTTTTCTTTCTCACTTGCTCAATAAATAAGAGTAATAACGCCGGGTGTTTTGATTTTTTTGAAGTAAATTGAGGAAAAGAGTGAAAGATTCGAATGAGAGATTTAGAGGCTAAACAGCTTTTACTTTATTAATAGCTTTCGTATGAAAATTCATAATTTTTTTTATATTTGTTACATTTGAGATGTTATCGTTGACATGTTATTATTTTTAATATATTATTTCAATACAATGCAAAACTATTTTTTAACTTATGGCAACTAAATGAAATTTAAAATAATCAAAAAGTTATGGATAATGATATCAATATTATTGGTGGTGTTATTTTTGAAAAAGTGGTATATTTTAAATCACGAATTTTCATTGAAGTTTCTATAAAAACAAACGGTTACTCTTTTAAAACTCATAAAAACGTTTCTGTATTGCTTTAAAACATAACAAACTTAAAAGTACAGTATTTTTACTCTATTTAAAATTTATTTAAATTAAAATTGATCAAAATTCAAAATTATAAAAGATATAAAATGATAATGCACTTAATAAAATTATACACTACTATATTTCAAAATTAATTCATCATTACGAGTTGCAAAACATTTATTAATCTTGCATTTATTACTGTAAACTTCAATTTTCATTTCTTCTTTTTTTTAAATTTAAAATTTATCATAACAGTATTACATAATCTAATAAAATAATTGAATAAATCTGACTATTGATGATGAATTATATATATTAAAAGCTTAATTTGCAAACGAATTTATTATTTTAAACATATGACAAAGTCAATTTCAAATTCATATGACAAAGTTAATTTCAAATAAAGTTATTGCGTTTTATTCTTCATTTTATCAGAAGTTTAAAACAAACAATGTTCAAACTAGTGAATTTGATACATTCTGTTTTTTCATACACCATCTGACAACGCTAGCAACAATCTAACAGCCGAAATCCACACATTTAAAAGAAACAATTCAAATCAAGCTTGCGCTCATCTGTCAACTGGTCAAACTTACACTCACCCTTGACCTTTGACCCAAGCTTACGAGATGTAGCCTCTCGCAAAGCCGTCGCTTTCGTGGAACAACAACAATAATGCAACGTTTCCTCTTCATTAATTCCTCGCTTTCTCAATGATAAAAAACATCCGAGATATCGAGATAAGCGTTTGTTTGTTATTTAGGTAAGCCGGAAGTGTATTCGCGCGTCTTTATCGCGAGGATAGGACCGGTACGGCCGGTCAACCGGCGAAGACTACCGGAATATACTTTGCGCGAGCGAGTGCGTCGACGGAGACCGCCTACTAGGACAATATTAGAATCGCGATTCCACGCGTTCGCTTTGTCTTTTTCTTTCCGTTCTCTATCCGTCTCTCTTTACTTGAGCGCGTCTGCCCGGTGTCTTCGGCTTTAGCGATGCTGCTTTACTGTTGCACCGACGCTTGTCGTTTGTTTCTCACTTACACTGTATCTTTTGCTTTTTAGGTTTCAACCTCTATTTTTCTATTTTATAAAAGAGTTAGACGTTTAAAGACGTTGGATGGATGGGTGACGGGTGATTTTGTTGTTTCTAGTATTCAAAATAAGCTGATTGTTCGATAAGATGAACAAAAATATTTAAGCTTTATGATCTTTTTTCATAGAGCGTAATATATATATATGTAGATTTTTATGGAATGTTTGAATGAATAAAAAATAGATGAGCATAAAAATTATAAATTAAGTTTTCTTTATTGAATTCAGTCGATAATTTTATCGGTATTAAGGTTTAAAAAAGATAAATATAAAAATGAGAAATTATTTATGTTAATTTAAATGCTTTGATAAAGCTTCGGATGTAAACGAATATTTAAATGCTTTGCTGACACGCTGTCAAATTTATGTTTACACGAATTTTAAAGGATTTATCGCTTGTTAAAATTTAATTATCGTGCCTCATAATTTTTCACTTGGGCTAAAGATCAAACGATGTATTTAACTCAAAATTCCTTTATTTATATATTTTTCTTTGTGGTATACGAATTTTGAAATACGAAAAATTGTAAAAAATATTCTAACGTAAAAAGATGTAATAAAATTAACGAAACTAATTCATAAAATACGGCGCTTTGAAAATTGCAAGATTATACCTGCGGTATAATTATATGCGCTGCGCTGATTACTAAACTATTGCTACTAAATTCTCATTCGTTGATATCAAATAGAGACGAGCTATGCGGTTAGCAAATTTTAGATTTAATCCGACATAGATCTGTTATGTTCGAAATTGCACATTCAAATAGTAATGATAGCGGTATGTTCTGAAAATTCATTACTAGTTAAATTTTAGATCAAATATCACTATACATCTAATTAATAAAATCGTTATTTATATTAATGAGAAATTCGTTGTACGTGAATTGTCCGAATTATTCTGTTTAAAATTTTATAAAATGTACGTTATATAAAATGAATGTAATTTATGCTCATTATAAGTAGTCTATTATCCGTTGACACAATTACATTATGATCATCTATCGAGTATCGTTTTAGAATTAGAAAGTTACCGTATTAAAGTATAGTCAACGAAAATTTCCACTGTTCTAAGAAATTTTATCATTTACCTCGTACGGTATACTTCAAACTGATATATTATGAATAATTCACACGTAGATATGAATATAGACATTCCCGACAAAGAAAATAACTCAAAGATTTTCACGTGCACGCGTGCAATTTCTCAGCCCGGCGTCGAATCACCGAATTTATAGCCTCATTGTGCTGGTAAAACAATCCCGAGTCTTTGCGTTCACGTATAACAACATCGTCGCGAGTCGCGTAAATACTTCCGTTAACTCGTCATTTTCCGCGATCGTATATACCAGCTTCTAATCTCGTCCGCACTAACAGCGCTCCAAAGACATACCGTTCGTGCGCTTACAGAAAACGACGTTTAAACAATCAAGCGCGTCCGGACGATTTCCGGAATTCCCCGAGGATGGAAAGCATTTATATCATTCACGTATGTATGCACACATATAGATATACAAAGGAATGTGAAATAATTCGCTCGCGGCGTAAACTAGTCGCGTCGAAATTATGGGTCAAGAACCGAGCCACTAATCCGGCCGAGTGCAGCGTCGCTGTTTATTAGCATAACAGCATAAACAACGCAAATCGCGTGGCCCCTCGGCATCTTCAACTCCCGTGTCCATTGCACATACGCACTATATATTTCTCTTTCAGTTTCCCTCGCATAATATATAGGATCGAGCGCGCAAAGTATACTCGCGCGCGCGCGTCGGCGCGAGATCGTATAAATCAGCCGTGCTTTCTTTCTTTTCTCCCCTTTTTATCTTGTACCTTTTTTTCAACTGCACGCTATGAAAATAGTAAGAGAAAGAGAGAGAGAGAGAGAGAGAGAGAGAGAGAAAGCATTCGCGCGAAAATTTATTCGTTAAAGGAAGTTGAAGTATCGATCGGGTATTACGATTTAGTTTATTCGTTTACTAGAATAGATTTATTGCATTTGGTTTCGAACAATAATGAGTTTTCGTTTATTGCCGTTAGATTCGATTATTTTATTTAAAAAAAAATTTTCCATCTTCTTACACGTCGTTGATTTAAATTTTAAAGTAATTCGATACAATGAATCAAATTAAATTTTCTTTTAGAAAAAAAAAAAAAAAAAAAAAAAAAAAAAGAAAGAAAGAAAAAAGATGGATATTGAGTGAAGAAGTCGATTATTTTTAAAATATTTTAAAATATATCCCGCGATGTAACTTTACGTCATATAAAACTTTAAGATACAATGGAACGATAAAATTGAAAATACCGTAAGATGACGAAGTGTACGCAAATACAAAAAGCTTGTATGCGCGCACATTCATCGCGAAAACTAGATTCGGTCAACGAAACAACAGTAGCGCATACCACATACCCACCACCCACGTCAAAATTCCCGTTACGCTATTCCGTATATAACCCAAATAAATCCTTGTCGCGCTGATAAACAAAAAAAAAAAAAAAAGAAAAAGAAAGAAAAAAAACGGCCGAAGAAAATAATGGTTAGAAAAACACTTACACACAGACAATGCACAATTTTCAGAGTGTCGCGCGTGTGTAGATTTTCGAGCGGCATACATATCCTTTCACCTTACCCGAATCTAGTCACGAACGCGTTTACCCGTATTATCTCGATCGATCACGCGCGGCATCCATTGTGCGTGTGTTAAGAGACATTCGCGTACGAGATAGTACGTACACACTTACACGCGGGTTAACGCGTACACGCGTACAAGCGCGTTTCTGTGTACACAAGGAGCGGGCGCGCGCACGATTGGAATTAGTGAACGGAGCGATAATACAATGGCGAGCCGTGTGTCTTTGACACGCTACACTTAACCGCTTGTACGTGTATATGTAAGAATAACGGATTTAATAGACGCGGAGTACTTTTCTCAGAAAACGCACCTCATACGCATTCTCATGGAAATTCCAACTGGACGCGTGGCAGACTTTTCTCCCCCCCTCTCTCTCTCTCTCTCTTTTGGTTTTTTTCTACTTTGGTTCATTTTTCTTAAGGTTATAAGGGCCTTTTTTTTCGAATGCTAATCTGCCGTGCTTAAATGTACGTATACGGAAGATAAAGGGAGAAAAATTTTCTTCGTTTTTTGTTTCTTTGCGGGCGTGGAGTTTCCGTAGGTACACACGCGAGACGTTGCTAAAGAATTTAGCGAGGACGTTGAAATGAAATAACCGTGAATGCGCGACATTTGTTTGTTTTTTTTCTCTCGTTGCGCAAAGTTATTCTTCGTTGATTTTCATTTTCATTACAATGGCGATATTTTTTTTTCTTTCTTTCGACGATTGTCGCTTACACTTTCGACGATACAGTGTTTCAATAAAATAAGTTTATTTTTATTTTGTAATTTGTAGATATTAATTTAATAAATCAATGTGAATCTACTGTAATAAGTGATTTAAATAATACAAATAACGATCGCAAATATGTAAAATCAACTTTAATCTTTTGATACGCTACATTGTTACCCTTCAATTAATTATTATAAATTATAACGATTGTGTAATCGAATTATTACTTGCATCTATACATCGCGAACGCATGATTGAATCGTATAAAATGTAAACAACTACTTTATCGATTAATCATTGGAAATGACAAAGATGAACGGGTGATGATGTAGAATTTTTAAAATAGAGAATGTAATCTAAGTTCCATTCAAATGCCAATCACGAAATTGTTCACGATTGCTTGGTTTTCTTTAACGTGTCCTTTTCAATTATCCGTTAACGCTTTTTAAATAAATAAAATATACCGACGGAGAGAACTTTTTTTACTTATACTTCGCGATGTAATATTGACAACGCACTCATAGTTTATAAATTAATTAAAAATTAAAACAAAAAAATAACTCATCGCAACGAAAAAAACTTTCTTCCCGCTTAATTCAACACTTCTTCTCCGCTCATTTTTTCTTTCGCTAATCCAATTATGAGAATAATTCAAATCTCGAGTCTAGTATCGTTAAAAAGCGACGGGAGTCTCCCGGCATTAAATTATACCGGCGTTGTCAATGTGTCACCACAGCCGAGCGAACGCAGCGTGTCGTCTCGTTCCTCCAACTCTCTCGAGAAGAGAAAAATCTCGAAAGTTCAATCGAGGAGCCTCAAAAGTGTCTCATCGTTTCTATGTATATATATATATATATATATATATATATATATATATATATATATATATATATATATAGAGAGAGAGAGTGAGAGAACGAGTTGCAAACGAGCATGTAGCTATATAGAAATACGACGGTTTCGCTTTGCTTTTATGCTAATGACAAGATATACGCTTGTTTGACATCGGGCGTTTCCTGACGCACGTTGCAAGGAAGATAGACGGCCAAATAGACGAATAAATAGGTTTGTTTGTCGGTTAAAACAAATAGTCTATGGTTTATGATTTAGTTGCGATATTGATTGTCAGTTACACGAGCGCGAGTATTGCAATTACAGATACACGGCGCACGGAGTATTTCGTCACGAGTGAGCATTTCATTTGATTTATTTTAAAAGCTATCAATATTGATTTTCGATTATATCCATTATACATATGCATGTTCTATACTCTTTAAGCAAATACTCACGTTTATGCACTAGATGCAATAAAAATAATTATAGCTTATAAGACAAGAACGTAAAATATTGATAAAACGCTGCGATTGAGCGACTGCTACGAGAAGATAAAAATGAAGCGTAATTTTACCGTCGGCGTACATACGTATACTTTCGAAAAAGCGGTGTAGATTTTTAATTGGGTAAAAAATAAAAATAGACAAGAGAGAGAACGAATGCGAACGTGGACCGGTCTTAACATTAACTCGTCGTGGTTTTAGCGCAATCGGCTACTTCACCGCTATATATATATATATATATATACATACATACATACTAATTTAGAACCAAATTAACGCATATTTTATCGTTGCCACCCGTCGTATTTTATTAGCGATATTACATTTCAAGCCGACCTTGGAATTCAATAAGACGACCTATAAATATACTTGTGTACGATCATTCTAACAGTCGAATAATGAGCAACGTGTTGATATTTGTTCACGCTTCGATTTGACTTTTTTTTATTTAATCGAGCGATCGACTCATAAATATGTAATTCAGCAAATTGAAACTGTACAGTTATGTCAAAGTTTAATTAACCTGCTAATTTATAATAAATACATTTTTTGCTTACTCGCACGTTATTCAATTTAAGAAAATGTAATTTCCGGTAAGTTTGATTCCTTAAACGCTGTATAAGCTATAAATCTGCAAACAATCTGCTAAGATTTTAAAATATACTGTAAAAATGTTACGTATGCAAAAAATAATAAATCATAACAATACTGCACACGTGACAAGTTGTAAAACTCATTATTATGTTTGAGAGCAACAGCTAGTCATTTCGTTGAATGCTACATTTGGCAAAATCAAACTTGCAGAATTGTAAAACAAAAAAAAAAATAAATATTTTGTATTTACTGCACGTTTATGAATTCATTATAATAACGAATCACTCGAAATTCAATTAAATAATTTGACTATTGTTTACATGGAGAACGGATAATTTATAAAATATTTTCAATTTCATGAAAATAATTATAAATTTAACAGTAATAATTTTCGATATTACGAAATTTCAAAATGTTTGAAAATTTATAGAGCAAGAGAGTTGGAAATATTTCGAGCTAAATGTACAATTTAAATCATGTTTTATCACTTTCTTTATAAACTGATAAATCGCATAGATTCACATTTTACATAAAAGTATTCAAGTAACATTGACTCTGAATTTTTTGACGAAAGTTTCGTTAAAGCACTGTATTTAAATTTTATTTAAAACTATTTTATACAATTTTCTAAATGATTCATTAAATTTTTATTCATAGTTGATTATTAATGTTAAAAAAAAAAAAACAAAAATGGAAATGTCTTATATTCATTTCAGGCAATGCAATAATTTGGCGCACAAGCCCGTCAATAAAATAAAAAATTATTAAAACCGCAAAAGAAGGGAGAGCCACAAATGACCACTCCTTTTAATCTTGCAAAAAGTGGAAAACGCAATAAAAAATTCCAATTATCGTACAGAAGAATCTCTTTTTGTTCTCTTTCTCTTTCAGTTTATATTTTTATTTTTTTCGCTAAAACCAAAAATAGTAATTTTTTTAAATGCACGCAGCGCGGATTCTACGGCATCGCTGCCATATGCATATATACATACGTAAAGGTTATATTTTTTCTGTATTTCATATGCCGATTCCTCTTAAATTTATACCAAGATAAACAACTCTTGTATAGCATACCGTTCTACTATCAAGTTCAATAGTTTTTCACTCTCTTTTTTTTTCTCTTTCTCTCTCTTTTCTTCTTTGTTTTGTTTTATAATGAGTGTACATATTTGTATGCATGCATGTGCGACTATAGGCTTGCCGAGAGAGGAAATTCGATTATAGTCGAGGGGAGGTAACCTTCCGAATTACGGTTTCTTATATGCAGATTAATCCACCACACGCGGAGAGATTCGAATTCTTTGTTAACTGGACTTTCTCTCATCCCCCCTCTCTCTCTCTCTCTGCAATGATAAGCAGCAGAGATAAAAAGTATATAAACTTTTGGAATGATTCATGCAATTTAATTTTGGTATTTGGACTTCCGAAAGGCATTATTATATCGTTTAAAGATATAAGAGGCGATAAGGAGGTAAGGCATTTTTCATGCAAGAAATTATTCGTAACTTTTCGGTAAGATTATTTTAAACATCTTTTTATTGCAATTTCAATTAAGATTTGAACTATTTGTTCTCGATATTTACAATTATTACTAACAATTTTTACTTTATAGAAAAATACAATTATGCTTATCTCAATATTTAGTATACTTGGATGCATAAAATTATTATCCAGATAAAATCCATAATTTTCTCTATTATTTTATCACCATACGCGTTTAATATTTCGATTACAATAATTTACATATTTTATTACAGTGATACGTGCAAGTTATCAAAGTAATTAATTAATGGTCAATATTGTTTAAATTATTTTTCACGCGTTAATTAACGTTGAAAGTCAAGCAATTTTTACTTTGCATTAATTAAATCACATATAATGGGTGTAATTTTAAACATATTTGTTTACGTTAATTTTAATGAATTTTACTAAAACTATCTCACAAGATTAATTGAAGATTCATTTATTAAAATTTTTTTTAAATTTATAAAATTTTTGTATGAAACTAATTATGATTAATTTACGATAAAATGTAATTCATAAAATCAAATTAAATAACCGCAGCAAAAGTTAGTTCCAACTAGACTTATTTTTCGTATTAAATATAAAATAAAACACTTTACTTAACGAGTAATCTAAATCAAAATGACAAAAGGAAGAAATCACGACTGGCACGTGTGAAAGAAAAGCAGCACAAGGCGCGATAGTATAAGCATACGAAGGCAAAAGAACGAGCTAAAGCAAAAGACGGGAAGAAGACTCGATAAAGACACGTATATATATATATGCGCACATGCTGGAGGATTTAATTAGCTATGATTGCGGTCTGCGTTCGACGTTGATTTTAATGGGCGTACCGAGAGACCGAATACGACGCTCTTAATTTTTTCCTTATACGCTCTTCTCCTCTCTCTCTCTCTCTCTCTCTCTCTCTCTCTCTCTTTTTATCTCTTTTATAAAGTAATCCGCGGCTATTACATACATTGTATGGAAGGCTCGATCTCCATCATAAGGAGATTGTGATAGATACTTTGGATCGTGTACGTTATTTTCATTCTATTCATCGTACGTAAGTTGCTCGTACGAAGAAAAGTATATCGATAAATATACGACGTTAAACTTATCCACGTTGCGCGACCTTTAGTATCCCACTCGAATCGATATTTTCATCAAATCGGATGGTTATTCGTTTGGATTAGAATACATAGAATGGTCTTGCTTTTAAACGATTGAAAGTTTGATATACTTCGATGCATGTATCGAGATAAACAACGAAACCCGTAATCGCGTATATTTATTCATCAATCCATACGCTTATTAAAAACACAGGCGAAATTTATTCCGTTCTCCTCTAAAGCGATCGAGACCCCTTTATTATACGTATCGAATCGATGAATTCCGTACAGAAATTATATCGTCGTTTATATTATTTTTAGAATTTACTCAGTGCCCTACTGCCAAGAAAATTTGATGCCTATTTTTGCTTTAATAAACTCGACGTTCACATCGAAAGTATCTCGACTTTGCTCACGATTTGAATATTGTCGTTCGTTATTTAATCGCGAATGAAAATTTATTTTCTTGGAAGGTTTTTGTGAATTTTTATAAAAAGAACGTTCTACATTGTCGATGTAGATATATTTAAGAATATTGTTAAATTTTAGAAAGTATAGTGTTTTTCTTTAATTATTTTCTAAAAAATGTACCTTTTGCAATGTGTTAGGAAATGTGTGTATTACATCGGTATTGTTATGAAAGAACGGTGAATTATGAAAGGTGACAATAATTGTGAAAGCGATGATTTTTCAAGATTAAACATCATCTTATCATTAACTTTAAAAGCACTAAGTTTCACACATTTCCGAAATAAAAAGTATCATGTACGCGTGTATAAAAATTCGTGGAAAAAAACTTCACGCTTAAAAAAAAAAAAAAAAAAAAAAGAAAACTTTTCGTCGACACCGGAAATTTTTTTCTTTTTCTTAACGAAAAAAGGGGTAACAGCGAGAAAAAAAAAAGAAAGAAGAATCTATCGCAATTTTTGCAATCTTTACTTTCGACGCGCAGAAGAATCAACATACACGTTATATATACCCTCCGCGAAAGTTTCACATCGGCGTTCACGATTCGATTCCTCGTCGTCGTCGTCGTCGTCGTTGTCGAGTGTGTCAATTGTCGCGACGTGTGACGCAAGCGTTTTATCCATACGTCAAACCTACCATTCTCTTTCCCTACTTCGCCTTGTTTCTCTTAAACACAAAACCACGAGGATACAAGGAATTCCGTCGCGCGTCCGTTATGCATATACACGAGGGAATGCTTTTGTTTTCGCGTTATGCGGGCGCAAACCCCGTCTGCTACACCTGTGCGCGTGTATATAAAAGGTATGCAAGTTATACTCATCCCTACATTTTAATTTAGAAAGTCCGCTTTCACTTTTTCCGTTGCACTTTTCCGTTGCACTTTCCGCGAGCGCACTAAGACGCGCGCAGACACGCAACCGGACGCACGTATGCAGATGCATAAAGCGACGGGGGCATCTCTGTATACCCTGACGTAATGGGTATATCGTGTACTCCCGTAATTGCTCGCGCACCTCGAGTCGTAAATTTACGACGTTTCTTGGGAAGTTTTTTTCGAAGAAGCTAGTCCTATACCGACGTATGTATATAAATGTGCGCGCTTTATAGTCGAGCGCATATGACACGTGTGCGCGCGCATATCGACGCTCGAATGAATATCTTATCGTGTATAAATCGTTTATGTTTCGCACATGTATATATATATATATGTATTCGTATATACATATGGAAGTTTCGTTTGGAAATTTCGCTCGTTATCTCGATGTGTGAAAGTATGGAGTAATGCTTTTAAAATTTGCAAATATATAAATATAAGTGACGTTGAAAGTTTAGAATGAAACATTTCACTAATTATATTCAGACTATAGCGTTATGATGTTCATTGTAATATTTCATAATTTATTTCACCTCGAAACTTTAATAATAGTAAATGGTTACTGTATTTTTAACGATATCTAGTACATGATACCTCAAATTCAATTAGATCCCATTTATTAATTTAATCTACAAAGCTTCATTCAACTAAGTTCTTGGAACGCGTGAAGAATAAAATAAAAAAATAAAAGAACGCGCGTACGCAATAAAACTTAAATTCTAGGGTGCTCGCTGAACCTTATCAAAAACTCGCGTCAAATTTTACTATTATCGTGCACATGATATACTTAATTGACAATGAAAGTGGAGCATTGTTGTGTCTTGAAAATTTCAAACCCGATGATGGTTTTACGATTGCTAAAAAAACGCTTTAGAAAAGCATTTATAAACGCGCAATAAATATTTTAAAAAGTATACGTTCGTCTATATTTTTTTTTCCTACGTAGGAATTTCTTCAAAATTTCTCCAAGCAAAAAAACTTCTCGTACATGTAGAGGCATGAGTCACTGCTCTAATAGTCGTGAAAACACTGTATTTTGCTCAGAACGAGGTATTGCCGTATGAAGGGAAAAAGCTTTTACTTGCCGATATTTATGTGAGAAAATTAGGTTTAAGAAAGTTGCGATAAAATGAGTTAGCTCTGAAAATTACGATAAAATAATGGATAATAAATTCGTTAAACGTTACTTTACAATTATTCCTATCTTTCCCCCTCTTTTTGTTTTAGTAAATTTATTGAATTTTAAAAATTATAATTGATCTCCTCATTTAATAATAATATAAATCTTTAAGAATTATACGAATATTGATCGTAAATATAAATAGACTGCCTTTTCAATATCTTCTTTTGTATTACATGAATAATGCTACAAGTATTGCAATTTGAATAATGAAAAGTATCGATTTCAATGACAAGTATTATTTTTGAATAATCAGCAGAAATTAATGCGGTGTATGTTAATGCACGGTATATCAGTTTCACGCAGC
Source organism: Chalcis sispes (assembly GCA_949987625.1). Classification (NCBI taxonomy): domain Eukaryota; kingdom Metazoa; phylum Arthropoda; class Insecta; order Hymenoptera; family Chalcididae; genus Chalcis; species Chalcis sispes. Next base: position 64,424,560 of record OX465098.1, read on the forward strand.
TCGAAATACAATAAACAATTTATTAATTATTCGAAAATTTATAATTTTGTGCATAGGAAAATATTAATTGTAATTACAATTGATTAAAATCTTTGAACATTTTATCGTATAACTCAAATAATTATAAAATAAAACCTCGTTGTTGTCTAGTTTGCTAAAGAAAGAAAGATTTTGTTTTCTTATCGAGCTCTTGTACTCTTTTGCATTCTCCCTTTCGTGTTTACAATGCTATTTACGATCTTTCGCTTCGTTCAACAAGACAAGAATGCAGTTAATTTGAAAATTTTTGTACAACTACATAACTATCCATAATTAAACGTTGAAATATCTTCTACTTTATAGAGTAAAACGTTTTACTTGTGTGTGTATGTGTGCACTATCGTTTAGATTGGCGGTAAATTCTAACATTGAGTTACTTTAAGTAAAGAGTGTGTAATTTAGTTATAAAAATTGCAATATTTTTTTAGTCATTTACTATTTAGGTCGATAGTGAAATGTTTGTTTAGTTAAGTGGAAACGCGAAAATTAAAGAATGACGCGGTAAAATGTTGCTTCTCTAACCTTCGTATCTCATAGTCATCCTGACTTTACAATTTCTCCAATCATTTTCACAAATTGTAAAACTTTTCGTAAATTTTTTTTTTTTTAACCCTAATCAGATTAATTTACAACGATATAGCAAAAAAAAAAACTATAACAAGGTACGAATAAGTTAGACGAATTTGACCATTCTAGCTTTGAGTCAACTCAAATTATCATCAATTTTAATACATTTAAGCCTTTGATTTTTTTATTTTATTTTATTAAATTTCAAGAAAAATCGAGCGATTCAGTTGAAGCAGTCAATCATTTACCTCAAGCAATTTGTATATTAACCTTCTTCGAAACGCTCGAGTAATTTAATTTAACATACAGCCAAGATATCAACCTCAATAAGCATGACGTTATCGTTTAAGTCACCGACTTCCATAACTTTCATGCATCGAATACGCGAACGCGAAGAAAACAGAAACAAAAGCCCAAACGCAAAATGCAATGTAACCTCGGGCGGTCGAACATGAATCATTCCGTGCGAATATCCATATATATACATATATATATATAGAAATAGATGAATGAGTGCTTACGTGTGTTAAGGTGTTTTTTTTTACTTTTTACAAGATAACGCGAAGCAGATTACAGGATTAGACGGATAATTTGCTCGACTTGAACGTTTTACGCACGCGGATTAGAATTTTCCTCGGAAGTTGCAGGAAACTATTGCGGATGAAGCGGGAGTAAAGTAGAGTTCGGAATCGAAATCAGTTTCCTTAAGAGACACCTACTTTTCTCATCTCGTGGATCGAACTTAAAAATTACGCTGAAACACATCGGTGAAAAAAGAGGGAGAGGTGAGATGAAAGAGTAAATAAAGCCATACTTTGTACGGTACTTTTAATAAATGAGAGCGAGAGGAGTTTTGCGCGCACTCGGGGGAATCGTGGCAACTTATATAGACACGTCCGCGTCGCGTGACCTGCATAGTTTTCCCATCGAAGAGTTTCGTGCACCGAGAGAAAAGTATCGCTTCCGCACACTATACATATATATATATGTCTTTCTCTATCTATCTATCTATCTATCTCTCTGTTTCTCTTATTCTTCATATCTATCGGTATCGTCGTCTCGCGTTTTCTCGTTTAGCGGTGAATCGAGTCGATTCACGTTTCAGTTACTACGCTCTACTCCAGCTTCTACTCCTATTACTGCCACTCTCATTATGAAGTTCGCATTAATTCCGCTATTTATCGAATATTCGGAAAATTACAATTTCCGAATGCCTTTGATAAAGTCGCACAAATGAATGGGAAGTTCGCCGCGCGTGGATAGAATTTTATTGAATTACTTTAACGAAATGCTATTTTAATTTTATTTCTTTTTTTTTTTTTTCATTATTTTTCTTCATCAAATTTAATAGGTAAAAACTGTTCTCTCAAATAAAGTTAAAT